>CM062809.1:776274766-776639766 GCA_031772625.1 Pinus tabuliformis
GGAAATGGGTACTGGGATGAAATGCATACAAAAACAAAACATGTATATCCATTAAACTGGGGCTCAATAAAATGCTAAACAAGAATGAGAGTAGCTAAACTAGATGCAACAAAACCAACGGAAAACATGAGAATGTGCAAATCGGTAATGCAAACCATGGAGCACAAAACCATGGAGACTTTGACCAGCCAGGCAACACGTGTAACAATGATGTGGAGAACCTCCTTTGTTCCTATAAAAACAAGAAAAGCACTCAAATAAATGGCAATACCATCAATGAAAAAGATAAATGTTGAAATAAACTCAGATATTCTATACCTGTGAGTGATAATCGAGGGTTTCTTTGCACTGGAGTTGGCAGAAGGGTAATCCTGAAGGAAAATCGCTAAGGAACTAGAGTGCAACGAAGGAGACTACCTAAACTCAATCGTGAAATGGTTTTGATAGGGTTTAGGGTTGTCAAATACAAAGAAAGCAAATATGGTCCCTCGATCTTGAGGGAGTCATCCCAACCATCGACGTGCCCAACTATCACCCACCATGCATGCTCATGTGGGCCAATGGACTTGGCCAAGAAAAAGTGGTCCACATAGTGGAGAGGTACGTGCTCAAAGGTGGGGAGGCACTAAGTTAATGTGACAGGTTAGGGGAACTAAAGATAAAATTTGCCACCATGAAATGATATAAACAAACATTTGGATGTGACAATAATAAGTGAATACCCTTTAATATTATTCCCATAGTTTCATGTTGACACCTTAAGCACTAGACTAGCATGGAAAGCTACCTCAAATCTAATTTCCAAGGGTGGATATATGTATAGACTATAGTAAAATCTATAGAGTTTGGGAGGAGTGAAATCCTACTCTAATTGGAATAATATTGGCATTACGAATAGCAAAACGAAGGAGCACCAAACAAAAAACTTTTTTCTTTTTTGCAAGGTTAGGTACATTACATATGGTATCTGAGCCCAGTAACATCACTAGGCCTCAGATTTGGGGAATATTTTGTAAAAGAGGAAAAAGAAACAAGTTGAACTAGAAGGAGAATTTAAAAAGATTAAACCCCCTACCTTTGACAGGGAAAAAAAAGAAGTTGTAGAATCGTGGCTGTTAAACATGACCAAACACTTCCAGGTATATGAATATAAGAGAAATTTGGAACCCTAATTGGCTATTTACCAATTGCAAAGTAAGGAAGCACTCTAGTGGGAGGAAGCTAAAGGAGTGCATTTTCTTGAAGAGAGGCATGTGTCATGGGAAGAATTTTAAAAACTCGTACTTAAGAGAGCGTTATTATGATGATGAAGCTAAGGAATTTCATGAACTCAGGTTGGGACAACTCTCAATGGATGAATTTGTGGAAAAATTCACCAACCTACTGTGATATGTACCCTATATTAAAGAAGAAAAGGCTAAGGTACAATTTTTCTTCAACTGCTTGCCCATCGGATATAAGGAGTGGGTTGACCTTTATAACACAAAAACTATGGAGGGGGCAATCATAAAAGCCAGATTGTGTTATTAAGAGTTTCAGAATAAAGGAGAGAACTCAAAATCCTGACCAAATAAGGAAAGAAGTAAAACTATTATTGGCACAAAACGGCATAAACAAACGTATCTGACTTTTTTTGGGAAATATCATATACACGAAAAGTTTAGAAAATTAAATATGAACCCTCCAACACAGACCGAATTAGGATCAAGGATGATGATCCTAGATGGGAAGAAGAATGGATGAGGAAATGAAATAGAACCTCTAAAATGTTGTGGATGTGGTGACACTTATTTCTTAAGGGACTGTCCCCATAATCCTCGATCGATGCATAAATTGCAGACTCTGCAAGAGGCAACCATGGTGAACGAAATTGCCCAGAATTTTTGTAGGATAAGCACTACATTAAAATATATGCATGCAGGACATTAATCAACAATGATTGAAACTGAAGGTATTCTTATTAGCCAACATGTTTCTATTTTAAATGACCCTAGGGATAGTTTGAGAAATATTGGACCCCATATCATAGAAAAATTTTCTCTTAAAAAAAGGGTGTGGTTAGTACAACTAGGCATGGGTACTAAACAAAGGGTAACTAATCATGTTAAACAATGCCCTTTATATTTACATGGATATGCAACTACAGTAAATATGAATGGTCTTCCCTTAGGATCTTACGATATTTTAATAAGCATGAAATGGTTTGAGAAGCAGGGAGCAGAGATAAACTGATTGATAAAGACAGTAATTTGTATAGGACAACATGGGCAGAACCAGATTATACATGGAGTGCTCAAGTTGGTATCAGTGTGAAAAATTTCAGTAATGCAAATGAAAAAGTGTGTGCAAAATGGTTGTCAGTTGTATTTAGTGCAAGTGGAGGATGGGAAACAGTAAGGACAAGAATTGACTTTGGATACCTTACATGTCATTAAGGAAATTCAAGATGTGTTTCCAGAGGAAACTCTCAGCTTACCACCACACAGGGACATAGATTTCCCCATATATCTAGTAGCTAGGGCAACACCCGTGTATAGAGCTCCTTACCAAATAAGTCCACCTGAACTACTGGAATTAAGAATGCAGTTGTAGGGATTGTTAGACAAAGGCTATATCATACCAAGTGTGTCACCCTAGGGGGTACCTATGTTGTTTGTTAAGAAAAACGATGGAACATTTAGGATGTACATAGAATACTGTCAGTTGAACAAGTAAGGGGGGGAACTGTGTTTTTAAGGATTGATTTTAGAATCAGTTAGCATCAACTCAAGATGAAACCGAAAGACCTCCATAAACCAACATTCAGAAAGAGATACATATAATATCAATTTGTTGTATTACCTTTGGCCTTACTAATGGCTAGACAACTCTTATATGCCTAATAATAACATACTCAACAAATTCCTAGAAATATTTGTATTAGTGTTTATTGATGATATCCTGACATACTCCTGAAATGAGGAGGAGCATAAGGAGCACCTAAAACTAGTTTTGTAGACATTAAGGGAAAATCATTTGTATGCCAAGTGCAACAAATGTGAGTTTTACAAAACCAAAATACAATACCCAGAGAATATTATTTCTAAAGAAGGATTAGTCATGCATCGAGAGAAGGTGAAGGTGATGGTGAACTGGCCCATACTGAAAGGTGTATCTGTTGTTCAACCTTTGATGGGGTTCGCAAGTTATTACCATCGGTTCATTAAAGGTTGTTCAAAAATTTCTCATCCCATCACCTCACTACAATGGAAGGAATTCACGTATGAATGGATTGCTAAATATGAACAAAGATTTTATAAACTCAAACAGTTACTTATTACAACCCCCATTTTGAAATTGGTAGAACCAAACAGAGAGTTCACAGTGTGTATGAATGCTAGTTTAGAAGGATTAGGAGCAGTGCTCCTGCATGGTAACTCGATAATTTCTTATGAAACCAGAAAGTTAAAGGGGCACAAAATAAATTACGCATTGTATGACTTATAGCTAGCCGTGGTTATACATGCAGTAAAGATGTGGAGACATTATCTGTTAGGTAAGAAATTCATTCTAACCATAGATCATATCATCCTCAGGTATCTTTTTAGTCAGCTAGATTTAAACGCAAGTGTGGTGGCTGGATTTTCTTAGCGATTTTGATTTTGGCATAAATCATATAAAAGGAAAGGAGAATAAGATAGTAGATGCAGTAAGTAGAGATGATCATAATTTAATGACCCTCAGTGGCAGAAGCAGTATTGATTTTCTTGGGAAAATCATAGAAGGTACAATTACGAACCCAAAATATAAAGAATTACGACAAATTAATGTCCTTGGATACATTGAAAATAATGAAAAATTGTTGGTGTATAGGAATATATTGTATATTCTTGCAGTAGAAGAGTCGAAACAATTGATATTTGATGAATATCATAAAAGGAATTATGCGGGACATCCTGGATATCAGAAGATGGTCGCAACCATAAGACATAATTTTTTTTAGCCAGGAATGAAGAAGAGCATAACACAGTTTCTGAGAAAGTGCTTGGAGTGTTAATAGGTGAAGGTGGAACACCAACACTCGGTTGTGTTATTAAATCTACTACCCACTCCGGAATGGAAATGGGAGGTCATTTCCTTACATAACCATATTTCCTAGGACAAAGAGAGAACATGATTCTATAATGGTGGTGGTGGATCTGTTAAGTAAAGCAACCCATTTCCTTCTAGTAAATTCTACTTTTTGGACTACACAAATATCACAGATTTTTATGAATGAAATTTATTTAGTTCATTGGGTTCCTAAAATGATACTGTCTAACAAAAGGGAGAATGAGATGGACCACGGTTGGCTGGCTCAAGGTTTAGGATTTAGCACTTCAAACCTGCAGAACCAAGATCAGATCTGGATGCGCACAGGGTCAGAATAGTGGAACTGCTCAGAAGAGGACAAGGATTGACCTGACAAATGGTAAACGGGGGGTCCATTGGGACCCCATCCTTCAAACAAATATTCATGCAAAAACAAGCAACGCAGGAGGGAGTAAAGGTAACAGGATATGGAAAGCTTCAGCAAGATAACGGAACAGGAAAGGAGAAGAAACAAAGGGAGTACAGAGAGACAACCAGTAACCCAAAAATGAAAGGAAAAGAGAGCAATGGAAAGGAGGATAGCTGGAAGAAAGAAGATAGAGGGCAAAGACACATAGCCCACAAAGATAAACAAACAGAGGGGGAAGGGGAACGAGAGGAAGGGAATCAATCAAGATGAAGAGGAGAAAGAAACTGTACCAAGCCCTAGCAATGACAAAGCAGCACGAGGAGCATGCAAACCAAAAAAAGGAGAAGCCGTAAGAGTGGTGATCACAGATCCGGAGATACAAGCCTATAGAGAACATATGTCGGAACATGCAGTAATCTGCAGGTTCATGGGACTATGGCCAACAGAAAGAGCGCTATGTCAGTTGATCAAGCAACAATGGAAACCCAAAGGTGATGTTAAACTACATCTAGGAGAAAAAGGTTTTTTTACTGTTGTTTTTACGAATTTAGAGGACAATGATAGAGTATTTGATGGGGGTCCTTAATTCTTTGCTTCAGCTGGTCTCTACATGAGACCCTGGAAACCCAACTTTGTGCCAGAAAGGGAAACCTTCACACAGGTCCTAGTGTGGATCCATCTTTTCTCCCTTCCAATAGACTACTGGGGCTTGTCGGCTCTAAACCAAATAGGGGATCGACTAGGAACTTTCATCAAAGCCTCGGAAGCAACGCTGCAAACAAGATACACTTCATGCACGAGGATTTGTGTGGAGGTGGATGTTTCAGGAGCTTTACACGAAGGATTGTGGCTGGAGTACAGGGATGAAGACTATTTTCAAGCCATTGATTATGCGAAAATCCCCTTCCGCTACAGAAAATGTCATGAACATGAAAATTTGGTAAGACAATGTCCATTAAACAAAAAAGGGGAAGAACCTAAGAAAGAACAAGCAGTAAAGAGCAGGGATGCCTTCATAGAGCCAAAAGCAAGACAAAGGGCTAACAGAAAAAGAACGAATAGAGTAGGGTCAGCATAAGGCAACACCAGCAATGCCTTTGAAATTTTAGAGACGGATACGGATTCAGAAGAACAAAATAAGGAATCAAACACTAATGAAGGGAACAAAGAAATGACATGCCATAAAACCAAAGAAGGGGAGGAACATCCCCTCAGAGCAGTAGTCCAAATGCAAGAGCCAACAGAAGGGCCATATGAAGATGCAGATATGCTAACCAGTGATGGTGGAAGTGAGGAGATGGAGCTAAATGAGGTTTTAGAGTAGGAATGAATGAACTTACCTGTCATGGTAGATAACTGGAAAACTCAAGGAATAGAAAACATTTCGGAAGAAGAGATTAGAAAGATCAATGATCTATTCATTGCAAGGCAGAAGGCAGAGTTGGACAGGCAAAACAAGAAATTAGGCACAACGGAGGGTATAGGCATCCATTCAAAAAGCCTTTTATACAATTCAAACAGCTCGAAATAGAGAAGGAAGAGAGGCCGCAGAAAAAATAATGAAGTGTTGCAGGAACTGGGTATTTTAATGTTAAACTCTGGTAAGATGAAGGCTCTGAATGCTTTCCCCTCTTACCAATAATCTGTCTAGTCAAAAATGAAAGTTATATCGTGGAAGGCAAGAGGGCTTAATAGGCAAGCGAAACAGAGACTCCTTAAGAGAAAATTCCAAAAAGAGAAACTGGATATCATGTTCATATAGGAAACCAAGTGTGCTAACAACAACATGGTGAATATCAGCAAAAGCCTTGGTAAATACATAGAATTTATGGAAGTTGCCAGTCGAGGTTTGGAGGGAGGTTTAGTAACTCTTTGGGACTCCCGTGTGATAAATATCCTCTCGATAGAAGCCATAAGATCGTTCATAGCCATGGAAACTCAAATGATAGGTATCTCTGAAACCTACTTATGCACAAATGTTTATGGACCTCAAAAGCTAGAAGATAAATTTTCTTTTTTCCGTTGTCTTTTAAGTCTAAAGCTCAGATACCCCAGCTCGAAAATCATCATGGGTGGAGATTTTAATATGATAACCTCTCTTTTGGAAAAGAAAGGAGGGATCAGAAAACTCAATAAGGATGCTGAGCTCTTCGCTAAATTCATTGGTTCTGCCAAACTAGTGGACATCCAGCCAAAAAGTGGAACTTTAACATGGAATAATAGAAGAGGAGGTGAGAAGTAGATAGCCTCTCGATTAGATAGATTTCTTATTTCTGAAAGCATACTACTTGAAGGAATAATAGTGGAATCCGACATTCTTCCAAGTGTAGGATCAGATCATTGGCCAATCTCTTTGGGAGCGGCCATCCATGGAACCCCCAGAAACAAGCCTTTCAGATTTGAGAAGTTTTGGCTGAATCACCCTAATTTCATTCACCTGGTGGAGAAATGGTGGCACGAATGAATGGACATCAGAGGAACCAGAATGTATAAACTTCAAAGCAAATTAAGAAACATCAAAAAAAAAATTAAAGAATGGAATGCAACTGAGTTTGGGAACATATTCAAGGAGAAAACTATCATAGAGGAAAAGTTAGAACATATTCACAAGGAATGGAATAATGGGCGCAGCAACGAGGACTCAACAGAATAGGAAAAAGTCCTGATGTAACAATGGCAACTACGCTGTCAACAGGAAGAGACCTTATGGAAACAAAAATCCCAGATACAATGGCTAAAGGAAGGGGAAGAGAACACCAAGTTCTTTCACAGGCCTGCGCTAGAATACAGAGGGGCCAATAAGATTCTTTGTCTCAATAATGAAAAAGGGGAAACTCTACAAAGTCACCAAGAAATAACAACACTGCTCACAAAGCACTTTAATCATATAGCTCAGGAGCCGAGAGTAGACAGAACTGAAGCAATTGAGGAACTAACTCAGGACATTCCTAAAATTATTACCAATGAGCAAAACCTAGCTCTTATTAGGGAAATCTCATTGGATGAGGTGGAAGAAGCTGTTAGAAGCATGTCGAATGACAAGGCACTGGGCCCTGATGGTTTTACCATCAATTTTTATAAATCCTGCTGGAGCTTGGTTAAGGCTGAAGTATGGGAAGTAGTAGAAGACTCCAGATGCTCCTGCTCTATCCTTAAATCACTAAATTCTACCTTCCTCGCTCTAATTCCAAAGGAAGAAGAGGCCAACTCCCCAGAGAAATTTAGACCTATAGCCTTATGTAATGTGATATATAAAATCATATCTAAAGTTATAGCCAACATATTGAAACCCATTCTTCCTGGCCCCATCTCGGAAGAGCAGTCGGGGTATGTTGAAGGAAGACAAATTTTGGATAACATTTTTCTAGCCCACGCAATGGTTCATACTCTTCAGACTAGGAAGATAACAGGAATGTTGATGCAGCTAGATCTTTCTGAAGCCTATGATAAGGTCAACTGGAACTACCTTGAAGCCATTCTGAACGCTTTTGGCTTTGACAAATAGTGGACTAAATGCCTTGATTAAATCAACTAAATTTTCCATCCTGGTCAACGGCTCCCCCTCCAACCCTTTCTCTCCCTCCTGAGGTATCAGACTGGGAGACCCTTTGTCTCCTTTCCTTTTTGTTATCCTTATGGAAGGTCTGACCAGACTCATCCACAAAGCAAAGAATGATGGAAAAATCAAAGGACTACATCCCTTTCTTTCCATACCAGCGATGACTCACTAGAAATTTGTGGATGACACAATGCTGAATGGGACGCCAACTATGTAAGAAGCCAGGCATTCAAAAAAATACTAAATCTCTTCAGCAAGGCCTCAGGTATGGATATTAATCTTTCAAAGTCCACTATATTTTTCTTCAATACTCATTTGGCTATTCAGAAACATCTATCTAGTATTCTAGGCTTTCGAAGAGGCAGCCTCCCCTCTAAATATCTGTGGGCCCCTCTGATGGAAAAACCCTGGCAAAAGACACATTGGGAGAAAATCCTGGCTAAAATGGAGAAGAGATGTCAGCACTGGACCCACAGGGCCCTCAATTTCACTGGGAGATTAGTTCTCACCAAAGCAGTATTGCAAGCCATTCCGCAGTACCTGCTCTCTATTATCCCTGCCCCAAAAGGAGTCCTACAACAGATAAGGGCAATCCAAAGAACCTTTGTCTGGACTGGCAATGCGGAAAAAAAAATGGGAACTTGTTGCCTGGAACAAACTTTGTAAATCGAAAGAATTAGGGGGCTTAAATCTAGTGGATCCTTCCACTATCAACATGACCTATGGAGCCAAGCTCTCGTGGAGATGGTTGAAGGAACCCAATCTCCCGTGGGCCAGACACTGGAAGGAAAAATATACCCCAGAGCGCAACATTCAAGATCTAATAAGACTGCAGGAGGTTCCTGAGGGGTCTCCCATTTGGAATTTAGCAAGAAAGAATCACGACATTGTGTAGGATCACAGCTTTTGGGAAATCCAAAATGGGGAAACAACTTTATTTTGGGAAGATGCTTGGCAGTAACTCCCGAAGCTTGAAAGACCATAGTTAGCAGGTCTTCAGAGACAGTGTCAGGAAAGGGGAAGATACACTATCCGTCAATACTGGAATCACAACAGCATGGATAAGGATTGGAGAGATTGGTTGGTCAACGACACAGAAAGTTAAAATGAGGAAAACACCAATATAAGAGATCTACTCAACCAACTAAACAAAAGGAAGATAAGGAAAGCTGAGGAAAAAGACCAGCTAATATGGAGCATGAAAGGAAGTGGAAATTTCATGCTCAAGGAAGCCAGAGAGCATCTCGAAAAGATAGAGCAAATGGAGGTCATTCAATGGTGCAATAAGTTCTGGGATTCTCTATTTTGGCCTAAGATTAAAACCTTCCTCTGCCTCCTGATGCGAAGGTGTTACCGGGAAAAGTGTCTATTCAGAACGACTCTATCCCACTAAGGTGTGACAGTTACCTTAGAAACAAACAGAGAAAACTACTTTTGTATTCTTCTTTATGAACTATAAACAAAGAGGAATAGGATGAACCAACCTGTGTCTTGCGCTAGTCCTTTGATCCAATCTCTCTCCTCTTTAACAGCTTCCAGCTACCTGCTCCCTTACTTGCCCAGCTTCACCAAGTACCTGTAAGATCACAGAAGAAGGAAACTATACAAAGACATGGGTTTATATTCATAAAAAGCTTAGGATCAGATTTAAGATAAACATACAAATGTAACAAACATCAATGATACATAAGCATGTAGGAGAAACTCAAATAGTTTTATTGATATAACAAGAAGATCCAGGAGGAGTTACAACCGATGATTATTGATCCAGCATCAACCTCCCGGCAAAGAAGCCCCTCTTCACCTCCAACAAACCATAAATCACCCAATACTCTGATATCTATCTCAAAACCAACAGCAATTCTTTGCAATGTACAAAATTCCAGCCTCTGGATCTCTGGGATGAGGGATCCATATATAGATGTATGCAAAGAGGATGAGTCAGCCTATGATTTGACTAGTGTCTTCTCTCTGTCAGTTCTTGTTTCCACTTGGAGACTGAGAGCCTCTTACTCATCCTTGGTCGAACTCAGTGAGGCAAGTGTCATTGGAGAAGATTCTGGAAGCTTCCATTGTCTCTCCACCTCACGGAATGACACTGCCATTTGTCATTTCCCGCTCAACGGACCCTGGTAGTGCATTTAGGTGCGTTGCAATGCACCTAGCTAGTGTATTTGGGTGCTATGCAACGCAGCTAGCCAGTGGAGCAGCTGAAATGATCCTGATTTGACTGATTCTGAGCAGTTTCTGGTGGAGAACTTCTGGGAGAAGCTGTAATTTGTTGAACTTGTTCCTTTAGGGGTCGGAAAAACACTTTTAGGGACTTAGGATCCCTTGGTTTATGGACATTTCATGCTTAGAGCTGTAAGGCACAAAATTGTCTATAACAGTTGCCCCTAAAGTATGAGGCCGTTTATCGGGTGAAATGCTTTATTAGGAGGATCCGAAGTTCTTTCAATGTTGGGAGGAGACCTGTAATAAGATACAATAGAATACATTATCTTCGTACTATTTTAATGATCTAGCTGAGGCGGGCATTCCCATGCTCAGCTTTATAAATTCATTTTCATGTACATAGGACAGACAATCGTCTGATGGTAGACTGATGATTCTGATAGAGCCATCATCCTTTTGGTAGGATGATTATCTGTGCTACAATGCTGTACATTTCATGTCTTTATTTTCCTGAATATATATCACAGCCCGGATGGATGAAACTAGATCCGGGGTCTTCAATCTCGTCTGACCTTCACTCGAAGTACAAGTTGATCCATGTGAGAAATGTTTTGAAGTCGAACATGGAAAGACATCGCTTGATTACCAGTCAATGATGTAAAATGTTAACAAGCGCGAGACGAATCATCGATAATGATGATGACCCTCAAGGTACTGCAGTACAATTCACGTGGTGTGAATAAAGGACTTGGCGTCGAACACCATGCAAAATCTTTCGGTCGAAGGTCATTGATGTATACCTGTCACCGGAAGTGAGAAACTTGCCATTGAGGCATGCAAGCTTCAAAGTACTGAATGGGGTGTTCCTAGATCAACTTCTTGGATAATGAGTTGATGTTGACAAGAAGTGATCCGTCAAAGGAGGGCCTTAATGAATCCCACATCAATGACACACAACGGAGCAAATGATTTTGATGGAGGTGAAAACAATCTGATGATATACGGTTCAGGATGGCGGTCATGGAAGAATGGAGTATAATGTATCGTAGTGGATGGGACACAGGTGACTTCTCTGGATGACTTCTCTTGAACATGTCGACGACACTTATGTGATGGATTGGTAGCATTTACCCCAAATGTGGATGGTATGGTGTGACCATGGTGATGTGACCGGTGAATGAAACAACCCAACTCGACTCGGACACGGAGTGGAAGTGTCATGTTCAAGAGCGACTTGCTACCAATAAAGATTCTTTGAGTTTTCTTCCCAATTTTTCCCCAGTCATTGCTGACCAGTACCTCTTTATTTTTGTCAAGCTTGAGGAGGATAACATATGCTTGTTCTATAATTTGCCCTTCGGGAAAACCCATCGCTATGTTTTAACGAGCCTAACGATAGTGAAACTCGTTCTCGTCTAAAGACAAGTTTGTCACTATTAATCTTTTTAACGAGTTTAACGACAAAGATAACTCGGTCCTTTTAATTTTTAGAGAGTCTGAAAAGGTACGTATAGGTAACTCCAAAATTCCTTTTTCGTCATCTAATCCCTTAAGTCCGAAAAAGTATAAAACAATACAGAAGGGATGAATTTTCGATAGTTTTAACGAGCCGAACAAAACAAGCGCTCGATCTTTTTGTGCAATAATCCCTCAGGTCCAAAAAGATTAAAATGTAGAGGAGGGATAGCAGTTCCCATCGCTTTAATGAGCTGGAAGGCCAAAACTCGGCAATCTTTTAATATTTTACGAATCAGTTGAAAAGAGCTTAAAGAAGACTCGTCTTTTGAGGAACGAGTGATAAAATGGGTAGCAGCTGATTCCAGGTAAGGTTTGGAATTTTCCAATCATGGCAGTGTCACAAGGATGGCTAGTGAAATCACTCTTCGCAGCTGTTCCTCAAAATGGGTAAACAATCAAATGGAGGTGAATGATCGGCCAATGGAAAAGTGGAGGTGACAGTGCAAACACGACCAAGGCTTTAATGGCGGAAATGCTACATTCACGGTGGTTATTTACCAGGGAATAGTTCATTTTTTAACGAGCTTAAATGCGGGTGGAAACATTTCCTCATGTCTTATGTTTTTTTTTTAACGAGCTTGAACTATGCGCTAAAACTGCTTGATTAATCTAGTCATATGATAAGAATGTCTCATAAAAAATGGCAATTTTTAGATTTTTGCCCCACATCCTTTCTTTATGCAAGTTAGGTGACGACTAATCCTACGAGTTTAAAGGGTTAGAGGTCCTAAAAATTTTAAAAATAAATAGTCGCCCATCGCTTTCACTCCAAAACGTTTGCATGCCCCCAGGTATAAAACAGAGTTTCGAGGTCACCCCTCAATTTGCAGACAGAACATTTGTTCTATCGGGAGAGGCCTACCTCTTACAGGTTACCAAAGATTGTCTTATTCATGTTGCGAATGAAACATTTCTTCGGCGATGTCTACCGAGATAAACAAAGGTGAGCGACGATGCCCGCCAACTCACATAACTTTGACAAGAGAATCTTATTCTAGAATAACCCCTCTTCCAATCACGGACGGGGTATAGACTAGTCATATTCTCCCGCGGAAACCTACCCTATACCCGAAGTTTTCCTACCGAAGCAGACCAGGATGCATGCCCCCTGGGTTTCAGTCATATCCCTCCGAATTACTCACGCTCATCAGGAGGATGGACCGGGGATTGAGACATTTCTTGCGTGAAAAGACCATTTAGGGATGGTATATGACTATTTGCTATGTGTGATCCGGGAAATGAAAGCTGGTCCACGAGCTTGACCACTCTTCCTTCGTGCGGAAAACACATTACTCTAAAGAGTGAGGAGACAATGGCTCCCATGCAATAAATATTGTCTCATCCAAGGAGTAGGTTATAATCCAAGGGTCCTTGAACAACCATTACGTTCATGCGAACTGTCTTCCTTCTCAATGTTATGGGCACATCGGGAAGGATCCCTAAAGGTAGACTGGTTCCTTTATCAAATCCTACCAGATTTCTCATTTCAGGCAAAAGCGATGGCGAACCAAGCGCTTTCAAAGCAGTCGAGGAAAGGATACTCACAGAAGCCCCCTCATCTATGATGGTACCAGCCATAACCATTTTATATATTTGAACGATAATTCGGAATGGTACACTTGCTGGTAAACGGGGTCTGCCTAGTTGATTCCAGTCGAAGGAGACAACTAGGTTGCTTGGAGGTGGGACCGAGTAGACGGCCGGGTATGGCTCTGACGAACTTCCTTCCTGTGGTAAAGGAATGGGTAGATTGCCCCCATGTTCGTCGGAGTTTGTGTTGATGAAGAGAATTTGGATGGTGTAATCCTTGTTCTCTTCAGTGACTGTATCATCCGAAGATAAAACCTCTGAAGGCAAGACCGGGTCAACTGCCACCTCGACCTTTTGACTTTTGTCTGGTATGGATCTAGATGGTTTATCTTCAATGATAGGCGCTTCAGCCGACCACTTGAGCGGGCCAGCTGGATTCTCAACTAACGATGGACTCGGCAAGAGTATTTTATATCCAGGAGGAAGTCGTAACGGTGAAACCGGATGATCATCCAAAACTCTTTTCGCTTCGTCTAAGAAGGGACAACGATGGACGGCATGATTGCCTTGGCACAGTTTACAAGGAAATCTAGCTTTCCCTTTTTGTCCTGGGGCTTCACTTTCGCTAGTTGATAGTGTGCTTTCAACATGATCATCAGAGGTTGATGACACCGGATTGTGCAAATGAGGAGACCAGCCCCTTAGTATCTGAGGGATGCAAGGACAATCTTTGTGAATGTGGTCTCCTTTGCAAATGACACATGGCGATTTAGGCCTGGTCGGTGTAGTGTGTGGATTTTCGATAGATGACACTCTTTTTCCCCCATTCGCCTTTGGCTCCTTCTTCTTCTTCTCTTTCTTCTTCTTTTCCTTCTTCTCCTTAGGAACTTGACTTTTGGCTTTGCCAGCCTCATCAAGCGAAGAGGAAGGAGGAGAGGAAGAATTAGAGGAAGTAGAAGGTTGGTGGGCAACTCTGGACTCGTCTAATTGCTGATTCAATTGTTCAGGAATAGTGGTGTTCTGAACGACATTGGTTGAGAAGAGCCATACCGGCAAGCCAATTGTCAGTCCTGGAAGTGACAATGTGGCTATATGGGGTGCACCAACATCTCCCCAACATGAGAAGGGACTAGGATTTCCACTAAGGGGAATTCCTTGGTTGGTGGACTCCATTTTCTCAACCTAAGATCAATGTAGGAAAGGGGTAATGAATATTCCGTTTAAAATAAATTTTAGACGCTTTGACACAACTTGTTTTTTAAGTTTTTAAGAGTCGAGAAAAAACAAAAGATGACTCTAGTCTCCTTCGATTTTTAATGAGCCTGAAGTGACAAGCACTCAGATGGACCTTTTCCGTTAAGGAGTCTGAAAAGGAACGAAAGGGAATGCTCTGGAGATCTAGGTAGAGGGAGTACCAAACCAATCACAAAACTGCAGAATACTTTTTATGGTACAACAGTCAATCTTCCCAAATGCTGTGTTCGGTGCATTGCGATCAGTAGGGCGACCGACACGGCTTCCTATGGATAAAATGATTTAAGCCTATAGGGGTCTCCCAATATATACTCGACGGTACGTGGGAGCATAAGTCCGTACTGGCACTTATCGTCTCAAAGTGGAGGAATCACCCAACCATCAGTGAGGACAACAGTTACCAGGCTTTACGACGCCGGAATACGTCTCTAGCCTAGACCTCTAAATGTTGTGCGTTAAGTTCCAAAGCGTTGTTAGGTTCATTGAATTTATTTTAAGTTGATCTTTCTTATGAAGTTTTCCTTTTGGGATCACCACGAGATGTAGATGTAATTCCTAAAATGCAATCTAAAGATGATAAGCAAACTTTTATCTCTTTTCAGCAATGAAAATCCTAGCTACAAGGGGAAAAGAAAGACACAATATTTTCGCAAAGAGCAAAGAGCACACTGTAAATGCACTTTCCTAAATCAAGCCAAACAGACTGTCAATATGAAAATGCACATGTGCATGTATTTGTTTTTCACTTTCTTAATATTGATGCCTAAAAAGAAATTTGATGTACAAATCTGAATTTGCTTTCAACTGACAAACACAAACAAGCTTCTTTTCGAAATCAAAAGGTAGAGATGATTACGACACTTTATGATTTTGAAATAAATACTCGTTTCGACACTAGAAAGTCACAAATTCAAACCAAAGGCAAAAGTAAAAGCATAATCGACTATCAACAGCAAATAAACTTTCTCCTATGATCAAAATCAACACTTGCGACAGATCTAAATCAAAGGACGACAGTATGACTATTCTACTTTTTCAATGGAAAACTGTAAATGACGTAACAAACACACAAAAACATCTACAGTCTTTTTGTACAAAGGAGGCGGAATTACAGCAAGGAAAAGGGGTTTTTAAACAGACACATACACTGATCACAGGCTGCAAAAATCAGAGACAAAACTGAAAAAATGAAGCAAAGAACCTCAGCTGCGCAAGGCTAGGCTGATCAGTGCACCCGTTACACAGAGAAACTACATTGCAGCGCAGGCAGCCCTCTCGGGAAGTGCGTTGAAATGCAGAACCTCTTCACAGAGCCTGCGCTGGGGCAGAAACGAGAATTCTATCCGGGTTCTGGGTCACAGTTTGCAGTTTAATCTATGGTTTTTGGCGGAGTAAAAGCAATTAGTAATGCACAATCAGAGGGTAGATTTAAGGAAGGTCTAAGAGCTATCACAAAGGGCAATCAGATCGTTTGTGAATCAGCTGTTCAAATCATAAACAGATCCAGTGAATGGATTGAAGTAGCAGATGTCTACTTTGCATTTGTTAATGGAAAATGCAGTTCGATTGCTACTTCTAAGTTTATGAAACAAACAACAAGAGAAACACAAACAAACAAATTAGACAATCGTCCCCAGTATGGTCGCCATTTTGTTAACGGGAAAAGTGTTTGTTCAGAATGACTCTATCCCACTAAGGTGTGACAGTTACCTTAGAAACAAACAGAGAAAACTACTTTTGTATTCTTCTTTATGAACTATAAACAAAGAGGAATAGGATGAACCAACCTGTGTCTTGCGCTAGTCATTTGATCCAACCTCTCTCCTCTTTGACAGCTTCCAGCTACCTGCTCCCTTACTTGCCTAGCTTCACCAAGTACCTGTAAGATCATAGAAGAAGGAAACTATACAAAGACATGGTTTTATATTCATAAAAAGCTTAGGATCAGATTTAAGCTAAACATACAAATGTAACAAACATCAATGATACACAAGCATGTAGGAGAAACTCAAATAGTTTTATTGATATAACAAGAAGATCCATGAGGAGTTACAACCGATGATTCCTGATCCAGCATCAACCTCCCAGGAAAGAAGCCCCTCTTCATCTCCAACAAAGCATAAATCACCCAATACTCTGATATCTATCTCAAAACCAACAACAATTCTTTGCAATGTACAAAATTCCAGCCTCTGGATCTCTGGGATGAGGGATCCATATATAGATGTATGCAAAGAGGATGAGTCAGCTTATGATTTGACTAGTGTCTTCTCTCTGTCAGTTCTTGTTTCCACTTGGAGACTGAGAGCCTCTTACTCATCCTTGGTTGAACTCAGTGAGGCAAGTGTCATTGGAGAAGATTCTCGAAGCTTCCATTGTATCTCCACCTCGCGGAATGACACTGCCATTTGTCATTTCCCACTCAACGCACCCTGGTAGTGCATTTAGGTGCATTGCAATGCACCTAGCTAGTGTATTTGGGTGCTATGCAACGCAGCTAGCCAGTGGAGCAGCTGAAATGATCTTGATTTGACTGATTCTGAGCAGTTTCTGGTGGAGAAATTCTCTGAGAAGCTGTAATTTGTTGACCTTGTTCCTTTAGGGGTCGGAACAACACTTTTAGGGACTTAGGATCCCTTGGTTTATGGACATTTCATGCTTAGAGCTGTAATGCACAAAAATGTCTATAATAGAAGGAAAACCCTTACCTGGGAGAATCTTCGCAAGAAAGGGTTTAATGACCCATCTAGATTCCCTATGTGCAATTTGGCTGAAGAAACAATGAACCATCTCTTCAACACTTGTGACTGGGCTTGTCACTTGTGGAACTGGGCAGAAAATATTATGCAAAAAATAGATAGAACCAGGGACTCTATCAAGGACACCATCATGAATGGGCAGAGCGGGTATTCAAGTAATATAAGAATTAATAGCATATGGAAAAACTTGCCAGGATTTGTAACCTGGACCATCTGGAAGGAACGGAATAGAAGAATCTTTTAGAATGAATACAGAGACATATAACATTCACTAGATACAATTACCCAAAATATAAGACAATTAATCCTAGTAAAATGCAGAGTAGAACCAGATAACCAAACTTCAGTTAGAGACTTACACATTTTAAAAGCTTTCAAATTGGACGACGGCAGAAGTATGGTCACCATGAACTGGCAGTAGAAACCAAGAACCACTTCAATTGGCTGGACGTGTCCTCCTGCAGGCTTTCTCAAGCTGAATTTCGACGGAGCCTCCAGAGGCAATCCAGGCTCGGCGGGCATCGGGGGCATCATAAGGGACAATGCAGGGGAAATTATTCACATCTATAGTAAAGCCTTGGGGGAAGGAACTAATAACGAGATGGAGTTTGCTGCCATGGAACATGGACTCATAATTCTCAGAGATGCATAGGTTGGTGCCGCGGTGGTTGGCGGAGACTCAGACTTGGCAATCACAACGGCGAGGAAGCTCTACGGGGGAGTGAAAGCAAGTAAGGTTACTAAACATTGGAGACTTGCCAAGGTTACAGACAACATCGCAGGAATGTTGGGAGAAATGAAAGGTCTGCTTTTTCAGGCTGTACGACGGAAAGCTAATATGGTTGTGGACCATCTTGCGAACTATGGAATCGAGCACCCAAACACTACGTGGGACAACTATTGGCAGAATGTAGACTGCCCGGAATTAAAAGAAAAGTGCACCAAGCTCTCCAGGCAAGATCTGGGTGACGATAATTGAGATTGGTTGGTGGGAAGGCTATAACGACGTCCTTCGATGATGAGACATGCTCGAACTGTAGGCATCATTAAAGATTGGTAGGGGTAAGAAGGACATGTGAGTCCAGCGCAATTATAGCGCGAGCAAAAGAAAGATGATATAATATCAGATATGATGAATAAGGATATGCGCCGCCTAAGCCAGGTCAAGGGGGGGACACTTGACAGGTACTGAAGCAGGAGAGAAAAGGTGACTCTAAGGAAAAGAATGCGAGCCACTACCAAAACAATTCGCCATCACGCAGAAATAATTATGATATGACATGGAAGTTGCAAAGAAATAGGCGGTCTTCAGCTGGTAACATCCCAGGCAACTTCTATTTAACATCTACCAAAGGCAAGGGAAGAAACATTGTTTTATCGTGTAGTAGGCCAGAACCCATCTATTATGCTGAAAGCACCTAGAACTATACCGTTAGTGTAAGCATGATCATGGTAGGGGAAGGAAGTCGTAACGCCTCTGCTAACAGAGATCTCAAGGTGGCTAGAGAGATGTATGAAACTTGCACTTCGCAAAAGAATAAGCAAAAGATCATTGACCTGGAAGCCATGGTCACTGAGGAAGAAAAGAAGCTGAAGGAGCAAGAAATAGAAGAGGAAGTGGATTGGCTTCAGGACCCAGGAACTGTCACCACGTAGGCTACCCAGTTTGTGAGGACACAAGCAGAAAGCTGGAGAATGACAATACTAGCTAAAGCCTTAAGCATGCAGGGCAATTACGTGGAGCAATTGCATAACGTCCAGCACATTTCTGAGGCCAAGACTGAGGAACACATACCGATCTTAGAGAGCCTGGAGTTCAAGGTTAGTGCGCTGGAACAACAGGTCGATATCATTACAAAGAAGCTAACGTGCTAACCAAACTCTTAAGGAAATCTATTGGACAGGATGTCAGGCAGGCCGAAAACCAAAAGGAAGAACCGGCGGGAGAGCATCAAAGCAATCATCCCAAGCCTGTGCAGGCAGGCATCTCAATGTCTGAACCATCGCCGGAGACATCCAGGAATTATGTTGTGCTCAAGATGTAAAGGGGTTGTTTCTACCACGGCTGGTATCTGAGTTCTTTCGGCTGGTCTTTTATGTTCCTTTCTGTTATGCTGGTTAGTTGGTCTGTCGCTTCTGTAGTTTGTCTGCTGCCTCAGTTAGGTAGGTGTTTAGTTGTTGGTCTTTTTGTTAAGCTCTATAGCTATGCCACCCTGCGCGGTGTGCTCATGGTAATGTGGTTTCTCTTTTGGTCAATTTTGAAGATAGGCCTGCAGTCTAGCGGCCCTCTGTCTAAAATGCAGACTTTTTGTACTATAATTTCCTCTTTTTTAATATAACAAGCTGACTTACAAAAAAAAGATACTATCTGACAAAGGAGCTAAATGCACCTCCAACATTTGGAAATATTATTTTGGTGGTTTGCATACCAAATCAAACTTTATTACTACATATCATCCCCAAACCAATGACTAGGCGGAAAGAGGCAACCAAATTTTGGAGGATATGCTCAGAATATATGTGATGGGTAGACCAACAAGATGGGAAGATTACTTGCATTTGGCTTGATTTTCCTATAATAATAATTATCAAGGAAGGATTAAAATGAGCCCATTTGAAGCCCTGCATCGCAAAAAATGCCATACCCATCATAGTTGGAATCAACTAGAGGACAAACTAATTATTGGGCCTGATGCTTTACACGAAATGGAAGAAATAGTGAACAAAATTTAGTAGACTATCAAGGCTTCCCAAGATTGACATAAGAGTTATGCAGAGGACATAAAAAATTTAACATTAGGGAGCATGTATACATCGGGGTGAAACCAAAGAAAAGAACCTTTAGAATGGGGTCTTGCCCAAAATTGAGACACCGCTACTGTGGGCCATTTGAAATTTTGGTTAGAATAGGACATCCTATCAACTAGCTCCCTAGTCACATTAAACTTCATAGTTTTTTTCAATTTTGATTACTAAAAAAATATGTACATGATTACACTCATATTATTGATTGAAAAATGTTACAGGTGAAACCTAAAGGAGGATTCACGATAGAACTTCTTTTCATTCTCAATCAGAAAGAGATTTCACTCCAGAATCGAACCATCTCTCAAGTTAAAGTGCAGTGGAATCACTACACCAATGAGGAGGCCACTTGGGAGCGATAAGATGAGGTGAAAAAACAATTTCCATCATTTTTCCAGTAGTATAATGATACAAACTAAACACTGAGGATGGTGTTAAAATAAGGGGGGAGTATGTGAAATACCTTGGGAGATGTTATTATCTTATTTTTGTGTGTCATAAGTTACAATAGATCCAAACATCTTAGCTAATTATCGTACATAATTATTAATAAATAAATTATTATTTTAAAAAAATATTGCAATCAGAAAAAGACTCTCAAGATAACATTGTCAATTCTGCATGATTAAAATATTTAAAAATTCTAGATAAGATTGAGGGAGATAAATTCCCTTAGGAATGACTTATGTGGAGAAAAAGGATAAGTCTAGTGGCTTTTAAAGCACTGCTGGTGAGAAAGACGTGCTCTGAGAGAAAAAGCCTAGGCAGAAAGAAATAAATATTACAAAAGCAAGACACTGCCAGATTGGAAACATTATCATGAAGAAGGGAATTAAATACCAATGAAGGATATCAACAAGAGGTTTTTGATTCTATGGGAAATAAAATTGAGCTTGGGGGGAATTGGAGGCAGTTTGTGGTTCGCTGGACAATGTCTTTTTGGTGCAGTTTTTGAATATAACTAGTTATCTAAAGTCTCTAGTTTAGATTGTGCCGGTTTGGACTCGATTAGGCATTAAATTTTGTGGCTCATTTGTTTATTGTGAACATGGATAAAGTAAACTCTCTGTTTAGTACATTGATTATGAACCTGAATGAATAATTGTAATTCTCTTTTTTTTCAACTCTCAGTGTTGTACTTTCTGTAATTCAATATGGTAGATAGGAATACTTCTCACATTTGTACATTAAGATGTGATTATTGTAAGTAGAAAATTCTGCATCCTAATAGGCCTGTAGGGGTGTGCGAAAATGTTTGGGTTGACGTATTAACCAGAAAGTATTGTAGATGTATAAAATTAGTAGTAGTAATCATATATAAATATTTACATGGATGAAATAGAATAAAAATCATTATTGATTAGATTTGCCACATGTAGTTTTCGGCAATGAATGGAATTCTTGCGGATCTAAAGAACGACAAGATTGTGTTAAGATCAAGGAATATTAGTAGTGGTAGCTAAGTAAGAGCCACGATGATACCATAATTATTTCATGAATGTGGAACGAGATTAGTAAATATGATCAAAATGGCAATATTAGAACTTATACTGAAATATGATTAAAGCATCTTAAGAGATTGTAGAAACCAGAAAGCTATTTGGTGGGCAAAAATATTACTGTATATTAAAATAAAATATGGATGTAACTCATAGAACACCAATAAAAATTTATGAGGACAAGTGATGGTGAATTATGTTATAGCAGTTTGCCACATTTACTCATAGTCATAGTAACATAGATCCCGCCATACCAAGTTCAGTTTTTCCATTCAAAATGAGAGGAACAATGGGTATGTTGAACTTTTGAAACCAAAGTAAAATTGAAGCAATGCCTATCAGAGGATTGGAATGCTTCAACTGAAACAATCTTGGCCATATAATGTGTAGTTGTAGGAAAAGCCAATACCATGGGAGAAATTGACGAGGTACAGGTGATCAGTCTTAACATAATTATACTATACAAATTAGATTTCGTTGTAGGATTGAATATGTATTAAGAAAAAATCTGAATGACCCAAGTAAATCCCATGTTGATCTTATAGACGTGCAGGGTTGCACAACATGACTACCAAAGTCTACAAACCTGGTCAAAGTATGTATCATACATAGATCTACATGTATGCATCTTATCTGGTAGTTTGCGTACTTTCTCTTAGCAATAGAAGGTCCATCTAGTTAAGATAAATACCATGGTAAAACAGAACCATAAACCTCCTTAGTAGTACAAAAATGAAAATCGGCAAGGTAATAAAATTGACTGTGGAACTAGGCATATTTACAAACCACGACCATACAGTTGTATTCCAGTAATAGCCAAATGTATCAATTATGCCAACTAAATTAAAGTGGAATAGAGGAGAAACCTTGGTATCATACATACCAATAGTTATGCAACACAAATAAAATAGTAAATACCAATTCCAGAAAAAAATGAAAAAGCATTGCACTTATACATAGAGCTAGAAACAATATTGTTAACTAAAAGATAACAATAATTGGATACATTACAAGTTAACATAATAAGGAAGAACATTGTAGAGTGGTCAGCAACAATTAAACAAGAAAACAATACTTCAAAATTTGCGTCGAGAATAATATGCACCCATTCATAAATAAGGAACAGTCTGTGTATATACTGGCTATGAGAGCATGTATAGAAAAATGTCAAAATTAGTCTATTTACTGATAAGTAAGAGGCAGTTCGACTTTGACAACATAAGGAATCAAATGTATGTAAAATCCTCAAGATATTGACGAGTATTCATATATGGTTGCTATGATTAGTTTCAAAATTATTACATCAAAGAAAATATAATGGAAACTCCAGAAATCTTTCTTCTAGACTTCATAATTCACGACTGGTAGAACCTTTATTCAGATAGAGAAGTAGAAGCTTTTACTCAAATATTAAGGGTGAGGACTTCAACACAGAATGTGTGAGAAGCACCATAAGGTGTTATGTTATGAAACTAGCTCACAAAAAGATAGAAAAGACAGATGAACACCTTAGAAATAAGCCTCTTTGAGGGGGTAACCTACTTTACATTACAGAAATGAAAAATCCTTGGATGATATAAATGACAAGACCTCCTTTCTATATATACGAGTCTAAGGGGTCATAATATAATCAGATCCAACATAACAATAATAATGTAAGGGAACAATAATAATAATAGTGGGCTTCTATGGGGCACAATAATAACAATACAGGGAGTACATGGGCAGAACAATACAATAAGAGGGTTGTACTAATAACAATAAGGGGTTAGACTAGTAGTATAGGGATCTAAAATGCCCCTCTCCTTCAAAAAGTGTTGTCCTCAACGCTTCAGTAGTTCCTTATGCTTCTGTATAAAATTCTTGTCCTCCCATGTGGAAGCTTCAGCGGGTAAGTTCTTCCACTTGATGAGATACTCTGAAATTGATCAGTTTTGTAGCTGTCAGGTTCTTGTTTCTATAACTACTCCAGGTTCCAATATGATTTTTCCTTCCTCGTCAAATTCTGGAAATATTGCTTGAATTGGGATCTTCTGCAACTTTTGAATGAGTGGCCACACTTCTTCATCATTCTTCCGTTCATCCCTTTCTTCATTTATCCAATTTGGTTGGATAATAGAAATAGCACAAAATAGTGCTTCCACATCCTCATCCTTTCTTGAGAGTGCATCTAAAACAACATTTTTCATCCCTTTTTTGTAGATGATTTCAAAGTCATAACACAACATATTTGTGATCCATTTTTTCTATTCTTCTAAAGATAATCTTTGTTCTAAAAAGTATTTAAAACTATCATGATCCATTTTTACCTTGAAGTGTCTTCCCATTAGGTAAGGTCACCATTCCTTAAGTGCATGTAGTATTGCCAACATTTCCTTCTCATAAATATCTTTCTTGAGATGTAGCGGTAAAAATACCCAATCGCCTACATCAAAACTTCTTTCACTTTGATGTTGATATTCCTGTTGTTTCATTCAATTCTGCACCAAAGTGGCATTATCCTTTGAAAATTGGAGAACTTGTTGATGCTCGATGTGATCTTTCACTGCTTGAATCTTTTTCTTCTTGATATGTCCTTTTATCTAGAGAGTTTGAGGAGTGGTAATTTCTTCCAATGCATTACAAGATATGGTCGGATTCATTTCTTGATGCTCGATGTGATCTTTCACTTCTTGAACATTTTTTTTCTTGATATGCCCTTCTATCTTGATAGTTTGAGGAATTTTAATTCCAGAAAATGCATTACAAGATATGGTCAGATTCATTTCTTCTTTATCGATGTGATATTTCACTTCTTGAACCTTTTTCTTCTTGATATGTCCTTCTATCTTGAGAGTTTGAGGAGTGGTAATTCTTTCCAATGCTTTACAAGATACGATTGGATTCACTTCTTCTTTCTCTGGGGTTGGTTCTGAATATATGTCCTCTTCTTTTGATGTTTGTTGATCCTTTTCTTCCTCCTCTTCACAATCAATGTAAAATAATTTCTTCTGAGCACACTTATGACCTTTAATGTATTTTCTATCACAATTGTAACAAAGCTATTTTTCTCTTTTTTCTTCCAATTGTTGTCATGTAAACCTTGTAGGTTGTGGAAGGCTAGGAGAAAAAACACTTCCATAATTATAGTTGTGAGTGGTGGGATTCCTTGTTTCCATAATTTCGCTTTCAATTTTTCTTGCCAACTTGAATGCCTTCTCCAATGAATTAGGTTACTAGAGACAAACCTCATGTTGAATGTTACCCTTTAGATTCCCCATGAAGAAATTAATCATATGCTTCTCTGGAATATCATTTACCCTTATATTCAATTTTTGAAAGTCCTCAATGTTCTTTTCCATTGAACGCTTTAGTTCGAGATTTATCAATTGGCTAAAGAAGGTGCTACTCTTTGTATCCTCATAATGTGCTATCATTTCTTCCATGAAAATTGATCAACTGACAACTACTTTAGGAGAACACAACCCTTTATATCATAAAAATTGATCCGGTTCTAAATATGAAGATGCAATATGTACCTTTTGTAACAGTTGCACCCCATGTAGATCAAAATATTGCTCCATCTGTAGTATCCAATTTACTGGATCCTTGCCATCAAACATCCTCATATTGCCTTTTCTTGATTTTAGGAGCTCGATCTTGAAACGACTGTAACTCCATAATTTTGGATTTTTCAGTTCTGAAATTGTGACTTGCAATATCCCTCTACTTCCTATTTCCAATGCCACCATTCTTATCGAAATTCATCTTTTCAAGGAAGAGTTATGTTAAATCACCCACAATGACCTGATTATAGACTAGTTCAGTAGAGTACACTTGTACGAAGTGCCACGTGTCACTATTTCAAAATTAGGACCTGAAACTGATACACAGACAACCACTGTCAATCATCTTTCTACAACTTCGTATGAAATTTCAATCTGATGCTCAGAGAGAAATTTATGATGATTTTCCCAAGGTCACCTATGTAGGAATTAATTCGAGAGTCTGCAAAAACCCTAACTTCCTCATATCATATATCCAAAAATATAGTGAGCCAATATCTGACATTTGGACCCAAGGTTCACACCTATTTCTTCTCAAATGGGTATTTTCTTTAGCTTCTGAAACTTTGTAGCCAATTTGTTATAGCGAAAATTCAACGATGACGTGTTTTAGATGAAATTATGGAGCTTGCAAAAGCCCTAACTTCCTTGGATCATATCTCTAAAAATATAGCGAGACAAGATCTAAAATTCAAACCCGAGGTTCAACGTGATTTCTTCTCAAACAATTTTTTTTTAGCTTCTGTAACTTTGTAGTCAAAAATTTATAGCGAAAATGCGACGATGGCCTGTTTGGAGCAGCAAAACACTAGAATCCAAAGCTATGATACCAAATCTTATGGAACTAGTTCACAAAAAGATAGAAAAGATAGATCAACACCTTAGAAATAAGACTCTTCGAGGGGGAAACCTGCTTTACGTTATAGAAATGAAAAATTCTTAGATGATACAAATGACAAGACCTCCTTTCTATATATAGAAGTCTAAGGGGTCATAATATAATCAAAGTAGACATAACAATAATAATGTAAGGGAACCATAATAACAATATTACGCTTCTATGGGGCACAGTAATAATAATACGGGGAGTACATGGGCACAACAATATAATAAGGGGGTTGTACTAAAAACAATAAGGGGTTACACTAGTAGTATAGGGACCTAACATGTTATCCAATTTCCAAGTGGTGATGAGGTTATAGGTCGGCCATGGGAGGTCAAATAATGAAGGTTTGAGCCGCAGGAATTACCCTATAATGCCAGGATACTAGAATGAGATCGACAGAGTGAGAGTGTAGCTTACACGATCTCCGATGTACACTGAAATATGGTAAGAAAACCAATAGCATAATAAATTGGGAAACAAGTACAATAAATGAATAACCATCATGGTGTGATGCGAGAGGGCCTAGGAAAAACAATTTAGTTAGAGCATAATGACTACACAAACAACCATAACTTGTGACTTGTAGGAAACTGTGGAAATGAACAAGGAAAATCTCTCTAAGTGACTGGGGTTATAATGGAACATACTTGTAATGGGAGGGTGAGTTCCCTTGCAGAGAAGTTGTGACCATTTCCACTGATGCAACTGGGAAATCAGGCATATCTACTTCCACACAAATTGGTACTAGGATCATAGGCATAGAAAAATAAAATATGTATAGCCATTAAACCGAGGCTCAATAAAATGCTAAATAGGAATGGGAGGAGCTAAACTAGATGAAGAAAAACTAAAGGCAAACTTGAGAATGTGCATATCGCTAATGGAGACCATGGAGCATGAAACCATGGAGACTTGGACGAGCTAGGTGATCGTCAAAACCACGATGTGGAGAACCTCATTTGTTCTTGTAAAAACCAGCAAAACACTCAAATAAACGATGATACCATAAACAAAAAAGGTAAATGATGAAAGAAACTGAGATATTCTGTACCTGTGAGTGATAACTGAGGGTTTCTTTGTAGTGTAGTCGAAAGAAGGGTAAGCCTAAAGGAAAATGATGGAGGAACCTAAGCACCATGAAGGAGACCGCCTAAACTCAACAGGGAAATGCATTTGATAGGGTTTAGGATTTTCAAATACAAAGAAACCAAATTTGGACCCTTGGTCTTGAGGGAGTCATTCCAACTTCGACGTACCGAACCAACACCCAACATGCGCGCCCATGTGGGACGATGGATTTGGCCAAGCAATAGTGATCCACGTAGTGGAGAGGCATGTGCTTGCAGGTGGGAAGGGAGTAAGTTAATGTGACATGTTAGGGGAACTATATATAAAACGCATCATCATGCAATGATATAAACAAACATTAGGATGTGATAATAGTAAGTGAATACCATTTAATATTATTCACATAGTTTAACTTTGACACCTTGAGCGCTAGACTACCATGGAAATCAACATCAAATATAATGTCCAAGGGTGGATATATGTATAGATTATAGTAAATTCTATAGAGTTTGGGAGGACTATAATCATACTCTAATTGGAAAAATACAGAATAACCATTATCTTTTCACATATAAGAATTTTTTTTTTCAAGGAACTATAAAAATAAACACAAATCATTTTCAAGAAATCTAAGCCAATGGCTATTCTTTCCATGCATGCAATAACATATTTGTTTACACGAAATTCTATCACAATTTAACTATTCTTTTATATATGCAATATCTATCTCTTCCTCAAGGAATAAAAAAAAACTGATACTCCTTTTTAAGGAAAGCTATCACATATGTATTATCTTATGGATGCAAACAAACATATATTTTTCAAGTAATCAAATCCATAGTAGCTATTCTGTCATATAACGAAGTTATTCAGTTTTTTAGTACCGTTAATGAAGTACTAAACATAAATTATCTTTAATTTGATGATTGGAATTCATTATGAATCCCCTTCAACAATGACTCCTTGTCCTCTTTCTCTAGATAAAAACTAGAAAACAATGAGCAAGGCCAAGAATTTGTAAATAAATCCCATAGGTTATGATCTTATATATCTTTATGCACAACAATGGCTAGAGTGCACATTGTATTACCATTTCCTTCTTCCCCATTGCAAGAAATCGGGATCAATGTAAAGATGGATCAATATATGACTAAACGTTAATTGTAAATCTTGAAGAATCCACTGACTAGTCGCTCAAAGATCTTGTCAACTAACTATGAGATGACCTTTCCTCTAGAGTCAACCACATATATATAGAGGGACTCATAATATGGGAGATATGTGCCAGAGAGTGAATGTATATGGCATGAGCCATGAAGGAATCCCACTAAAATAGCTCTTGGGATGGTCACATACAACACCCTCCTTAGAGCCCTTGCCAAAAATAAAATTGAATGGAGTCTTCCTAGCAACATTTTCCATACCGCTTGTAGACTTGTGGAAATTTTTTTTGTTATCTGTTATACCCATGGAGGAAAGTGGGCACAAAAATGTTTGTCTTATCTTTATTATTTCTATGCTCTACTACCCCTAACCATCCCAAAATATTTTCCCCTTTTCCTATTCAATTCTATAGAGAAAGATAACTCATTAGACAAGTTATACAACTATTTTTCATATCAACCATTCGTCAAATCATAATATTTCAATCATTTGTCAAATGAGTTATCACCATAATATTTTCAATAATAATTCCAAATTATTACAATTATTATGTAGGGGTATTACATACTCACCACCTTGAAGATAAGACCGTCCTCAGTGTTTATCATTAACATTTAATTATGTCATATATTTCAGAATAATCGAAAGGGAATCATTCCCCTTGAAAATGAAGGATTTTATTTCCAGAAAATACCAATAAGAAAAAAAAAAAACAATTTACCAATAGTCATAAGCATTTACAAGTACGAAAATATTCAATTTTCACATTCAATCACTTAGCCATCATGCAGTATCATACTGCCTAAATAGACTATCCATATTGTTTTATTGTTAGCTTCCTTTTATTCTTGGAAATGATGGTTTTTGAAAATAGAAACAAGAAATCTTAAAAATAGGATGAAGAAAAAAAAAATTAATTTTATTTTTCCTTGAATTAAATTGTAATTCCAATTCTCATTGTAACTTGTAGTAGTTAACTAAGCTAATTTGACTTAGTTAATTCAACTTGGGAGTCTATCGAGAGTCATGTAGAGTGGTTCCTATATTTTAGGGGCCCACATTGAGTTCTTTTTAGTTGTAGTTATTTAATTCAGTTTAACTAAGTTAAATTTAGTTAAACTAGTTCCAACTGATGGAGGAATTAGTGGGAGATTTAGTAGTGGGGTGTACCATACAATAGTGGGGTGTAACCAACACTACCCAACTAGTAAATTGAAGATTCACTCATAATTAACTCATGCATGTTGGATTAGAGAAAGGCCCAGTTGAGATTAGAGTTCAGGGGCAACATATTATCAGTTGTAAAATCATTAAAATTAAATTGATGGCGCATGAAATTAGAGAAACACCTATTGATTGATTGCCTAATTATGGATGAGGAACTTCCCAATTAAATATGTGATAATTCCGTAAGAAAATGCGCTAGCAAATAGGATCTTGGCAGGAAACATATTTAGCTAATTATTGGCTAGAGCTTGTTTGTGAAGCAGCGAGATAGATTGAGGTAGTGCAGAGGTTGCTCAGGTTTTAGCAAAGCATTGTAATCTTCTCAAATTTTCTAATTAATGCAATATACATATAGCAGGGATTTTTAGCTGTGGCTTTCCCCATTAAATTATTTTGTTATATGTGATTGAATTCTTCCTTTTTCTGCTTTTTGATTTCATTGATCAATTGTTGTTTCCCCTGATCAGTAGAGTAGACTTAAGTAAACTGTTTTGGCATATTACAATGTAGTTTGAATAAACAAGGAATTTATACATTGTATCAGAGCTATATTTCCAAAAATTTCTACATGATATCAAAGATGAAATGATTATAGAGGAGGAGAATACGAGTTTATCTTTTCCAGGAAAAATCGAATTTGTAGCATCATACTTTAGAGTGAGAAAGATTTTGTTCTACGGATTAAGGTTCGAATATTCCCTTGACGGAAGTTCAAACTATATTTCCTTTAAGGACAACATGGGGGCAGTGGTGGAAGAAAACAAGCTTAGGGAATTCATAGACAATGATATTCCTAAGCCTGCAACAACTAATGCTCAAGATCTTGCAGAGTGGAGAAATGTGTGGCAAAGGCGAGAATGATTATCCCAGAAGAGTTCGATATCATATTGTCTCGAACCTCCATGGTAAGGAAATTCCATTTCCTATGTGGAAGGCCTTGGAAAACATATTTCAAAACAACAATGATGAAAAGAAACTGGCACTAGAGTACACACTCAAAAATATCAAGATGGAGAAGAGCAATAAAATACCGAAGTACTTGGCCAAGTTCACGCAATGTCAAAATGAGCTTGAAAGTGTCAGTGTTACAAATAAGTAAGAGGATATGTTGAGCCCAACAATTCTAGGTATTCCCAAGAGTTTCTAGACCAAATACGAGTTAGTTAATGGGAGGGAGAAGCTACTAGATTGGGAGAAACTGTGGTCTGGCTTGGTACAAGAAGAGATTTGGCAGAACGCGATAGATGGGAACTCCTCTAGAGAAGTGGAAGAGGACTTTTCATCAGTCATCAAAGGAAATAAATCCCAAGGAGAGGAGGGAAAAAAGAAGAAGAAATTGTCAAAGATCAAGTGTTTTTAATATCATGAGTTCGGGAACTATGTCATGAAATGCCCACGAAAGAAAGAAAGCAAGAAAGAGCCTAAGTAGAAGCAGTAGGTGAAGCTCTAGCTTCACAATTTGACCTTTATTTTACTCTTTTTTCATGCATGGAAAGCACTGTAATGGGAATCATGTGGTATCTGGATAGTAGTGCCTCGTTCCATATGACGGGGAATCGAGATCTATTCCGTGACTTGGACGAGAAATACCTCAAGGAGAACATAAAATTTTGAGATGATGGGGTGTATAACATGACAAGCATCAATACAATTACATTTCGAGGGATTTTGGCTCCTCTCTTAGACTCACAGATGTGATGTATGTTCTAGGACTAAAGAAGAATTATGTTTCCATCATGGTATTGGAAGACTATGGTTGTGATGTGATATTTAGAAAAGGAAAGTTTTTCCTTATACACATCGTCATGAGACAAGTGAAACAAATTGGTGTGTGAGTCAAAAACATGTATGCACTTGGGGTACAAGATGCATGCCAATCCTTGAGGAGTAAGGCAAAGGTTAGAGACTTGGTAGTTGAGAGGGAGCATGAATTACATACGAACATGCAACCTCAACAAGTCGTGGAGTAGCCACAATTTGAGAAGCAGAAAGGAGACAGAGTGGAGACACCCACTCAAGCACATACCTCCTGTAGGGGGGAATTTCGAGGCATGTGGGAAGAGGGATAGCATGCTTCCATACCTCCTAGTGTGAAGTGGGGTGATGTGAAGCAATAGTCACAAGAGTTGTAGAAATTTGGGTCAGGTCCATTGAGGTATGTTTGTCTCATGGATCATTACCTTGATATGGGGAGAGGGGGCAAGGGGGGGGGGGGGGTGGGGGGGGGGGGGGGATATTTAGTAGCATAAGGATCAGTGTTAGTCAGATACTGAGAACTACAAAATAATGTTGACAGCAGAGCAAGGGGCTCAGCAGCGGACTCAACAACAACACATTTTTCTCAATAGATTGTTGGAGACACGGTCGCTTATGTTTATTTTGTTTGGATGATTTCTTTTATAGATATTGTAGTAGCAACAACAATATTGACAAGAGTTCCATGTAGAACATTACAAAGGTACCATATCAGGATATAGTTGAATTCATTTCCTATTGAGACAGAGTGTTCAAAATACCAACAGTAAATGTTAAAAAGAGCATCAAGAAAAAAAATCCTAATTTCATTTGTCCTTGATTTAAATTAGGATTCATTTGTACTTGAATTAAATGAGGAATTAAAATGTAATTCTATTTCTCATAGCAACTTGAAATAGTTAACTAAGTTAATTTCAATTAATTCAATTTAGGAGTCTGTCTAGAGTCATGTAAAGTGGTTCCTAAATTTTAGGGGACCAGGTTGATTTCTTTTGAGTTTCAATTATTTAATTTAGTTTAACTATGTCAAATTTAGTTAAACTAGTTCCAACTAATGGAGGAATTAGTGGGAGATATAGGAGTGGGGTGTAACCTGCAGTAGTGGAGTGTAACCATCACTGCACAACCAATAAATTGAATATTCCCTCATAGTTAACTCATGCACTTCAAATCAGAGGAAGACCCAGTTGAGATTAGATATCAGGTACACTGTACTACCCATTGTAAAATCATCTAAATTAAAAAAATGGTGCATGTAATCAAACAAAGGCCTATTGATGGATTGCATAGTTATGGATGAACAATTTCCCACTTAAATATGGGCTAATTCCCTAGGAAACTCCACAAGGAATTAGGAGCTTGACAAGGAGCATATTTATCTAAGTAATGGCTAGAGCATGTTTGTGAAGCAACGAGATAGACTAAGGTAGTGCGAAGGTTGTTCGGGGTAGAGCAAAGCATTGTAATCTCCTCAAATTTTCTCATTGATGCAATATACAAATAGAAGGGGTTTTTAGCTATGGTGTTTCCCAGAAAATTATTGCATTCTGTGAGTGAATTCATCCTTTCTCTACTTTGTGATTTCATCGATCAATTATTGTTTTCAGTGATGAGTAAAGTAGATTCAAGACAATTTTTTTAGCATATCACAATGTGTAGTTTGAATCTACAAGGACTTTCTACATGGTATCAGATCCATATTTATATAAATTTCTAGAACGATCACGTACACCCTAATATTTATTATAGGTGGCTTATAAATTTTATTTATATTTTTTTTAATGAAAAGAAAAATTAAAATACTCCTATATACACTTTCCGAGAAACAGCGCCAAAATGTTTGGTAATTTAATTGGTGTTAAACTACTTACATGAATTATCAACCATGGTTAGTAAACTGATGAAATGTATGTGCATTGTTTGTGCTAACAATATTTATTATCTAAACAATTCCTAAGTTAATTTGAGATATCAAAATGCACATGTTTCTCTACAACTATGCAACTAAACAAAATCACTCTTAAAACTTAAATTGGTTCTATTGTTCATTATTAAAAAAAAAAAAATCACACTCTTCACACTTACATAAAGTAAAACAAAACACACACTTTGATTTTAAATAAAATCACACATATACCTGGCTTGAAATGGATTCTCACACACACTTGCTTTAAATGAAATAACACACACTTTCTTTTAAATGAAATCACACTTTCTTTAAATCGAAATCACACTGGCTTGAAATGAAACCTTAACATTGTAAATGAATCTATTTTGGACAAAAAGAAGGATTATCTATCCAAATTAAAATATCATCTATATGATTGCAATGTAAAGCTATGCTCTATTCATCTGTATAATGGATCTCCCTTTGTTCAATAATAAAATGATTAAATAAACCTACTAAAAAACAATCTTAAAATTAGAAAAAAATTAAATTTAAACTAAACAAATCCTACAGAAAACACAGAAAAAAATACAAAATTGTAGTCAAGAGGAAACATTGCTATTTGTATGGAGCCCTCGTACGAGAAGTAGGTATCAAAATGATGTCTTCACAAGATGATTAACCACACATTGGAATCGCACAAGAGAGAAATAATAAGAGTTCATATATAAAACATAGTGTTTATAAGATAAAATTCCAAGTCTATATCTGCTATGCCGAGAATAATATTTATATAACTTCTGTGCATTTCATGAAACAACGGTTAGCGAAAACCAGTGAGTGCTAATTTTCCATTTTTAAAAAATATATTGCTCAGATTTTGGGAAGGATTGTTGCAATAATGGAGAAATGGAAAATTTTGAGTGATATGATGAGCGATAAAATCTAATTATGGAATTTTTCACTCACTTCCAACATGAAATTAAATATGCCATGAACAATGCAAATTGTGGAGGTTGAAATCAGATCCGCACAATTCTAAAGATCTTAGAGAATTGAAGATTAATGCAAGAAGATTTCAATGTGCCAAATTTGCATCCTAGAAAATAGAGGTTGGATACAAACTAAATGATATCATATGTGGATCATTTGTAGGGAAAAATCACATAGCATAAACTCATTGGAAAGTGCAAAGCAAAGGGAAGAAAATCATTCAAAACTTTATCAAGGTATCAATTTTCACCAAGTCATTGCAGCAATACTTTTTAACATCGAGGAACTCAAATGACGAGTTGACCTGTTAACCACCTTCTCTTCAACTGCAATCACAACTACCGACATATTTCATATTATCTTATGGTAGCTGGAATAATATCGACCATCCAAACATGGAATCATGTTAAATAAAGTACCAAATCTAGAGCTTTTAAGTTACCATTAGACTGCAAAACCTCTATCGGCTAAAGTGGAATGATTTCATAACAAAACAAAAATTTGACCAGATCAGGGTTACAAGATTAAAGGAAAGATTCTATAAAATCCCGGTAACATCTTGCTGATGGAAGGAGGGTCGCGATCCACACAGAGGGTGTTTTTTTGTTTCTCTTATGCAACTTCTAATTCCAAAAGGAACTACTGTAATCATAATGTTGAGCTGTAGGAGAGACGATTAAACACATATTTGTGATTTATTGGGATGGGTCTCTTTTGAGTCTGAGTTGTGTGAGGAGGAGAGAGTTTTCACTACTATAACTACTCTTTTTATCGATGAAGTTCACAATTTGAAGGGGGTTGTTGGAGATCGAATCCAGTATTGAGCAGGAGAATAGGTTTCGACCAATTTATGTATAAATACTATTGTTTTTAATACAGGTTGAATTTCTTTTGATAACAAAGTTGTGTTTATTCAATTTATATTGTGCACCATTATCAATAAGGATTCTTATACTATAGATTATCTATTGGATCTATCAATATTATAATTTTGTTACCTTTTATCTCTTGCTCTTACTTATTACGATTAGATTTTTGAGCAACTCTTTATGCAGAAACCTGTCATCTTAATCTTATTTAATTACCAGTAACATTATGTGAATTACTTCCTTATGATAGTGATGCATCATTTATGTTTAATTGATCTCTTAACGTAGAATGATAGGAAACAATTATGATAGGAAACAATAATATCAGTTAAATGAACTATTCGTTTAACTAAAAAATCATCATAAGCTATTCATATTCAAATCGCAATTGGTATTTTTTTTCTCTTTGTTACATGAAAGAATAATCTTTCATCCAATTTGAGATAACATTTTTTGCATTTTAGATTAGTTTTGCATCTACATCATAACTTTACATAAAGTCCTCTTTCAATAGAGGCAAGCGCCTTGGTTCTCGGTGGCGATATTAAGCCCTTATATAAATCAACCTTTTTGATTGGTGTTAATATTTATTCCAATCACTAAAAATCAATAATAAGAAATTGTATCATATTGTTAATAAGTTTGTATATAAACTAGAACCATTAGCATTGAAATTTTGTGACATCAATTTATAGAATTAATTTTCATCGTGAAATTAGAATTAGAATTACTAACCTTTTCACATATATTGATATTGTAATTTAATTATAATAAAAGTATTAGTACATAATAGTATTAGAATTAAAAGTAATTATACTATTAAATACATTTATGGTAAAGAACTTAGAATAAGTGGATAGTTGTATTTACATCATAGAATTAAAGTAGGTATTTAATATCATTAAATTATACCTTAGAAGTTTAGTGATAGAATAGTTTAGTATTACATTTGTTTATTATTGTTTCTAAGATTTAATATAGTATTTATATTATCATAATAATATAGATCTAATATAACTAATATGATATTATAAATTATATTAGATTTATAAATTAACGTAACGTTATTTAGGAAATATCAGCATAGACATAATTTATCTTGAATTAGATTAATGACTAATTAGGATAACATTAACATAGTTTTACTTTAGTATTAACAACTAATATTCACCTAACTTAATATAGAGATTATATTAAGATTTGTATTAAATGAAGTATTATCACCTCGTTATCATAGTATATCATATAGTATTAACGATTAATATTAACTTAATATCATAGAGGTTAGTTAGATTAGAGTAGGTTAAGTTAACTTTAAGGGAGAACTTAGATGTGGCTTTGCTGAGCCGTAGATCATCTTAAGGATCACTTTCTTATCTAAGCTCGGTAAGAGGACTCATCTGATGGCTTTTCTCTATTTGTAAGAAAAATGCATACTTTAAGCTAGTAGAGATAGAGAGAAGGTAAGTAGACCTAGTTTAACTAGTTGGATCCACCATTCCAAACAAAAAATGAGCTTCTTTAATTTCTTGATCGGGTGGTTTCCCCCAATGTTGAGGTAGACATTTTGAGCCTACAACAAGATCACACCAAGCATGCCTTCCATTCACTCTCCCTCTATGGGAAATCCAATAACAACATCCCCAATATTTTTGTTACAAGTTTCAACATCTATCAACCATAATCTTTTATCACCTTGATGTATTCTTAGGGGTATTTGGGCTAGTTGGAAACATCTTCGTGGTGTTGAAATAGGAGGAGGTGGAACTAGTAGTCCTCCTATTCATGTTGACCATTGGTGGAACTAGTATTCACCCATTCAAGTTCATAGTTGGTGAAAGTAGTAGTCCTTCCATTCAATTTGATAATTTGTATTGTTGGCAAGCTTTAATAGGTAGAATATCAATTCGAACCTACTATGACTTTAGTCATATCAAGGTCTTTAGTTCCACCTACTGTTCCTTAATTCCTGAGGTGGAAATAAGCATTTTTTATGCAATCAATCTAAAGTGCATCTTCATGGGGTATTCAAATACCACCAAAGAATATAACCTTTATAATGAGATACATATGAAGTTTATTCTTTCTAAAGATGTAATTTGTATTCAACCTTTTAATAATACCAAATATATGGAGTGGAAAATTGATCATATAGATATAAAACATGGAAATATATATCATGAATCTCATAATGAGATTCCACATATTTAAGGGGGGATACTTATCATGGATCAATCTCTAGAATCTCCTTTTGAATTTCTATTTTCCTCTCATCAAGTTTTGACAACTTTATAAGATAGGAAAATTCCTTTGAATGATGAGATTAAGAGGATTGGTAGGTTTAATCTTGATGTAACACCATCTTAATCAATCGATCACCCTATACCTTATAAAAAATGCTCACCAAATTGTCTCATCAAAATACTTGAAAATGTTCATCCTAATGGGGTTAGGAAAATGGGAACCAAAAGTTCAACCGCACAAGACAGAGGTGATGTATATATTTCTAATTCTATTGATTTAGATGATTTGGATATTTAATATGATTGTGAACTAAATTTATAATGTAATTCTGAACCAAATTTCCTTGAAGAAGTATCTACTCATCATAAGTGGAAAGAAGTAATGCAAAAGGTGTATGATACTCTCATCAAGAATTGGACATGGAATTTGGTGAGCCCTCCATTCAAAATCAAAAAAATGTAGGAATTTATAGGGTAAGTTCCTCTGATAGAACACCAAAGGACATCGCTCACAAACAGATCACACATCAATACAATAGTATTTTTGACGTGGTTAAACCAATCAAAGAGGGAAATAGTCTACGGACTGAGCCAACATAGCCACTTCAGGAAATTTATTAATAAAAGAATGAAAATTTACATAAGCTTCTCTCATGAACGGTGACCCTACAAATGACCCACCACGCTCTTTAAATAGAGATCATGGACCAATTAGGCGTTAAGCCACAGATCATGTGTCGGTGATACCGAGAAGAGAATGAACCATAAGATCACTTCTTGTCTGAACATATCGTGACCATTAGATTGTAAGTTACAAATTTACATAGTAAAGAAAGACACTTTACCTAACTCTACACTAGACCAAGTTATACCTAACTATTTCCTATGCGTTGGAATATCCTAACATCCCCGCTTAAGAACAACATGCGATAGGATTAAAGGATGTACAAATATGACAAAATAGGAGAAGGATGGAGGCATTAGAGCCTATCCCCCCTTAGTGACAACTTCTTCAACTCCAACCATAAATCGAAGTTTAGTAAACTTCACCTCTGTGAGAGCCTTTGTAAAGATGTCTGCAACTTGATCATTGATTGAACAATATTGCACTTCATGAATGAGCTTTCTGACGAAGGGCATGTGTAGTTCAATGTGTTTATTGTGCTGATGTTGGACTCTATCTTTGCATATTTGAATGGTAGTTTGATTATCACACCAAAGTGTAGTCGGATGATGTTGTTGAAAGCCAAACTTTGATAGGATCTGATGAAGCCACAGGGCTTCCTTACTAGCTTCTACGGTGACACGATACTCTACTTTTGCTGAAGAAAGAGAAATGGCACTTTGGTACTTGCAAGCCCATGTAATAGGTCTAGAAACAAGAGTGAAGACATAACCTGCAGTAGACTTCCGGTCATCACGGTCAGTAGCCCAATTAAAATCAGTGAAACCAACCAATAGAGGAGATTCTTATGCGTTGTAGTGAATCCCAAACTGAAGTATACCTCAAACATAATGAAATATTATTTTATCTGTTTTCCAATGACTTTCATGTGGGACTTTAATAAACCGAGCAATAAGGCCAATAGAAACAGAAAGGTTAGGATGAGTATGGGTCAGATAAAAAAGCTTTCCTACAGGTTGACTGTATAAGGTAGCTTCAACTTCAGGGAAGTACAAGTGACTGAAAGTTTGACTCCAGACTGAAAGGGAGAAGAGGCTGTATTACAGTCTTCCATGTGAAAGTGGCATAGAAGAGCATAGGCATACTTCGAATGGGAAAGGGAAATACCTCCCTTGGATTGTAAGACTTGAAGACCAAGAAAATAATGCAAGTGCTCTAAGTCTATCATTTCAAACTTCTTTTTAAGGCTGGAATTCACTTGGTTTATAAGGTTGGGATCAATTCGAGTAAGGATAAGATCATCAACATAAATAACAAGAATGAGAGAGACTTACCCACTTTCTTGGTGTAGACAATACTGTCAGAATGACACCTAGAAAGGAAAGTATCTAAAAGAAAGCTATCCATTTTGGCATACCAAGCCCGAGGGGCTTGCTTGAAACCATAAAGTGATTTCTTAAGCCAGCATACAAGGTTGGAGTCTATTTGTATAAATCTAGTAGGTTGTTCCATATAGATTTCTTCATGCAAGTACCGATGCAAGAAGGTAGATTTAACATCCATCTGATAGAATTCCCGTTTGAAAGAGGAAGCAAGGGAAAGAACAAGGCATATAGAGCTCCTTTTTGAAATAGGGGAGAAGGTTTCAGTATAGTCAATGACTTCAACTTGTGAAAATCCCTTAGCAACAAGATGAGCTTTCTCTTTATCAAATTTTCCATCTGGTCGAAACTTGGTTCTATAAACCCAATTACATATAACAAATTTTCTTCCCTTTGGAAGAGGAACAAGATCCCATGTATCATTTTCCAATAATGAACGATATTCTTCAATCATAGTTGCATCCCAATTTGGATGGCCTGAATCTTTTGCAAAGGTGTCAATATCATAATTCGCTAAAGCTTGAGCCAGTAAAGAAGAGGCTCTATCAGATTGAGAATGTGTACGTCACTGATCTGTAGGATCACCTGCAAGAGCACTTGATGCATCCCAAGTAGCATGGACCCATTTTGGAAGCTGAGGAGCTTAAGGAGGATCCTGAGAAGGTGAGGGAGGATTTTCATCCTCACTGTCATCATCTGAAGAAGAAATATTTTCAGAAGTAGAAGGTATAGAGAGAGGTGGCACATCCCCCGAACTAGGCTTATAGGCCGATATATTTGAACAAACTTTACATCTCTTCTGATGATCATATTTTTGGACTTAAGTGGAATAAGTCTATATCCTTTGACATCTTTAGAATATCAAAGAAAAATACATTTTTCACTCTTAGGTTCTAAAGATTTATGTTTCTCATCTAGAATATAGGCCCATGCTTCACTTCCAAAAACATGAAAGTGACTTACATCTAGTTTAATTGAGCTCCATGCTTCTTCTGGATTGATATTCTTTAAAACCTTAGTAGGAGTGCGATTTAATATTTAATTTGTATATTTAATTTCTTCTGCCGAAAAATTAAGACTAAGTCCTTTAGATTGAAGCATACAATTAGCCATTTCCTTTAAGGTGCGATTCTTCCTTTTAGCTACACCATTTTGTTGTGTAGTATATGGAACAATATGTTGCATTCGAATTTGATGCTTAGTGAAAAAGTTGATGAATTTGTTGTTAACATATTCTCCACCATTATTTGATCTTAGCTTAAGAATTTGATGTCCAGATTGTTTCTCAACAAAGGCCTTAAAGGCTAAGAAAATGTTAGAGACTTCACTCTTGAGTTTAAAGAATTATACCCAAGTGAGTCTGGAGAAATCATCAATGAAATTTAAGAAATACTTGTATCCAGAGAATGAAACAACTGGAAGTGGACCACATAAATCACTATGCATAAGTTGTAAAGGGGCTAAGGCATGCCAAGAGGCACATTTTTCAAAACTATCCCGATGATGTTTTCTAAGTACACATCCGAAGAAAACACCATCTCTACAAGATACCATAGGATGAACTATCACCATATTTTCTTTACATAGATTTTGAAGGGAGCGATAGTTTAAGTGACCAAATCGCTCACGTCAAAGTTTGCTTACTTCATCATTGTTAGAAACAAATACCGAGGGAAGAGTTGATGACCCAAAGTTGTTAAAATTATACAACCTTGTAAAATCATCAATAATGTCACTAGCTAAAATCTGACTCGGATCTCTTAGGTCCTTAATTACAACATCATGAGGTGAGAATTCAATGATTTTACCTTCACTTGAATGAGTTATCTGATATACAGATAGAAGGATGCACGATAAGGTTGGAACATATAATACATCATTACATTGAACATTGTCTAGATGAATAGTTCCAGTCCCTACAACACTAAGAGATCTATATTCACCAACATATATATTTTTGGTGTTAAAATCATTTAAAGAAGAAAACATGGCTTTAATTTTGGCCATGTGATAGGAAGATCCAACATCAATAAGCCACTCATGAGAATGAGAAGAAGAAGATGCATTTAGTGCATAACTAGATCGAGATGTTTGACAACCACATGTAGAAAGTGCAATTCCTGAATATGAAGCTGAAGTTGAAGAGTTCTCCAAATTGATGTTATGCTTCTTCATTGCTACTTCCAAAGCATAGAAAATTTTAGGGGCGAATGTTCGCCCTTTGGTGAAATTAAGGGGTTTTAAATTTTTAGTGGGCGAATATTGTGTATCATAGTACATTTTCACAAATCACTTCAAATAACCCACCTTATTTTAAGGGAGAGGGTAAAAAAGGTAAATTTAGCCCTTGAAATTAGGAGTTACAACCTTCCATTCGCCCATTTTCAAGAATAGGTTTTATTTAAGTGAATCCATTCGCCCATTTTCAAGAGTAGGCTTTATTTAAGTGAATCCTACGGGCCAAAGGCCCAAATACCATATTTATAAAAGAGGTATGGTAAATTAATAAAAATATAAATAAATGAGAGGTATGGTAAATAAATAAAACATTTTTTATATTTACTCCATAAGTCACCTTATATACATGCAAGGGTGTAAACAAATAAAAATATAAGTATAGTGGAGGTATGGTAAATAAATAAAACGTCTTTTTATACTTACTCAAAAGGTATGGTAAATAAATAAAAATATAAATAAACTAGATGTATGGTAAATAAATAAAACCTCTTTTTATATTTAGTCCATAACTTGTTCTATTTATGAAGGCTCAAGAAAGAGTTTTTATTTAAGTGAATCCTATGGGCCAAATACCATATTTGTAAAAGAGGTATGGGAAGTTAATAAAAATATAAATAAAGGAGAGGTATGGTAAACAAATAAAACATTTTTTTATATTTACTACATAAGTCATCTTATATTTACTAACACTAAAAAAATGTGTTATATTTAGGTGAAACCTATGGGCAAAATACTATGGGACAAATATCGTGGACTACATTGTTATTAATACCATGCAAAAAAAACATTATTAACCCTAATATTAGTATTAATAAAAATAAAAATGGCACATGGTATTCACCCATGGTATTCACCAAAATGGCACATGGTATTGACCCATGGTATTTACCTGGAATGTAGCCTATTTAAATGGGGGAATTAAACCATCATAGATCCATCTTTACTCTGGATCTACTAACCCTCGAGAGGTATCAAATATCATGATATGAAAACTAGCATAGAGTGAAAAAATATTTGATCCCTCTCGATGGATCAAGAGTAAAAATGGATGTTGTAATTTAATGTATGTTAAACATTTTAGCTTGGTTAAAATAAAAATAAAAATAAAAATCAACTATTAATTTTATTAACTTTTATAAATTACTAATAGTAATTTTTAAGCTCCAGGTTTATGATAACCCATGGTATTGACCCATGGTAATACCATGGTATTTATGTGAGCATAAACTATTTAAAGGGGAAATTCTATCATCTCAGATCCATCTTAATTCTGGGTCTACCAAGTTCTCAGAGGGATAAATAGATTTCACCCCCCTAAGAGTGGTAGATGTGGAGTCAAGATGGATATAGGTTGGTGTTTATGATAATGAAGATACTAAATAGACATAGGAAATTATATTGTAAAAACACCTTAAGGTGAATGGTTAAAGCGTCGACATTGGACAAGTATATTTGTACACTTCTATTTTAAACTAAAACAAATCTAGGGCTAAAAGGAATGGATTGATTGCACTAGTCATCCTTCTATAACTTTCCAACATATGCTGGAGTAAACAGATTGTAATTTGGGTAATTTTTCTAACTGCAAACAGGAACATACTTGTGTATTGGCAGGGTGGTTACGAGGTCCCTAGAAGTGATGAATTTGAATTTTTCTTGGTTACATATATAGTATTAGGTTTTTTCACATGCTTTCTGTGAATGACACGGGTGAATTTTATCCTACACCCACTAGGTTATCAATATGTAATTTTGGTAATTTTGATTTCAAAAGATATTTTAAAGAAATGAAATGATTTCATTTGTGTATTCAATAAACACAAGATTTTATAATTGAATAAAATATTCGCCATGCCTGGTGAGAGATTCGCCAAAAAATTATATATGCATATTATATTATTGATAAAATCGTCTTCCATTTTTCCTATATACCATGGAGATTCGCCCATTTATTATATATATAAATTTAGGGGGGGTTCTTAAAATTTTCCCTGTTCCAAAGCTTCCATCTTCTTAAAGCATTTCGATTCTAAGTGGCCATCTCGATTACAAAAATGGCAATGTCTATCAGTCTTCTTCCTTTTGTTTTTTATTGCCTTATCATTTTGTTGAAATGATTTTTCATTTTGAGAGTAAAATTTCTTACGAACCTTCTTTGGTTTAGGACAATTCTTTTTAGGATACTGCTTCTTAGGATTCTTTGAATTTGGTTATTGTTGGGCAACTAAGGCTTTCTTAGAAGAGTTTCCAAGATTAAGAAGACCAAGATGTCAGAGTTTTTCTTGTTCTCTTATTAAAGAATCACAAAAGGCATCAAAAGAGGGGGACTTGTAGTCTTGTCCTTGAGAAATAAATGCTTCTCTAGTAGAACGGAAGGTGGAAACAAACATAGAGTAGGCTCGTACCAACTTAGTAAGAATGGAATGGATAAGGCTACCATCTTCTTTCTTAACCTTAACACCTTCCAAGAGAAGTCTAAGGGTCTTGAAATTAGACAAAAGATCTTCAATGGAAGAAAAAATTATTGGGGTCTAATGTAAGAAACTCATTATTAAGTTGTTGTGCTCTAATTTCATTTTTAATTTCAAAAACTTTAGTGAGTTGTTTCAATGCTTCATTAGGGGTATCAGGTTCTGCGATATGGAATCTAAGGTCTGCAGAAATAGACATCTCTATCAACCCACATGCTTGATCTAGTGTATTTTCCCATTTTGTTGCCTTATCTTCATCTTGAGGTTTAGCTTCTTGGCCTGAGGCTATTTTGTAAAGACCTTTACTTTTAAGTAAATCCACAATTTAGGATTGGACTTGGAAGTAGTTGGTGCTGTCAGGAATAACTTCACCTGGGCTTTGCATTTTAATAGAAGTTGATGTTGTAGATGCTGAAACTAAGTGTTCGAATGAAAAGCTCTCGAAAAATTAGGCTGATTAAAAAAAAAGGCTTTGAAAATGATTTCCGGATGAAGAAGTTATGGATTTTTGAATAAAAGTTGTTGAAGATGTCGACAAAGTGCCTGAATGTGCAGAAATAAATGATAATGTTGTATTTAAAAAAAAAATTCCCCCCGTTCCAAATTTAATCTTATTAGCTCACTTTTTGAAAAAAATATTTTATGTGACTCACTTTTATAATTAAGTGAAAGTCACTTTTACAATGGTACATTATGAGCTACACACTAAATTGTAGCTTAAATAAAATATAAAGAGACTTTAGAATTATAAGTGACTCACTTTTTATAATGGGTGAGAACACTTTTATATAAAGTAACTGTAAAACATAAGTTACATGTGCTTTTTGAAAAAGTAACTCAAAAAAAGGAAATAGTTGAACCTGTTAGGTCCCTATAATACTAGTGATTCCCCCATTAAGATTGTCATTGTATCCCTTATTGTTATTGTCGTGCCCCTATTGTCCCCATATTGTTATTATTGTTCCCTATAAAATCCAACTATTGTTAACTTTGTGCCTTCATATTATTATTGTTAGGTCGGCTCCGTTATATTGTGACCCCTTACACTCCTATATATAGAAAGGAGGTTTTGTCATTTGAATCATCCAAGAATTGTTCATTTGTGTAATGCAAAGGAGGTTTCCCCCTCGAAGAGGTTGAATTCTAAGGTGTTGATCTATCTTTTTATCTTTTTGTGAGCTCGTTTCCTAACATTTGGTATCAGAGCTTTGGATTCTAGGGTTTCGCTGCTCCAAATAGGTCATCGTGTAATTTTCACTATAACTTATTTTCTACGTCGTTTCAAAAGTGAAAAAAAACCCATTTGAGATAAAATCATGCTGAACCTCAAATATGAATTTTAGATCTTGCCTCGCTATATTTTCAGAGATATAATCTATGGAAGTTAGGGGTTTTGCAAGCTCCTGAATTTAAGCTAAAACAGGTCATCGCGGGATTTTCGCTATAACTCTTTCGCTACGAAATTTTTGAAGCTAAAACAAAAACCCATGTGAGAAGAAATCGGTTTGAACCTCGGCTCTAAATTTCATATCTTGTCTCGGTATATTTTTGGAGATATAGTCTGAGGAACTTAGGGCTTTTGCAGACCCCCGAATTACATTCCAAATAGGTCATTGTGGGAAAATCATCATAACTGTTTCTCTAAGCATTAGATTCAAATTTTGTAAGAAGTTACAAAAATAGGATAGTTTGTAGTTTATTGTATATATGTTTCAAATCCAAAGGTCGAAATAGTGACACGTGGCACGTTGTACAAGTTTGCACTACTGAACTAGTCTATAATCAGGTCACCGTGGGATATTTGGCATAACTTTTCCTCGGAGAATCCAATTTGGATTAGACTCATGGCATTGGAAAGAGGACATAGAGGGCTAATGCAAATAATGGTTTCAGAACTGGGAGATACAAAATTATATAGGTACATCAGATTCATATCGAGCTTGTACAAGTGAAAAAAGGTGTGTATTTTCTAAATTTTTGAGTAAGCTTGGTTTGAAAAATTAGTTTGAAGGAATTAAAAGGGCACAGTGAAGCATTATTATTGGTAATTGATGCCCTAAGGAAAGAAAATGGGAACACTTAGTAAGCAACTTGAAAGATCTAGCATGACTCATGAAAAAGAGGAAGAAATGCAACATGATATATCAATATTACGAGACCAAGTGTAACAAATTTGACTCGCACAAAAGGTAACATAAAATAAGATGGATGGTTTAAAGAAAGACGTAGAAGCTAAGATGAATGGTTCAAAGAAAGGCATAGAATCTAAGATGAATGGCATCGAAGCTAAGATGAACGACGTGGAAGCTATGATGGATGGCATGGAAACTAAGATGGACGATTTGAAGACAGATTTGACAAAGTTTCTACAAGAAATGCTTACTAATGGTGAAACAGTAGTAAACAAAACTCATGATGAGAACAAAATAAATGTTAATCATGATTTGATAGACTCTAACATTGGATCGAAGAACCACCATGTTCCGAAGATCGATATGACGAAGTTTGATGGCAAGGATCCTGGAACATGGATACTACAGATGGTGCAATTTTTTGATCTCCATAATGTGAAAAACACACAAAAGGTATGCATTGGAACTTTGTATTTGGAACCAAATCAGTTTGTATGGTATTGATGGCTTTACTCTTGTAAACAAATTATCACTTGGGCTATTTTTACGGATGAAATGATAGCACATTATGAGGATAAAAAAATAAACGCCTTTTTTAGCCAATTGATGAATCTCAAACAAAAGGGTTCAATGATGGAGCACATTGAGGACTTCCAAAAATTGAATGTAAGGGTAAAAGATATTCCAGAGGAGCATTGGATTGATATGTTCATAGGGACTTTAAAAGATAACATCCAGCATGAGGTTCGCCTTTGGGAACCATATTCATTGGAAAAGGCATTCAGGTTGGCAAGAAAAATGGAAAGCAAAATTATGGCAACAAGGAAGCCTACCACTCACAATCATAAAGATGGAAGTGTTGCTACCCTAGCCATCCACAACCTACAGGGTTGACACCACAAAAATTGAAAATAAAAGAGCAAAAGGGCTTTGTTATAGTTGTGATAGAAAATACACTAAAGGTTATAAGTGTGCCAAGAAGAATTTTTTTTACATAGATTGTGAAGAGGAGGAAGAAAAGGAACAAGAAAAATCAAAACAAGAGGATATACAACAAGAAAGAACCCTATAAAAATAAGAAATGAATCAGACCATATCTTGTAATGCATTGGTTGGAGTTACCACTCCTCAAACTATCAAGATAGAAGGGCATATCAAGAAGAAAAAGGTAATAATGTTGATTGATTCGGGAAGTACCCATAATTGCATTCATTATAAGATAGCCAAAGAATTGAATTGCTTCCTATATCCAACACCAGAGTGTCAAGTGATGGTTGTAAGTGGAGGAACCATAAATTGCTCAGGAAAGTGACATAATATCAAGCTATCCATGGGAGAATATGTATTGAATAGCCCAATGCTTTCCATTCCAATGGGTGGTGCTGATGTTGTACTAGGAGTCCAATGGATACAATCCTTGGTTACAATAGCTTTTAATTTTCAAGAACTTTTCATGAAATTCTCTTTAGAAGGAAGGGAAATTGAATTATGGGGTATCACAGGGAAACCACGAAAGATAATCAGCTGTAATGGAATGACAAAGCTTCAAAAGAAAGAACAATGAGGCATAATTGCCCAATTGTGTTCACTACAGGTTCCCACATCGAAATCATCCATTTCTCCAGATCTCCAGAAAGTCTTGGACAATCATTCCAAGGTATTTGAGACTCCCAAGGGCCTTCCAACTATTTGTAATCATGATCATGCTATCAATTTTATTCCAGGGAGTGTTACTCCAAACATCAGGCCTTACAGATATCCCTATGTCCAAAAGAGTGAAATTCAACGTATGGTTGCAGAAATGCTAGAGTCTGGTATAATTCACCCTAGTCAAAGTTCTTTCTCTGCTCCAGTGGTATTGGTTCACAAGACGGATGGATCATGGTGCATGTTTCCAGATTATAGGGAGCTCAGCAAGCTCACTATTAAAGATAAATTTCCCACTCGTGTCATTGATGAATTATTGGATGAATTGCATGGATCAATTTACTTCACCAAGTTGAATCGTTGTTTAGGATATAATCAAATCAGAATGAAGAGTGAAGACATTCCAAGAACAACATTTAGAACTCATGAGGGTCATTATGAATTTTTGGTCATGCCTTTTGGCCTTACTAATGCACCTTCTACATTTCAAGTTTTCATGAATTCCATTTTCAAACCTTCCTTAGAAAATTTGTGTTACTATTTTTCAATGATATACTAATCTACAGCAAGTCTTGGAAGGATCATGTCCAACATGTTGACATGGTGCTCATACTATTGGAGGAGAAACAATTATCTGCAAAAATGTCCAAATGTTTGTTTGGAGTACAAGAGGTGGAATATCTCGGTTATATTGTATCTTATGAAGGTGTTAAGGTAGACCCTGGCAAAATTAAAACCATTAAGGAATGGAAAATCCCCATATCCATAAAACATCTACGAGGATTTCTCAGGTTGACAAGGTATTATCGCAAGTTTATTAATAATTATGGGAGAATAGCAACACCTCTAACAACATTATTGAAGAAAGATGCATTCTCATGGACTCCAGAAGCAACAAATGCCTTTGAAGATCTTAAAGAGGCAATGTGCCAAGCACCAGTCTTAGCTACACCGAACTTCACAAAAACCTTTATTGTAGAATGTGATGCCTCAGGAAATGGAATTGGTGTTGTTTTAATGCAAGAACAAATACCCATTGCTTTCGAAAGTTGTCCAATCAAAGGAAAGTATTTACACAAAGCTATTTATGAGAAGGAAATGTGGCAATACTACATGTACTTAAGAAATGGCGACCCTACATAATGGGAAGAAACTTCAAGGTAAAAACAGATCATGATAGTCTTAAATACTTTTTCCAATAATGATTATCTTCAGAAGAGCAACAAAAATGGGTCACAAAGATGTTGGGCTATGAATTTGAAATCATCTACAAAAAAGGGAAGAAAAATGTTGTGGCAGATGCACTCTCAAGAAAAGATGAGGATGTGGAAGCATTTCTTTGCGCCATTTCTATTATCCAACTAGATTGGATAAATGAAGCAAGGGATGAATGGAAGAATGATGAGGAAGTGTGGGCACTCATTCAAAAGATACAACAATATCCTAGTACATCTAATACATTTCGCTGGAAAAACGATTCGTTATGGTACAAGGATCGGTTATACCTATGTAAGAATTCCCAACTCAAACAAAAGATTCTTAGGAAATTGCACACCTCTCCGTTAGAAGGGCACTCAAGATTTCTAAAAGCCTACCACAGGGTTAAGAAGGATTTTTTTTGGGATGGCCTTAAATCAAATATTCAAAAATTTGTGGCGGAATGTTTGGTTTGCAAACAAAATAAAGTTGAAAAAGTACAAAGGAAAAAAGTGTTATCATGGTGGTAGTTGACGGACTTACCAAGTATGAACACTTTTGTGCATTATCTCATCCATTTAAATTGAGTATATTTTCTACTGCATTTATGGAAACAATTCAAAAGCTACATGAAAACCGAAAGATTATTGTAAGTGACAAAGATCCCATTTTCACTGGAAATTTTTGGACATAATTATTTTCTTGTCTTGGGACTCAGTTAGCTCATAGCTCATCTTATCATCCTCAATCTGATGGTAAAACTGAGATTGTAAAAAAAAAATTGGAAGGATATCTTCATTTATTTGTATATGATAAACACACACAATGGGTCAAATGGTTGCCTCTAGCTGAATGGTGGTAAAACACTTCCTTACACACTACAACAAAAATGACCCAACTTATGGCACTTTATGGATATCATCCACCATCCATCACATCATATTTAAGAGAAAATTCTAAGGTTCAAGCAATGGAAGATCACATTGAGCATCAGCAACAAGTTCTCCATCTCTTAAAGGATAACCTTACCTTGGCGCAGAATAGAATGAAACAACAGGCAGATCAACATCGCAGTGAAATAAGTTTTGATGTAGGTGATTGGGTATTCCTACGGCTAGCACCATATAAACAAATGTCCGTCAAGAAAGCTAATAAGGATAATAAATTATCTCCAAAGTATTATGGTTCGTACTAGGTGTTGCAAAATATAGGTACTATGGCATACAAATTGGAACTTCCTGCAACTTCCTGAGTGCACCCTGTTTTCCATGTTTCATGCTTAAAGGAGGTTATAGGTGATAAGATTCAACTTCAAACAATATTTTCAGAACTTGATGAGGAAGGAAAAATCATATTGGAACCTGAAGCAGTCAAAGAAAGAAGAACTCAGCAGCTATGAAATCGATCAATTTCAGAGTATCTCATCAAGTGGAAGAACTTATGTGCTGAAGATTCCACACGGGAGGATGAGAATTTTATACATAAGCACCCATAACTACTCAAGCGTTGAGGACAACACATTTTTGAAGGAGAGGGGAATGTTAGGTCCCTATAATACTAGTGATTCCCCCATTACTATTGTCATTGTATCCCTTAATGTTATTGTTGTGTCCCTATTGTCCCCATATTGTTATTATTGTGCCCCATAGAATCCCACTATTGTTATTTTTGTGCCTTTATATTGTTATTGTTAGGTCAGCTCGGTTATATTGTGACCCTTTAGACTTGTATATACAGAAAGGAGGTTTTGTCATTTGAATCATCTAAGAATTGTTCATTTGTGTAATGTAAAGGAGGTTGCCCCCTCGAAGAGGCTGAATTCTAAGGCGTTGATCTATATTTTTATCTTTTCGTGAGTTGGTTTCGTAACAGAATCCAAGACCTCTATTCTCATAAAGTAACTTTGGACCAAGTGAGATAGTTTAAAACGTTAGTAATTTTTGGAAAAGAGGAAGGGTTTTTTTTTTTTTTTTTTTTTTTCCAGTCACTGAAGGTATGGGGTGCGTGCTTACTTGAAAAATCTCTTTTTTCCTACAAAAAGAATAACCACACAACCTAACACAGACATACAACAAAAAACAAACCTTATGTCTTGAAGTTAGCTTTTTCCAGGAACTAAATATTTTCCTCAATATCTCTGATTTTCCGAGATCACACTAAGGCATGGAGGAAAAGCGCATATGCATGAGAAATTTTTTTCATTTCTGTTTCTGATTTGCTCAGATCACACAAAGTAATTGGGCAAAGAGAGTACATAGAAATGAAAGGTGCAAATCTGGTAATAAAAAATAGAGAGATAAATAAACTAAAATAAACAGAAAAATAAATAGCTCTAACTGCAAATAAACACTGCGTACCTCCATATCTTAAAAATGATGTATTTTGGGCTTCCCGAAACATTTTTATCTGAGACGAAAGGGGTTCCTCATTGGAACATATGCTCCTAACACAATAGATAATTCCTCTCGGCCCGAAAGCAGTCAGAAATAGTAGATCTAGGAAACGATGGTCGGATGCAGTTGTACCGGCTTCCGATTTGGATCACCAATGAACACAGCCCTCAAATAGCTCTGATACCATGTAGGAATTTACAGGGTATGTTCCTCAGATACAACACCCTAAGGAAATTGTTCACAAATAGATCACAGATCAACACACCAGTATTCTTGATGTGGTTAAAACCCTCAAAGGGGGAAATAGTCCACGACATGAGATAATGGACCACTTCGAGCAATTTATTAATAAAAGAAAGAAACTTTACATAAGCTTCTCTCATGAATGATTACCCTCCAAATTACCCTCCATGGTTTTTAAATAGAGATCATGGAGCAATCGGGTGTTAAACCACTGATCAAGTGTCAGTAATACCGAGGAGAGAATGAACCGTCAGATCACTTCATGTCTAGAATATATCGTGACCATTGGATTGTAAGTTAGAAATGTACATAGCAAAGAAACACACTTTACCTAAGTCTACACTAGACCAAGTTATAATTAACTATTTCATATGTGTATGAATATCCTAACAAAAAATAGGATGAAAGAGGGTCTACAAGAGAAAGGGAAAATGAGATGGTTCGCATAGTAAGAAAAACTCAATTCCCGTGGCAAAAAAATTTGCACGAAAAGAGGGTTTTGATTACGAGGAAACAATTTCCACCACAATGATATTGGCAACTATATGGACATTATTTTCCTTAGCAACATAGAATGGATGAAAATTCCTTATAATGGATGTGAAGAATTGTTTCTTGAATAAACAACTGAAACATAATGCCTTCACACCTCAACCACAAGGTTTTGGTGTGGAGGGGAAAAGAATAAAAAGTATGTAAAATATTCAAATCCTTATGCAACCTAGGTTAGAACCATAATTCTTGTATGAAAAACAAACCGAAGAACTTCTAAAATCAAATTACAAACACTTCAATCTCGATTATTCAACCGTATTTGTCAAGAAACTTTCAATTATTTTTACATTTTGTACTACATGTAGAATTTTTTTTATGAGAAGCAATAATGAGAACTATATTGCATCCATAAAAAAACAGTGGAAGGGGTTTTGGATGGCATATTTGAGACATTTTGGCCAATCTTATGACATTGAACTGACTCAAAATCTAGAGTACATATTCATCTCCCAAAAGAAGAACTTTGGAGAATTGTTGAACATGTTTTGTATGGATGAGTCCAAACCCCCTATCAACTCTGATGGAAAAAAATATGAAACTCACATCAATAGAAGAAAATTAATTTTAGGATGAAACCAAGTACAAAAACTTATAGGAATAATTATCTACCTCAACCTCACAAGATCATACATTTTATTTTCTATTTGGACTATTTCTAGTTTTATGCAAAAGTGTTGTGAAAGACATTGGTGTGCTAGTTTTGGAATACTTGAAGGGAACTTAATATTTTTGGACTTAAGTATTCTAAGGTGGATGAATTAGACATGATTAGATATTCTAGTTTGGACTTTAATGGAGATATAAAATGTAGTGTGTACTTTAGGATCTCTCACGAGTGTTGGATTACTAATTGTCCCTTGTGTTGTGCTAAAATTCAGATGTAGAAGATTCCACAAAAGAGGAAAAATATGTAAGAGTTATTGAACCGACGAAGGATATTTTATGGCTTAAGAAAACAATTGGATATTTGAAAGAGAAAAGTGATTCATTCTCCTCTTCTAGTTGATAACATTTTTATAATCAAGTTGGATAGCAATCTTAGATTCTGTGATAAAGCTAAATACATCTCGATAAAAAGTATCATTTAATTCAATATCATGTATAATACAATACTATTCAGACATCCTCACTAAAGCATTTGGCCTAGAAAATTTTGAAATGTTTGAAATGATGTTCAGGCTAAAAAATGCTCCTTCGACTTAAAGTGGGGAATGTTGGAGACATATTCTATGGTATTTTTATCATTGTAAATAAATTGTAAGTATTAGGATAAATATAGGATAATATTAAAAGCCAATATATGTCTTTGAATATGAAACTGAAAGTCATCTCATTTCTATTTAAAATGATATTCAAACTGATGAAAAATCATATTTTAAGGTTATCTCTAATAAATATGAACCATAAATTAAAAATTTATATTGTAAACATTTCACTAACCTGGATCCTATATATAATTAAGTTAATTTGTTGTGACTACATTTTATTATAAATTAAGATTAAGTTCTTCTACAACCTATTCATTAATATGATTTATTTCTTGTGTTCATTTATGATTCCAATTGTTTGACTGTAATCTCCAATAAATTATCCAACGCCAAGAGAACTTCTAAGCATTGTAATTTCATTTTATGAATACAAAATTTAATTAGCTAGAGATTTCTTATCACTGTGTCTATCTCTTCGATCACTTCTCAAATAAAATTCAAGTAATGAGTACATAAAAGATGTTGTAACGACTTAAAAGTAGAAAATAATAAATGTAAGTATTACCATATCAAAACATGAACGACGTTATATTCTCATTATAAATTCAAGCCATGATAAAGAACATTATATTTTTTTAAGGTCATTCACGAACATTGAGTGTTTGCTACATCCACAGGAAAATCTAGGTAGATGAACTCGAACGGATCTACCCATCAGCCAAACTAGAAAAGCCTATCTACAAGGGTGTCAAGTAGATTTGACGTCATGCCCTCCTGATAGGCGAGGTACTTAGCAACAAGAACTTGACCAGCTGAGCTATCTCTTCAAGTTAATAGAGTATATTAGATTAAAACCAAAGAAAAATAACTAGAAATTCAATTTGAAATTAAAAGCATTTGGTGACACCTCTCGTTTCTACATGATTAATGATTGTAGGACGTTGAACACATATTTTAAAAGTAGTTAACCGCTATGACCTAATGAAACATGCTTGAAAGGAGGATAATAGACAATGTAATAAAGAATAAAACCTAAACAGAATAAACAAGTAAAGATAGTGCAATCACACAGAATGAACATAATGAACATACAATTTAACCAAGAGAAATTTAGAAGAATGTCTACATAATTCATTATCTATTTTCAATGTTTATTCCTTAGAAATTTTATGGTTTCAATTAATTCAAGTATGGCTCTTTGGCTTGGTTTCAATCACTTCAAGTGAATTGTATTATAACATTCTTGTCAATCTCTAACAAAGAACCCATTTCTAATTTTGCCTACTTCTATTGATGGAAGAGTGGTTTTACTAGTGGTTAGGTGGCAAGCTAAGCATTCACAATTGTTCACCTTCACTAACTCCAACATTTCTCTTTCTTGTATATCTTATTTGGAAACAATATAATGCATAATTATTGTATTTTATGTATCTTTCTCTCTATTTTAGTATTATAATTATGTGGAAGAATGAATATTAATTGATCTAACATAGGATATGTCACACTATCAATCAGATCTGAATACATCACCATGGCCTTTCACAACCATGAACTTCAAACTTTATAGCAATAAACCTCAATTTTTACAACGACAAAATTTAACTTCTGTATCCACAAACTTCATCTTTTATATCATTTAATTTTATCTTCTATAAATTTCATTGAGTGCCTTTAGTTAATCTAATCAATTATCCAATTGAAATTTTTCATGTAAATCCAATTTGGATCATTGATAGATATAAAAAAAAATTACATGTAATTGAACCACCTACACTTCTAACATAGATTAAGTTTTTCGAACTATCGATCTAACTAAGACCCCTATAAGTAGCACTATATAACAATGATTGCCTCATTTATCCATTTATTTATAACTATTATCTCTAAGACACCATCGTCCATAAAACCAAAAGTGTTTGTGTGCAATTTCCAAACAAAGGTGACAAATTATAATACATAAAAACCATTACAATGAAAATATTTCATTGAAACTTTACCCTAAAAAACACATTTTAGGAAGCAAAATTTCCTCGCATGCATCAACAGAACTAATATTTGAAAAACCCTCCAAAACCCAAATTAAAGTAATCTTGGGAAGATAATATATATATGTACCAAATGCCACTGAAAAGATTGAAATGAAAGCAAAGAAGTCAACCGTAAAATTACATATTCATGCACTTTTGCACATTCTAAGCATGATTGTCATTTTCATGACCATGGCATGGTGAGCATCTATTTTTTATCTTGCTCGCCCAAAATAATTCATCCTCCACAACTCTATATCATGTCGAAAATCTTGATTTTCTTGACAGTGATGAGTCCAAAATTTCAAACAACTAAACAAAAATATCAATTAACAAAAAGTGGAGTGTTCTTACATATTGAAGTTTCAAATTTCAATGTCAAGGTTAAATGAATGCATGTCATTGGCATGGGATTTGGTGATGGATTAATATATGGTAACATAGACATACATGGATACATAATCTTAGAGCATAGTATTAGTGTGGGGTTTGGTAAGGTATAGAACTTTAACATATGCAATTTGTGTCTATTCAAATAATGGTTTCATTTCCAAGTTGAGGCGGTATGCTGAGATGGTCGGAAGGTAGATCTCACAATGTTCCTACCAAAGTTGAAACCCCAAATTAGACTTTTCCCCTTTCTTATAAGGCTAGAAAGAACGTGCCCGCCATGACTCGAACCTCCCTTGTGAGTTTGTCACTAGATGTCTCAACACTTGCTAAGTCATAAGTTTCTCGCTAGGAGTTGTCTTAAAAACCATCTACACTAGGCTCTGATGAACTTAGACAACACCCAATTTGTTATAAGGCTAGAAATATAGGTTCGCGCCATGAGCGGGAGCTCCCTTTTGAGTTTATCACTAGATGTCTCAACACTTGCTAAGTCATAAGTTTCTTGCTAGTAGTTGTCTTAAAAACCATGTACACTAGGCTATGGTGAACTTAGACCACACCCAAGTAAAACATAAGTTGCATTTCCAAGGGACAAAGTTGAAAAGTCTTTATCTATTAGGACCATTATTTGTGCTCTATAAAGTTAAAGTTGCATTTCCAAGGGACAAGGATCAAAGTTCATTATCTCTTAGGGCCATTCTTTCTCTCTAAATATTAATCATTAAATATAGCGTGATTTAAATCCCTTATATCCCACTCTTTTTATATCCAAAAATGAAACCATTTTTTCCACGGTTCATAACTTCGTGATTGGACATGGTATTAGTTCTTCTCCCCATACAAATTCAATTCCCACATGTGACATATTGACTTATTATTATTGTTATTATCAAATTAAGCGAGAGACCAAATTGGTGTATGAGACCCCACTATTTGTGGGACAAGGGACTGACCTCCCTACAATCATTTTTAGTGCTAAGTCGATGAAGACATACATACTCTACCCCCTTCTAGTTCAAATTAAACGCGTGACCTCTTAATAGGAAATACATGATCTTAACCATTAGGCCCACTCAAACTGTATTTTAAAGATAAAAGATAAAAAGGTTGAACAAATATAAATACCCAATTACATGCTCTACGAAATTCCAAATCTTATTAAAAGAAAAGTAATTTTTTTTATTTAACAAAATTTGAAACTATTTTACATATATATATATAACAGAAGATATAACACTAAGCCTCCGTGGTTTGCAGGGCATAAATCTAATTACCATAAGATACAATTTTTAATCTTTTAAGTACGGTCACTCTATCATGCTATGGAAGAATTAGGAAAAAGTAAATATTATATATACAAAATTATTATTTTATAGATAAAAGGTGAAACAAGTATAAATACCCCAAGATAAAGGTAGACTCTTATTAAAGGAAAAGTAATTTTTTTGTTTAACAAAATTTGAAACTATTTTACCGATATATATAAATCTATATATATATATATATATAAACAAAAGGTATAACACTAAGCTTCCGTGGTTTTCATGGCATAAATCTAATTACCATAAGATACGCTTTATAATCTTTTAAGCATGGTCATGTTATGGAAGAATTAGGAAAAATAAATATAATAATACAAAATTTAACCCATTTTATTGAAATATATATGAAAAACAAAATCCAAGAAGTCTTCCTCGGATCCATGGAAATCAAAAATATATACGGTTCTTCCCAGGCACAGAATGAAATGACACTAGTCCCTTCCGTTGAGTAGGAAGTATCAAAACAGAACTTCTAATTACAAAGCAACATCTGCCACCAAACACACCACAGGAAAAATCAGTTCCTCGAAAGCCTGGGGAAACACAGGGAAAACAGTTCAGGAAATCACAGAGCAGACTTCCACGACAGTGCCTTTAGCTGTGGGTCACTGTAGCAACGAGCGTCCGTCTACGTTTGCTCCCTACCAATTCAATGAAATATTTTCATACCCCGTGCATATGTATAGAAGAACTCCCATGAACGCCAATCCTGAGTCCAACCCTCCAGAGAACACATAGTTATGACGCTTCCACCAGTCTTTTGTATATCTATAGAGTACAAAGTTGAAAATGAATCCCATGAGTATCCAGCTTCTATAATTCACTGCTGAAGCAGGGGGCATACCCGCTGTGGCTCCGATGAGAGCAGGCATATAATCAGTCTGATACATTCTTTCTCAGGAAATGCCTTGTGACCCAGCCATACTATGAGTGAAGCTATTGCTCCTCCAAAGAAAAACCAGTTGATTGAAAACCCAACTGCCCTGTTGGCTATTGAAAACCAGGGACTGGCAAGAGGGCTTCGCAGGCAAGAAGAAATGGTGGACCAATCTATTGCTATGGCACCGATGCCGAGGCCATGTAGTACCGAACCCAATTGTCGTGGAAGAACAGAATTTGGAAAGGCCCAGCAGATCCATGACAGGGATGTCACTATGGGAAAGAGATAAACAGGGATTACATAATAGGCAAAATTACATGAAAGGGCTGTCATGAAAAGCTGGTTTCGTGTAACGCCTCCTTTGGGCCTCTCCTGCTTCTCATGAAGAGTTCTGCAATCAAAGCAATTGAAACAGAAATCGCAAAGATTGTGATGAGAACATGCTCCCTTGTATTGAATGGCCCCGGATTCAGTGAGAACTCCCATTTGCTGCCCGCAAAGAACTTTTTGTTGGTTATGGTTGCTGCCATTAGAGGGCCAAGAGGGAGGACTGCAATCTGAGCAGCGATTGAACTAAGTGAGAGGTGTTCCCTTCTATACGCAGAGAACTCATTTAGAAACGATAGCAGAACGCAAGACAGAATGCCGAGAACCCACATCCTGAAAGTTAGGACGGGAATGGATGAATCGTCAGTTGTAGGCACAGTGAGAGCCACCTGCTCGATGGGTGACTGGTCATCCGAATCTCCTTTTGTAGCAATCTCTTTTTCGTTCTCAGTCGCTTTCGCCAGATCTCCCACTGCATTTCCCAGATGATATATGCTACTCATTTCTATTACAGAACTGAAATCAGCTCTCCGTTGCCGTCTATATTTATAATATAATATTTATATTTGCATTTATGCTTATATTCCAATTTAAAGATAATTTTTTCATTTAACCTTAATTTTATAATTGAAATATAATTTAACATATTATGTCTAGCACGAAAAAATAATTTGATGTAAAATACTTTTGCAATATTTTTAACTTTTTTCTTTTCATTAATATAATTAAGCATATACGTTTTCATTTTATTAATTATTATTTTCATATTTTACTTATAGTCCTAGTATAATGTGTATGTCATGAAAAATATAATTTTAGTATATTATGTAGGGGATTTAATAGAAAGGGTTAAATGCAATATTTTTATAGTGCACATTTTTTAATTTATTATTTGTTTTATCTAATTTTATATATAATTAAGAAGATAAATATTTATTTTATTAATTATTATGAAATTTAATAACGGTTATGTTTAAACTAATGACAATTTTGGCAATTGAGATTATTTTGGAAGGCTCAGCAGAATGGATATTGTTCTTCTTGCAAAAAGTATTGATGACTTAAACAAGCACTGTAAGACTCTTTATGTCTACTGCTCTGGGATGGGTATGACTATTAATACCGACAAGACTAAAGTCATGATAATTAAATTAAAAGAGACCACCCGTGGTAGTTCCGTCTGTCATAACCATTGTTTAGAGCATGTTTCTTCTTACAAATATTTGGGTATTCACTTTCGTCATCAGCTCAACTTAAATTATAACATCGAGAAAAGGATTATTGGAGCCTCAAAAGCTTATTATGAGCTTGACAACAATTGTAAATGGGTCAATCTTTGCATTTTGAGTAAAATAAGCTTCCTCTTTGAGACTCTCGTCACCCCTGTTGTCTTATATAGATGTGAAGTTTGTGGTTGCAGTTACCTATAGAGTTAAGAAAGATGGAGATGATTCAAAAGAAATTCATAACCTACAACCTAAAGATGAAGGGAACAGGCCTAAGCCTACACACCTTCTTACTGCAAATACATCACAATATGTCCCATTATATAATGATGGGATCACTAGACTCAATCAGCATAACAACATGTAAGGTAGAGTCTATGATTAAGATACAACTCACTTACATAGACTACGAATACACAACTCATGACAGATAGGCTCAATGCTAACTACAATAATACAACTCATTAACTCTATCTCGACATATCATTTCTACATTATTCCAACATCCCCCCTTAATGGAGAAATGGATTTTCAAGAATGCATAAAAATGCTTTCTTGTCTCAGTCTCAGCTAGGTTTACAAATATGACTTCATTTTAACTTTCTTTGCATAAACATATTGATGAAATTTCTTCTTTGACTTGTTGCTCCAAACTCTGACACTTTCAACGTGTTCAGTCTTCTTGTTACTCTAGATCATGAAGTATGGATATTGCTTCTTATTCCAACTAGGATGATACCAATCCATCTCAACTCCTTTCTCAACAAGTTCATTTTCACCATCACTAGTTTCTTGTTTACTTGGTTGTTGCCTCATCAATCCATAATAATGCTTTATTTCCTCTAGGCTCCAATATATTAAAACACCGGGAGCTTATTCAAATGTGTCATCCACTAGTTTCGGTTCCATATAATATGAATCATTCATTGATTTACCATTGTGCTCATTTTGAAGAGCCTTCACTATTCTGATTGCTGCTTTGAGACCTACATCAATTTGTTTAAAAGGTTTCTCAACCCATTCTTCAATAAAATTTATCTCGACATCATAATCAGTTTTGGCATCTTCAAAATTTCTTGTCCCTTTAATTGAAGTGACAATTTCCTCTTCATATTCTTCCACTTTATCAACAACAAACAATAGTTTATCAACCAAATTCTTTTCAAATATAACTTGCAATTCATTTTCATAAAACAAACATCCATCATCAAATTTTGAAAATTCCTCTTTAACATTAGTAACCATAGTTGTTGAATTCACCACCTCTACTTCAAAGAGGCTATTCACTTTCTTCAACTCATTTGTTGTTGTTGAGTCGTCCAAAACTTTTGTCTCAGCAACCTCAAAATTTTTCAATAGATCTACTACTAAAGTTGTACCTTCATCTTTGTAATATTTCTCACCCCATTGCATATTGTACTTCATTCCAAGAATATCCCAAAATATTTTTGCATTAAGTATTTCACCATATTCATTCAAAATACTAGACAAGATATTATCGTCCAGTGCTGATATAATAAGAAACAATTCTACTGCACTTGTACCCTTATCTTGAGAATTTATAGAGGTTTCTTGAACAAATTCCCATAAATCTACTGAACCAAGCAAACCCTGCATTTTAATTGCCCAAAGTTCAAAATTTGTACCTGAGAAGGATGGAAAAACTGGCATTAATCGTTTCAATATTTCATTAGTTTCTTCAAATTCTTCATTGATTTGGCCCAATTTTGCATTTTGATCCTTGTGTATAGGTTCTTTTGCTGGAAACATTACAATTTTTTTGCAACTTCTTCCCTTTTATTCTTTTGCCTCAATCGCTTCAGTTCTCTTTGGAAGTGTTTAATTCTCCTTTAGTGAACCACGACTGATATGCATGCTCCTTTTCACTTTTACATTTTCTTTGCCCACAATCACCTTTGAGCAACACCAAGGCAAGAATAGTGTTGAATAAATGTTTAATTTCATGTGAATTGTAATGCATAAAATATTCACTTCCACCTGAATTGTAATGTAGGACCTCCAATGAAAATGATTACACTCTGCAATTGCTTGTTTGGTTTAAAAGCAATGAATCAACAAATTCACTGATCCGATGCTTTCACACCTCAAAAAAATAAAAATTAATAAATAAACAAAAATAAAAATAAAAATAAAAAGAAAATAAATAAAATAAAATAAATTGTTAAACTCACATGGACAGCAAGAGAGATATAAAGATAAAACATGCAAATCAATTTTTATTAACATCAGATATACATTTATAGTACAAATATGTGACTCTTGGGTTTCAGATCCCAAGGTCTCTTGGACTGCTTTTGTCCATTCGACTTCCACACTAACCCATTAGGATTAGGTGTCCAACATTCCCCCCCTTAATCCGAAGGGTTATGTATGAGTCCAAGAAAAGAGCTGTAATACAAAATGTGCAAAAAATACAGGGCAGCACTAGGCTGAATGTGCTCTATGAAATGTTGGTATAAAGGGCGGTGGTTTAAGGATGACCACCAACACTGGAACGCTTAGTGCAGTTCCTGGAACTCTTCCAAAACTGGCAAGAAGCTGGAGTCTTCTGCTAGAGGAAGTGTTCTTAATCTGTGATGGTTTAAGGATGACCAACAACTCTGGAATGCTTCATGCAATTCCTGGAACTCTTCCAAAGCTGGCAAGAAGCTGGAGTCTTCTGCTAGAGGAAGTGTTCTCAATCTGTTCACGGGCATCTTCGTCTCTGGCTACAACTCTAAAACTGGTGTGGCAGGTTGTGGCTCAGGCTCGCTTGATGTGGCTTTGAAGCTTGTAGATGACCATCATTTCCCCCCCTGTCAGATACAAGGTGAGAAGATGGAGAAAACTCAACTGCAAGATTGTTCAATACTCTGGAACAAGTTCTGACATGTGTTTGGAATATCTTCTTGGTTGTTGATGCCCATTGCCAAGAAGCGATCCATCCAAGATGAATCTTTGTTCTTGCAGGACGTTTGTTTTTGAAGCATCTGTTTGAAGAATGGCTGGTTTTATGACAGTGCTTACATGGATGAAGATCAAAACAGTGATCTTTCAGATGGCCAACTCGGTCACAGTGTTGGCATTTCACGATCTGTTGTTGTTGTTGTTGTTGTTGCTGAGGAAGAGGGGTAGAATCTGGAACAGCTGGAGCTGGACTATCATAAGGAGCAGGTGAACTGTCATGAATAAATCCAGCACTCTGAAACTGAATGGGCTTGGCATAGTCTGGAATATGAAAGGACAAGTCCTTGTCATATCCAAGACCAGTTTTGTGCTTGTTGTGGACAAGCTGTTCCCAAGGTCTGATGATGGGCTTAGGAAGTGCAGTCTTAGTTTCTGCATCTGCATGTACAATTGCTGCTTTATTGGGCACTGAACGAACTTGAAAAATATTAACTTGCTGTTTATGGGAGTCTGTTTCATTGTTCTGAACAGAAACAGGTTCAGAATGATGACTCCAGTGTTGTAATTCTTCCTGCTGCAGTTTTGATTCAAGCTGCAAAAACTCTATCTTTTCTTGTGCATATTGCAGACATGTTTGAATGTCTGAAAGAGAGGTTTTGTTAATTTTGACTGTGCTGTTAGCAGTGGACATGATTAGAGTTCTTAATAACTCTAATATTCTTTCAAGCTTAGCCATTTTTCTACCCCTTAAAAAACCTCCAAATCCCACAGAAAAATGTAAGCTGCTAAATATCTTCAAGTTGCACAAGAAAGCCCTATAGCTTAAAGGGAAAAATCAACCAGAGATATCTTGAAACTGTCAAAATTATACAAATATCACCGAGTACTTCTATATTTAGCCAACAGTTACCCAAATCCTCTAATATTTTGAAGAAATCCTTCGACTGCTGCAAAAGAAAACTATCAGCTGCTAAATACCTTCAATCCACGATCAATGTGCATCATCACTGCTAAATACCTTCTAGATGCAAGCGGCAGGCATAAAAAAAATTGTTATGGCCAACCAGATTCAACTAAGTGGCATAGAAAAAATCATTAGTGATTTTGCACTCTGCACGACTCCATGGTTGCATACAGAAGCAATGCCTTTCACTAACTCGTACAAAATTATCAATAAAATATCACACTGTTAACCCTCATAACCACAGTTCAGTTAAAGTTCTAAATCTCCATGCAGAAATCCAAAATCGCCTCAGCGCACCTTGATAACCAAAATATCTGTTGGAAATTCAACTAGAAGAAAAAAGTACAAATAGAGAAACAAATCCAGGTCACTTCTTGTGGGTGGATTGATTTGATCTACACTTGATAGAAAAGCTATATATGAGCAGTCTCTCGAGCTCACACCCTGTGTAGGTCTGCGCTTCAAATTTGTTTTAGATAACACATTTATCTGCGAACAGGAATTTGGTATGGAGATAGTTGTACGATCTGGTACACTACCTTTGCATAATGTATTTCCACATGAATAGGACAATTCAGTAAATGCACGTCGGAGAGGAAAAAACAAAAACCTTGAAGGGCGGTGGTCGGCCGGATATTCTCAAGACTTATTAATTCGCAGAGTTTTCAAACTTATTAATTCTGAATTCTATTATGCACTAGGCCCAAACTTTTCCTCAACAAAAAAAATTACACCGTCTTACCTCGTAAAAATCTGTTTATATCCATGCGACTGATCTTAACAATACTCAAAAACACTATTTTCAAATAAAATACCAGAGTCTTCAACGCACAAAGGGAACCGCACAGTCTTCAACAAGGAGCGCACAAGTTGTTTTTTTTTTTTTTTTTATCAAAGCTATTTTTCTCGAAAGAATATCCTGGTCCGGCTGTCTGTCTTTAAAACTCAGTATCACTTCGTTGGCAACCTCCTCACTAATGATTCCTCGTGCTCGGCGAAACTTTAGTATGTCCAACAAGACATCCTCTGAAAATTCTGGATGGAACTGAATACCAAGTACAGTGTTTCCAACAGCAAATATTTCAATATCTGTCTTCGCAGAATAACCCAAAACAATGCCGCACTGCTCCAAGTCTCGTTCGTTGTTCTGCAAATCTCATACACGATGTTTACATCCCGCTGCTTTACCACAAGTCCATTGTACATAGCAGATTCATGTTTACAGCCTTCAACTCAAAACAGGAGTAACGCAATCGATGCACATATGTAATACAAATGCCTCAAATAACGCACCGAATAGCATAACGAACATCACATGCATACCACGTGTTTTTCAGAAGGGAGTTATAGCATACAACCTTCAAAGGCTGGTGTTTAAAAACATTGAGATCTATTGCTCTGATACCATGTTAAACTCACATGGACAGCAAGAGAGATATAAAGATAAAACATGCAAATCAATTTTTATTAACATCAGATATACATTTATAGTACAAATATGTGACTCTTGGGTTTCAGATCCCAAGGTCTCTTGGACTGCTTTTGTCCATTCGACTTCCACACTAACCCATTAGGATTAGGTGTCCAACATAAATGAGTAAATAAATAAATAAAAAATGAAATGAAATCAAATAAAAATAAATAAATAAATAAATAAAATAAAATAAAATAAAAAATCTTCCTCTTGCACTGACTAGAACAACCCTTCTTCCTCTGGTCTGTGGCTCTTGGATCTTCAGCAGATATCTATGCCAAATAATGCAATAGATCTCAATGCCAAATAAAGAAACATATCTCCTCTTTTCTGATTATGAAATCTGGTGGCACTCTCATTAAAACTAGGCTCATGCCCAAACACTCACAACATTTGCACCTTTGGCCACCAATTGCAAACATGCATATCCACTCATCAATTTCAGCTAGTAAAAGACTGCAACAACAAGCACTAGCAGAACCTCCAATGCACTTTCCATTTTGCAAATTAACTTGCAGCAACACCCGCAGAAATACAAAATTTGTTTTATGCCACCACTCCCACATGCACAACTCTGATCTAGTAAAACCTCTGCATCTGGAGACTTCCCAAATGCTGTTAGTTACTAGCCTTGAATTGGTCTACTGTACGAAACCTGTGGAAAGGGGTAGCGGTGACTGAGAATACCTCACATGACCTATCCAAATTTCTGAATATTCACCAATGTGGAAATGCAACCCTCGGAGCCCCAATCACAAGTGCACATCCAAGTCTTGAATCTAGCATAGAGATAGGTCCTCTTTCAATGCCAGAAAGCAAGTAGTGCACTATGCTTTACACTCTCCTGAATTGAACAACGAAGCAATATCTCTAAGGTGGTTCTCTCCTCTAGAGGGTCCGCTATCGAATAGACTGGAACCCTCTCCAAATTAGTGATTAAACACACTAGTAGGGTTGAATCACAACCACAAGCAAGATCCATAGTAGTGGACAACCACAAGAAAGATCCACAGCAATGGATAACATTGGGACATCATCAGTCGTATATTTGAGTACGATCTAAGCTAATGATATAAAAAAAATTAGAGAGCAGCCACGTAACAACAAGATCTCACGACCCACGATCTCACAACCTCACAGATCTGGGCTTCTTGCTCTTAGATTTGAGGCCTCACTATATCTCCCTCTCTGGTTCTCAACTCCACACCATAAGCTTCGATACCATATTAAAAAATATAGAGTTAACATAACTGAACACTTTATTAATTCAGGCCTAAGCTTGCACACTTTCTTACTGCAAATACATCACAATATGTCCCATTATATAATGATGGGATCACTAGACTTAATCAACATAACAACATGTAAGGTAGAGTCTATGACTCAGATTAAACTCGCTTACATAGACTATGAAGACATAACTCATGACAGATAGACTCAACACTAACTACAAGAATACAACTAATCAACTCTATCTGGACATATCATTTCTACATTATTCCAACAAGGAAAGACTCCCTATCCTATCCTCTTGATCGAAGTTTGCCTGTCCCATTGAAACTGTGGTTATGTTTAGATATCTAATGTATACGAAGAATTTTTACAAGATGGAATCCATGAGCCTACCAAAAAATGCTTCTATCTTTAGTCAAAACCCCCACCTTCACCTCAAGCGCCGGTGGAATAAGGATGTCAAGTCTTGGCTCAACCATTGGGGGATTAAGGAGGAGATCATCATGGGAAGAAAATATAGTGTCAAAGATATTATTACCTCCAATATTAATGACAAGTTGTCCAATGATAAGGAGCTAGAGGGTATAAGGAAGCTAAGATACTATAAGGAGGTGATCAACTCACTCTTGATAACCAAAATTATCTTTGTGTGTTTACCAACACGAAGAAAAAAAATGGACATCTCCAGGATAAGAACTAATTCTCATGAGCTTCGAAGTGAAGCCAGGAGGTGGTCTACTCCCAAGGCTCCTTGGGACAATAAAATCTATCACATTTGCAATACTAAGAAGGTGGAAAATGAAAACCACTTCCTTTTAGACTACCTGACTTTTACTCACATCCACTCTTCATTAACTAACATCTACCACACTTGTAATTTTCTTGACTTATTAAGCTAGTTGAACTATAGCGACCTTGAAGTGCTTCTTTCTCTTCTTTTTGATCACACAAACAAGATTTTGAAGAACCACAACTAGATTCTTTTTCTTTTCATGACATCCGATAGACCGCATTGGTCTTAGTGGACATTAATCATCGTCATCATCCTCATCATTATCTTTCCCACCTAGATCCAATTTCTTGCATGTAACATCATGAGAAATATTATTTTAATGGTTACATATTGACAATGACTCATATTGAAAAAAAAATTAATCTGAATTTCATAATTTAAATAGTTAAAAATTTCATAATTTAAATAATTAAAATCTCATACTTTTATGATTCATAATAATGAAGGATAACTCTTTGAAAAAAATGGTCATTCATTAGTTCAAATATTATATATAAAATTAAAAAAATAATATTTAAAACAAAAAATATGAAATATAACATTTTCATAGTATTTAATTGTTTATTTAGGTTTATACATACTTATTATTAACAAGATAAGTTTATCTTTTATCAATAATTATAAAATTTAATGACCTTCATACTTTACTTATAGTTGTAATAAGTTTTATATTGCATGAAAAATGACAGAAAGTACAATGTTTTTGTAGTATATAGTTTTTATTTATGTTCTTATATGTAATAAAGAAAATAATTTTTTATTATTAAGTATTAAAAAATTTAATGACTTCCTTATTCAACTTAGTCTTACTTTTTAAATTGAAATTTAATTTTAACATATTATTTTTGGCAAGAAAAAGAAAAACAATATGAAGAATCCCTTTTTCCTAACATTTAGTTTTTTATTTATTATTTATATTCGTACATACAATTAAGAATAAATAAACTGTTTTATCAATTATTATAAAATTTAGAAACATTCATACGTTACTTAATCTTCATTTTATAATTGAGATCCAGTCCTACTATATTATATATGACATAAAAAATACTATGAAGTACAAAATTTTCGTAGTATTTAGTTTTTTATTTATTTATTTTATTCATGATCAAATTTATAATGAAGAAGATAATTTTTTATTTTATTCACTATTAAAAAATTTAATAACATTTTGTTCTTTGTCAAGTTGTTTATGTGCTCTAGAGATGACTACATACTTAACCTTTAACTTGAGACACCACGACCCATGGTAATGTAAGTAATCAACATCACTTGGGGACCACACTCACCATCAACATGACTGATTTTTTCTGACAGTGTCCCAAATTGTTGACCTTCACATCATGGACTGACCAAATAATACACCCATCATTGTCTATTCTCTTCCATACCGTCCAAATTTTAATGTAACATCCCCTAGTAAACCTTGTGTAAAACTACATAGGATTAGATTTTTTTTATGAAATTATCAAAATGTAATAATCTGAATTCACTATAACATATTCCTTAACTAACTATTAGATAAGATGGACATCGTTACATATAGTAAACTCTAGAAATAGAATAATAACTTTCGTAACATAATAATCACTATTATAGAATATTATCATAAACTTCTTGATCTAACCTTGCACCATTTTCATGATTCTTTTAACTAGGTTATTTAATCACATACTTCATAATGTAAATACCACATCATTTAAGGAATCAACACAAATAGAATTCCATAAAGGAAACCAAATCGTTGGACACTTATATACCATGGAAACCCTATAGGGAGAAACCAACAAATGTTTAATTTTATTAAATGTCTCGGGAGGGTGTTCACCCCTTACTCAATGACTATAAGAGATTCCATCCCTTTACCATTGTTAAAAAATAAATTTATAAAGAAATGTCATCTTAATTTCATCACAACTAGCTAGAATTTATCACATTAATAATGATATCATTTAACCACAAATCCTCTAGCACTATGTATTTATGGCCTAGTTCGTCCCATCAATGGATTATCCAGCACTTGACATTCCTTTGATGTGGATGGAACAATAGTTCTTTGCCTACCATAATGTAATCATTCTTTCACGTGAATTACAATCTTCTCCTACAATTACTAATGCCAACAATCTCTAACATCCAAATAATAAATCATTTACTATTTATGCTTCAATCATATTTTGATTTACATCACTAAAAATATATAATATTGAGAGATGACTCTCCTCTTAACACTATACAAGCATTAATTAAAATCACATAACTATCAAAACATGTCTAGTTATATTTACATATATGTATGATTATGACACATGCTTGTCCATACATAATTGACATGCATAAGGTAAAAGACATAAAGATACCGAGGCATGTTGATTATCCCAACTTCACATAAATCATGAGAAAGGGATTATACTTACTTTCTACTTCTACCCACAAGAAAACAATAGCAATTGTCATGGTGATCACTATCTCTTTGCACAAGAAGAGGGAAATCTTTCCAAATCATCATAACAACAATTTTTTCCTTCTACCAGATACATTCTTTTCCAAAAGAACAATCGTTGTAGCTACAATACTTTAAGAGAAACTAACAAATTAACTATGATCTTTGTGCATGTAAATTCATAGTCTTTTACAAAAGAAATTTTCACAACATCCACTACCCCTCTCCATATAAATACTTATCTCTCTAACACAATAATTATTCTCTTGTGAATTTAATAAACTTTTATTTCCCGAGAAATCTAACACAACAACCATTTACTTCTATGCATATAAAGACATGTTATTTTCCAAGAACACTAACACAATAGCTATTATACTTATACACAAATACGTAATCTATTCAAAATAAATCTAGCAATAGATATTATTATTCTTGTGTATGAATATGAATATTCTTTCCATAGGAAATATATCATAATGGATAGTAGTCTTGCACATGCAAATGAATTTTATTTCCCAAAAGAAATCACGCATAACAGATGCTAATTTTTTGTATGCTAATGCATATGATTTACCAAAAAACTTAACAAAATAACCATTATCTTTGTGCATATAGTAAAATATTTTTTTTTCAAGAAACTATAAAAATATACACATATCATTTTCAAGAAATCTAACCCAATGGTTATTCATGCAATACCTATCTCTTCCTCAATAAATCTATAAAAAGAACAAATATTCCTCTTTAAGGAAATGTATCACATATTATATTATATTGTGCATGCAAACAACCGTATATTTTTCCAGTAATCAAATCCATAGTATCTATTACTTCATAACACAAAGTTATTTAGTTTTTTAGGCCCCTTAATGAATTTAGTCAACATAACTTATCTTTCATTTGATGACTGGAATTCCTTATGCATCCCCTTCAACAATGACTCCTTGTCCTCTTTCTCAATATAACAACTATAATACAAGCACCAATGCCAAGGATTTGGAAATATGTCGAGTAGGTTATCATCTTATGAATCTTTATGCACAACAATGGCTAGAGTGCACATTGTATTAATGTTTCCTTATTCCCCATTGCTATAAACCGGGAAAAATCAATTTAATGATGGATCAACAGATGACATAATGTAAAATATAACCATTGAAGAATCGACTGACTGGTTGGGCAAAGAATCATGTCAACTAACTTTGACATGACCTTTCCTATAGAGTCAACCACATATATACATAGGAATTCATAATGTGGGAGATATGTGATAGAGAGTGAAGGTATATGATGTGCCACACAGGAATCCCACTAAACTAGCCCTTGAGATGGTCACATACAACACCCTCCCTAAAGCCCTTGTCACAAATAAAAATGAATGGAGTCTTCCTAAAAACATTTCCATAGTGCCCATAGACTTGAGACAATTTTTTTGTATCTATTATACCCATGGAGGAATGCAGGCATGAAAATGTCTCCCTTATCATTGTTATTTCCATGCATGCCCACCCTCAACTATCCCAAAATCCTTTCCCCTTTTCATATTCAATTCTATAGAGAAATATAACTCATTAGACTAGTTATACAACTATCTTTTATATCAATTGTTCATCAAATCATAATATTTCAACCATTCTTCAAATGAGTTATCACCATAATATTTCCAATAATAATTGCAAGTTATTACAATTATTACGTAGGGCTATTACGTATGCCCCACTTCAAAGATAAGATCGTCCTCGGTGTTTATCATTAACTTTTAGTTATGTCATATATTTCAGAATAACCATAAAGGAATCATTCCCCTTCAAAATGAAGGATTTTATTTCCATGAATTACCAATAAGCAAAAACAATAACGTTTTATCAATAGACATAAGCATTTATAGCTATGAAAATATTCAATTTTCACTTTCAATCAGTTAGCCATTATTCAATATCATAGACATAAAATAAAATATCCAAGCTAATTTATTGTTCGCTTCCATTTATTCTTGGAAATCATGGTTGTTGAAAATAAAAACAAGAAGTGTTAAAAATATCATTAAGAAAAAAATTAATAATTTAATTTGTCCTTCAATTGAATTAGGAATTAAATTGTAATTTTAATTCTCATAGCAACATATAATAGTTAACTAAGTTAATTTGACTTAATTCATTTGACCTCGGAGTCTATCTAGAGTCATGTAGAGTGGTTCCTAAATTTGAGGGGCCCATGTTGAGTTCTTTTCAGTTGTACTTATTTAATTCAATTTAACTATGTTAAATTCAGTTAAACTAGTTCCAACTGATTGAGGAATTAGTGGGAAATATAGTACTGAGGTATACCCTACAGTAGTGGGGTGTAACCAACATTGCTCAGCCAGTGAACTGAAGATTCACACATAATTAACTCATGCATGTTATATCAGAGAAAGGCTCAGTTGAGATTAGAGTTCAGGGACACTGTATTATCAATTGTAAAACATTTAAATTAAACTGATGGTGCATGCAATTAGAGAAATAAATATTGATGTATTTCCCTATTACGGATGAGGAATTTCCCAGTTAAATATGGGTTGATTCCCTAAGAAACTGTGCAAGGTAATAGGAGCTTGACAAGTAGCAGATTTAGCTATTTATTGGCTAGATCTTGTTTGTGAAGCAACAAGATGGATTGAGGTAGTGAAAAGTTTCACACTTGAGAAAAATCTTCTCAAATTTTATGATTAATGCAATATAGAGATAGGAGGGGTTTTTAACTGTGGCTTTCCCAAGAAAATTATTTTGTTGTATGTGATTGAATTCTTCCCTTTTCTGATTCATGATTTCATTGATCAATTATTGTTTCTGCTAATGAGTAGAGTAGATTCAAGTCAACTGTTTTAGTATATTATAATATGCAGTTTGAACCTACAAGGAATTTCTACATGGTATCAGAGCTAGATTTGTATAAATTTCCACATGGTATCAGAGATGAAATTGATATAGAAGAGGACAATACGAGTTTGTATTTTCCACGAGAAATAAAATTTGTAGCATCATACTTCAGATCCAGCAGGATGTCATTCTACGGATTGAGGCTCAAATATGCCCTTGAGGGATGTTCGAATTGTATTTCTTGGAAGGATAGGATGGAGGTAGTTTTGGATGAAAACCAGATTAAGGAATTTATAGACAATGATATTCTTAAGCCTGAAACAATGAATGCTCAATATCTGGCAGAGTGGAGAAATGTGTGGAAAAGGAGAGAAGGATTACCCTAGAAGGAGTTCGATATCATATTGTCTTGAAACTCCACAGTAATAAAATTTCATTTGCAATGTGGAATTCCCTAACAAATCTATTTCAAAACAATGGTGACCACAGGAAGCTAGCACTAATGGACAAGCTGAGAAAGATTAAGATGGAGAAGGGCGGTAAAATACGGAAGTACTTGACCAAGTTAACCCAATGTCGATATGAGCTTGGAAGTGTCATTGTTGCAATTCCGTAAGAGGATATGGTGAGCCTAGCACTTTTAGGAATTCCCAAGAGTTGGCACAACTACTACGACTCAGTTAATGGGAGGGAGAAGCTACGAAAGTGCGAGCGAATGTTGTCTGACTTGGTACAATAACATATTTGGAAGAACACCAGATATGGGAACTCCTCTAGAGAAGTGGAAGAGGACTTTTCATTAGTCATCAAAGAGAATAAATCCAAGAGAAATAGTCCCAAGGCAAGGAGGAAAGAAAGAAGAAGGACTTGTAAAACATCAAGTGTTTTCACTTTAACAATTTCGGGCACTATGCGATGGAATTGCCATGGAAGAAAGAAAGAAAGAAAGAGCATGCAATAGTAGGAGTAGGTGAAGCTCTACCTTCACATTTTGGACTCGATTTTACGCTCATTACATCCATGTAAAGCACTATAATGGGAAGCATGTGGTATCTCGACAATGGTGCCTTAGTCCATGTGACAGGGAATAAAGATCTCTTCAATGACATGGAGGAGAAATACCTCAAGAAGAACATAGACTTTAGAGATGATGGGAGGTATAGGGTAACTGACCTCGGTACAATTACTTTTCAAACAAAGTTTGGCTCCCCTCTCAGACTCATGTATGTATTGTATTTTCTAGGTCTAAAGAAGAATCTTGTTTCCATTGCAGTATTGGAATACTATGGTTGTGATGTGATATTTAGAAAAGGAAATGTTGTAACACCCTCTGGGGTAAATGTGCACATAAACAACATAATAGGAACATGAATACAATAAACATATCATCCATCAAAATCCATATATACGTCACTACACTTGCACATGAAAATCAAGGGAATGAACTTTTTTCATTAATAATGCAATGAACCAACCGGTGATGGGACTACCATGTTCCACCCGACCATAGATTGGTTGAACCAAGTCTCCCCTCCTCAAATAACCCTCGTGTCATATTCCAAGCATGAATTCGGACTCATAGAACACATCAAAAAATACCAATCAATGTGGATGTCACCAGAGTTCTCCGCCTATATCATGAGGAATTTGAGCGCCTCTTTGTCTCTCAGGCTTTACCGTGCATTCCATATCGGAATCACTAGGCCCAACGAAGAGAAAATCCACCTCTTGGCTTTGCCATATATCTTTCCATTCATCGACGAGGATTCCTGGGTCCACCAAGGCACACAATCTGGCTTTACCGCAGCCCACGGTCTAGTTCAGGGGTTACTAGGCTAGTGGCTTCGTGCATCCTCAGTCTAGTTCAGAGACCACCACCACCATGTGTTTGTCAATTTGGATATCCACCCCACTCAACTTCCAATCCAATTCAGCCATCCCCCACAAAATGCATGAGAGAACCCATCTCATCAATGTTGTGAGGAAATGGCAAGGCTAGGCTGAAAGTACTATCACACCTGGCAAAACCCATGCCATGGTAGAAAAGAAACACATGAAATCCATGCATGCAAAATATAGCAAGGAAAATACACATGCAAGCTGATACCTGCAATGAGGTCTATTGTAGCTGCTTGATCCTACTTGATCCTTGGTTCCTCTTGCCTTGTTTGCTTTTCTTGCTCCAATGCCAAAGTGCTCCAAGAAAAATCTAAGTGTCCAAGAGTTTGAGAGAGAGAGAGAGAGAATAACGAGAGAGCCCTCTTTAATGCCTTAGCCATTGCCTTTGCCAATTTCTTTAGCCACAAACAACGAAATGAACACCCCTATGATGTCTTTCCCACCATTTAGCTTGGAATACTTGTCCCATCATCCATGATATCTATATATTTTTACGTGGAATTTTCACAAGGGCTATTACAGAACCCTCCCCCTTGGGGGAACACTATCCTCAGTGTTTAATGACACCTATAACCAACATGACTGCTGAGAAGAAAACATAATACCCATGGAGATTTATAACACAGCTCAATGCAGTATTTACAACAAAATCTCTACTCAAAATGAAAACATCATGACAACATGACAACATACCGCGTAATAGAGCTTTATAACATATATCATTACAGTATTCACAATAACCACATATACATATACACATATGTACATTTTCTCAACCAGAAAATAAAATAATATGATGCTTGCATCCGCAACAAGGGAATTTATAGGCTCACACCTCCACCCTCAAATTAATACTGGGATTCACCTCCTTCCTAGGAAGTCCAGAGTCCACTACAAAGTCAAATTTGCATCCAATGTCTAGCGCTATAATCTTGCACCACTTTTCCTCTCAACAAACAGTTACCGACTCATTGTTCCAGTGTGCACTCCCAAGATGCATTTGATTCCATATGGAAATGCTAATGACCAAAAAAAATCCATTTCTTACCTTCCCTTCTATGCTACATAGTCCCTTAGGAATCCTGTTACCCCTTCCATGCAATCACTCACCTTCCAAGTTTTGTTGGCACCCCCATCCTGGGCAGTCCATCCCTTGGAAAGGCTTCATCATATCGGAAGATACAACAACCAAGGCATATAACTGCCTCAAAACCATCATGCCGGTCATAGCATGCTAATGGAAATCAATGGACACTATTGGGTACCAGTGTCCCACAATGGACCTACTCCTAAATACTTTACCAGCATGCTACTGCATGTTCCAATTTCTTTCGTTGTTACTACTAATTCTTGTAGTCGATTTCAACCACCCAACTGGGCATGTTCATACTTCTTGTACTAGGAACATAACATCCATTAGATTGAAAATAAATTGAAATAACTTCGAATCATACCTCATTGGTAGTTTGTCAATATGGTATATTTGCAATCATGTTCACTTCTTGTCACAACAAGTCAAACTAGCATATTTGGCCAAATCAACATGTATAAAAATATCACATCAAGTTAGCTCAAATACAACCATCATAGATCAGAATCATAAATCATATGAGACCTTCATAAACCGGAATCATAGATCACATATAATTATCATATACCATAGTCATAAATCACATACATAATAAAGTTGAAATAAAATGATGATACTTATCCTTTCCTCAATTGTTAGCTTATACCTTTGTCTTTATTCCATACACACTCTAGATCGGTTGCTACACCCAACAAACACCCAGTTCCTTCTACTCAACCATGTGCATAGACACATAGTGTGCATCACACACATACAACTACAAGACATACCACACCATGCAATACATACATTTACACCTGACATACAACATATACACCTACACCCAGTGTATACAATACAATGCACCCATCTATACCCGATGTGAAATACCACCAAATGCATGTACCTACACAGAGTACTACACAACCAGTACACACACCGCAATACCATGACGACATGATGCATATACATAATACCCCATGCCCATAACACAACATCGACGACATGCACACAATACCACACGTACACCAGTACCATGTGTACAACATGTACACGATAACACCTATACACTGCACCACCTGCACAAAATGTTCACAACAACACATGTACACGGTGCCACCTGCACAATGTGTACACAACGCCACATGTATAGTACACCACTGTACAACGTGTACATAATACCACATGCACGATGTGTATGCAACACCATATGTACATAGCATCACATGCACGACATGTACACAACATTGCATGCTCACAACAGCCTATATACAACATGTACATGGCACCACATGCCCACAACACCACTTGTACAATCATGCACACAACACCATGTGTACATAACTCTTCATATCCAACATGTACATAGCATTATCCGTACACAACACTAGATATCCAACATGCACAGAGCACCATATGCACATGTTCCACATATATATCATGAAGATAATACAATATGTACACAATACTACATATCCAACATGTACATAGCACCAAATATACCCAATATTGAATATGAAACATTCACACAACACTATCTATACCATCTTCTACATAACACTGCATAAACAACATGTACACACACAATATATACATGACATCACATGTGCACACGTCACATATGCAACATGTACAACATATACAGTATATGCACAACATTACTACCACACATCGAAAACCATACTGTGCTTATGAAGAAATCTTTCTTCTCATCTCTTATCCATGCTTGTCTTAGCATGCTAGGGACCACATTGCTTTCATTCCACTGGTTTTTCCTTGAACGTTACCTATCATAGCATAAACATAGGCATAACACAAGTATACAATACCAAATCATATCCACATGATACTGACCTCGTATATTTGTTGTGACTACTCTTCCCAATTGATTCCTCATAAGACCAAGAGCCTCTACATGTCATTCTCTTGCATAAACAATCATTTCTCCACAAGAATGATCCCTAACAACCCTGTCAGATAGTAACCTAGATACATGGATACATACATATATAAATGTTAGCATAAAACAATCATGACCCTATGAGACAATATCATAAATACATGCATATATAATCATTAGCATAATAAAATCATGGTCATGTTACACAATGATATTCATGCATATATAAACATCACAAAATCATGATCATAACATAATTACTACATATCATAAGGTATAGGTTAAGAGAACTTCCTTATTTATGAAACATGCGCAACATTGAGAACAACAGTTCCCAACATAACTAAGGCATATGACACCTCAAATCTATTTACTTTACCTTTTCCTCTTACCTTCTCATGACTATACTGCTAGCGTCCATTTACCATAAGGGACCAAGCCAGTCCAGCAGACTGTCATAGCCTTACCTTCCGCTGGGCTTATCATGCATAGATCTTCATCTAAATCTTACATTACCTTTCAAGTACCACACAACTCTCCTCGAGCTACATTAGCTTTCCTCCTTCCCAACCAATTCCCAAAACTCAAAACACAAAAGGAAAGACAAGAAACAAACAAGAAGAAGACCATGAAACCAATAACAACATGACTCCGCAAACAAAGTGCTATGGCCATACACTAGACATAAACAAAGCCACAAATCAAGCTCAACAATTCATAAAAGACCAAAAGCACATGACTAACAACAAACACCATGACTCAATTCCCATTATTCCTAGGGAAAACTCAACCCAATCCTTCTTCAAGATTTCATGGAAACCTCTCGTTCCATGCAACTCCCTGTGTCATGCTCACACATGCCAAAGCCATGTTCCAAATCTGAAGACAACCATATTTATCAATTTGAAATCAACTTTTACAAACAATCATGTCATAATCCATAGTCATTAGACATAATTCTACAACTATCAACTACATTCAAGTTCATATCATCTGTCTCAACACATAAGTGTTAGCATAGTTATATTAATACAATATCAATCCTTCATGCCACTCTATAGACTCATACTCATATCATGCAATAAATCAATCATTCAACAAACTATATAAATATACCATGTCAGATAATTCAACTAGGCGACATAATAGGCACCAAACACTCAAGCACCAAATAGATGACATAATCAACAATGAAGCACCCAATATACTACATAAGAAAACTCATACCTTAGTGTATTTCATGGGAGGCTATCTCATCTACACAATAAAGCTAGGTTAGCATGATAGAACTTCAAAACATATCAAATCAAACATAAATCATGATATCCCTAATAGTAACTAACTAACATGTTAATGTCATAAGATCATAATAATTTTCCATTCATTCATAATATTCACATATGTATGACCAGTCTAGATAGGTATGACACAATATCAAAAATATGTCAGCTCATAACTGAGTCTCGCAACCATAACCATTAGCATAGCTCAAAGTAGGTTAACACAATACCTATAACATCAAGATGTTCAAGGCAATGAACATAACTGTCACGCATATGACCAATCCAAATTATAACATCAATGTCTCAATGAAATAACCCTAATCATCAAGTTAATAACATATAACAACAATAAGCTATATATCATGCTCATCAACAACATAAAGCTCAATCATCAAGCTACCTGTCATATAACAATCAACAAGTCAACATATAACATACTCATCAACAACATATAGCATAATCGTCAGGTTATCTAATATAAAACAACAATAGCAATGCATATAACTACAAGTTGCTATCATTATTCACTATCTGACACAAGTGCACGTAACCACACTAATCATCTAACATCTATCATGAATGTAACCATAACATCAAAATACATGTACATAAACCTAATGTATATAAACCTAATGCATATAAAAATACTTATCTTACATACATGCATGCCGAAGATACAACACATGTGTGATGATCTTCTCTTACCACAAAGTCCAATGTTGCAACCTCATAATGATGATCTGCATCTCCTACTCTATCTCAGCCAACACATTAGCATTATAACATACAATAGCACCATGATGACCTAAATTGCATACAATGACTTCACAAGGCATGTTTGACCTACTATACATGCATAACATAACGAATACCATACACACATAACAGTTTCATATACACACATTAAAAAATGAGTACCAAACCATATACACATCATTCCAGATAGAGTCCAGTCATTAATGCATGACTATATCAACTATGTAAAGCATGACCTCATGCATGACAAAAACCATTACTCCATTGTACACATTGGCACAATCAACCAACAATTTGTGTAAGCAATGCCAAACCAACTATCAATACACATAACTGCATGTAGTCAAACATAATTGATCAGTTCTTGTAATCAACCTACAAGACTGATGCATGTAATCAAAATATTAAAAAATGTAACCTAACATAGAAGGATGTAAGTAGGTATCGTGAAATCATCATGTAAGCGACATATAGTCCATACACAGTGAGTCACATGTTCCAAAAATCAATATATTGTGTCTATTAATTTGAAATCAGCTTTCACCAATACTAACAACTTATAAGCATACCCCCTTATTGTCCATGGTCCACACTAAGGTAGAAGGAAGATGCTACTATAATGGCCCGATCTCCAATGTCCAATTATGGAAATGGGATCTCCAAAGCTCTAATAAATCTAACCACACTTGAAAAGAACGTTATTTTTATTTCTCCTACATTTGTATGAGATTAAGTCAAAACATTGCATGTATTCCACTTGTAACATAATCACTAAAAACATGCCACTTTTCCATTTCCTTACATTTAACTTTTCAAATTCCTTTCATGCAACCTTTCAAATTCCCTACATGCAACTCTTGAAATTCCTTACGTGCAAATAGGCATAGATCAACTACATCCATATTATCATACTACAATACTATCCCATCCAAAAAATAACATTTTCTTCAATAATAACCATACTTTTACATTTTCTTCAAACAACTACTACACTTGTATTTGCATGTAAGCATTTCTTCAAACACTTTACATGAAAACTATTTTCATACAAGTAAGCATATCTCAACTACAACAATATTATTACACATCAATAGTATCCCCAACCAAAAACCACATACTTATTGGGGAATTTTATCAAATAGTTTGTATGGAATTAATCATTGAACAATTTAAGCATTTTATCAAACACATTGCAGGCAAACTAATATAGCGAATGATTCAATGCATATATCCTATACTATAGTAGTAAAAGTTAACGAAACTAAACTATATGATCAGTGGTATTTTCCTTCACTATGGTTCAAGTTTCAACTTTTGAAATTTCATAGATGAAAAGTTATAACAAAATACCAACACAGTCATATTTGGTGCACAATTCTAGGAGTATCCAGAAAGCTCAAATTCCACTTGTCATATCTCCTAAAATATAGTGAATAAATGTCTGAGATTTTTATGACAATATCAGTGGGATTTACCCTCACTGTGGAAAAAATGTTAGCCCCTGAGAGTGCCCAGGAGAAACTTTATAAAAAACATGTCAGTGTGACCTGTTTGAGGCCTCATTTTAGGAGCATTCAGAAGGGCCAAATCCCTCTACTGATATCTCTTAAAATATTGCAACCCAATATCTTACATTTCTAACACATAATTAGTTGTATGTCCCCTCAATGTGGAAAGGTTTTTAGCTTTTGAAGGCCTACAGAAGATCGGGTATTTCAGAAATGCCAACATGACCTATTTAAAGGTGCATTCAGGAAGGTCATCTTCCTTAGATCATAATTCCTAAAGTATTGTGAACCAATATTTGAATTTTTTACCACATTATGAGTTGGATGTACCTTTAATATGGACAAATTTTCAACTTCTAATATGCCACAAAAGAGATGTTATAATAGATATGACAGAAAGGTATAAAATTTAACATTTGTTCTTCATTTCACCTATGATAGAGCCCATCCAGTCCAAGTGTTTGAACTCAAAAGCTCTGATACAGCTCTACAATGAAGTCTATTGAAGCTTCTTGATCCTACTTGATCCTTGCTCCAATTCCAACATGCTCCAAGAAAACTCTAAGTGTCTAGGAGTATGACAGGGAGAGAGAGAGAGAGAATAATGAGAGAGCTACAAAAATGAACTGACTAAGTCTTCACGCTGGAAGGAAGAAGCTTTCCCACTAATCCTCATAAGCATTTTTACTAATGAAGCCTCTATTTTCTTCATTTCCATTACTTTCCTTCAATTTCCTCCTCACATGCGACATGTGATCTTTCACTTTCCTTTTCTCCTAATTTCCATTTTTTTCATAAATAAATGTGCCAAAATACCCTTTTGCCTCTTTAACGCCTTAGTCATTTCCTTGCCAATTTCCTTATCCATAAACAACCAAATGAACACCCCTAGGATTTCTTCCCTACCACTCATCTTGGAATATGTGTCCCATCATCTGTAGTATTTATATATTTTTAAATGGAATTTTCACAAGGGATGTTACAAATTTTTTCCTTAGACAGATTGCCATGGGACAAGAGAAACAAATCGGTATGTGAGTTAAGAACCTGTATGCACTTGAGGTACATGATGCATGCAATTCCTTGAAGAGCAAGGAAAATATTAGAGACTTGGTGGTTGAGAGGGAGCATGAATTACCTCTCAACATACAGCCTCAGAAGAAGCCTCAACAAGTTGTGGAGCAGCCACAATTGGAGAAGTAGAGAGTAGAACGAGTGGAGACACCCACTCGAGCAGAGACCTTTAATAGGGGTAAATTTCGAGCCAAGTGGGAAGAGGGATAACTTTCATTCATACCTCTTGATGTGAGGTGGGGTGATGTGAAGGAATAGCCCCAAAAGTTGTAGAAATTTGTGTAAGGTCGACTAAGGTGTGTTTGTCTGATGGAGCATTACCTTGCTATGGAGTGCCCCGATATTCAATAGCAGGAGGATCAGTGTCAGTTAGATACTAAGAAGTGAAGAAAAATGTTGAAAACAGAGCAGGAGGCTCAGTAGTAGAGTCAGTAGCAATACTCTATTCCCAGTAGATTCTTGTAGACGCAATTGATTCTTTTTTTTTTTGGATTCTTTTTGTTTAGAGATATTGTAGTAGGAACAAAAAAAATGACATGAGTTGCATGTAGAACATTCCAAAGGTACCGGATCAAGGTAGAGTTGAATTCCTTTATTGTTGAGACAATATGTTGAAAATAGCAATAAGAAATGTTAAAAATTGCATCAAGAAAAAAAATCTTAATTTAATTTTTGCTTGAATCAAATTAGGAATTAAATTGTAATTTTAATTCTCATAGTAACTTCTAATAGTTAACTAAGTTAATTTCAGTTAATTTGAGTTAGGATCCTATCTAGTGTCAAATTCTAATTCTCATAGCAACTTGTAATGGTTAACTAAGTTAATTTCAGTTAATTTGAGTTAAGAGTCTATCTAGAGTCATGTAGAGTGGTTCCTAAATTTTAGGGGAACAAGTTGAGTTCTTTTGAGTTGTAAATATTTAGTTCAGTTTAACTAAGACAAATTCAGTTAAACTAGTTCCAACTTATGGAGGAATTAGTGGGAGATCCAATAGTGGGGTGTAACATGCAGTAGTTGGGTGTAAACATCACTGGTCAACCAGTAAACTAAGGATTCCCTCATACTTAAATCATGCATGTAAGATCAGAGAAATACCTAGCTGATATTAGAGTTCAGGTACAACATATTATCCATTGTAAAACCATCTAAATTAAAATAATGGTGCATGTAATCAACGGAAGTCCTGTTGATGGATTGCGTAGTTATGGATGAGGAGCTTCCCAATTAAATATGGAATAATTCCCTAGGAAATTGTGCAAGGAAATAAGAGCCTGGCAAGCAGTAGACTTCTCTAAGTATTGGCTAGAGCCTTTTTGTGATGCGGCAAGACAGATTGAGGTAGTACATAGGTTGCTCAAGCTTGAACAAAGAATTGTTATCTTCTCAAATTTTCTCATTGATGCAATGTACAACTAGAAGTGATTTTTAGCAATGGCTTTCCCCAAAAAATTATTGTGTTATGTGTGATTGAATTCTTCCTTTTTCTACTTCATGATTTCATCGATTAATTATTATTTCCCTGATGAGTAAAGTAGATTAAATTCAATTGTTTTAGCATATCACAATCTGCAGTTTGAATCTACAAGGAATTTCAACATGTTATCAGAGCATATTTATAGAAATTTCTACAATAGTCATGTATAGTCTAATTTTTATTATAGGTGGATTATTAGTTGTGGAAAGCACTCTAAGAGTGGTTTGAAAGCCCAACAACGAGAACCTAGGGTGGTCTCATAGCCTCCATGGAAAGCACCCTGTAATGTATGATCAACAAATCCAACATGATTAAATTAATCAAAATCATATTAATTTTATTCACAACATTTTCAATCAAATGAAACACTTTTAACTATAAATAATTCATGCAACGTCAGGTGATATTTTAATCATAGTACTTCTACAAGTACCCAGAGAACACCCAACTCTCTAATAATCAAAACGATCAATCACTGCACCAAGTGAATACTACCTTGGCCCTCACTAAAGGCATCAAAAAAATACTTCTACAAGTACTTAGAGAGAACCCGGCTCTCTGATCATCAAAATGATTAATAACTACACCAAGTGCATACTTGTCTTAGCACCTATGAATTACCTTCACAAGTTTAGTAAGACAGTAAAGGAACTTACACTTTTATTAATTCGTTCCCGAGCAATAGGATCCTTCTCTGTCAAGAAATATATAAAATTCTTAAACAATCATACAAAAATTAACTTTTAACACATAACTTATCTGATTAGTTAAATTGTTCTTCTATGAGAACCACAGTTGGAAAACAAATTCTCCTACTAACCAATGGGAAATCATTTCCACAACCACATTGATTTATTTCCACGTCCAAAGAGTTTTATGACAAAGACCATACTAGGTCTACCTAGGGATTCTCTAATCGCACTAGGTCTAGCCTAAAATTTCACTGACCACACAACATTCATTTTGCAATTCCACTCACCACACTAGGTTCATCTCAAAAATTCCTTTAAAGAGTGTTGTGCCTCGCTCAACAAGATATTATTTAATGGGATTATGCTAAGCATATTTTATTTTATCCTCTCTTGACCGCCCTCCAACCGGACTCCAAGTCAAAAGGTTGCCTTAGGCTTCTTCCCCTCACCCTCTTGGCCAAACTTTTCCCTAACTAACATCATCTATCTCTAGGGAGAGGAAATTGGGGCAGGGAACCACCATTAACCCAAGACCTCCATGGCCTCCACAACTGTCCATAATTATTTCGCATGTGAAATTCTCTTTAGCACCTTTTCCCACCGTAATTTACATAGTTGAACATATATACGTTATAATTAAAGAAAAGGGAACAATTATTCACATCATGCATTCATACTTGAACCTCAACATGGGTCCTATAATTTATGAAGTAAATTTGATAAGAATTCATAACTGACATCTCATATCACATATAAAGTATTGATTTCAAAATTTTCCACCAAATAGTCAACACGCAATCAACAAAGAACATTACCATACCTTGCATATCATAACATTATAATGTTATTTTTTCGATTGAAAACATTGCAACGTTTTACCTTTCATAGGTTCTTATGTTTTCATTAAACTATCTATGCTTAATCACATCAACAACATTAATCACAAATATCATACCTTCTACAATGTAATGTTATTCACACAACATTTTCAAATACATTCAAGAAGAATTTCACTTTCACATGCATCAATGTTCTCAATATTTCATCGTAGTAGAAAGGTAATGGTTTTTTTGCTTTTCATAATCTTCTTTTATGCATTAAAAATAATAAAATAAATAAGGATGCATCTTTTAGATGCTACATCCAAGAAACTTTAAAACAAATATTTCATGAAGTTTTTTTTAAAACAATTGTTAAGGGAATATGGCTCTCATCATTAATATTCTCATACTTCTAATTTATGCAAGATTACCTTTTGTTAATCCATATGCATCTAATCATTATGCAACATTACTAAATTCAAGTCAATCACACAAAATTTTGTTTGGTTAACAAATTAGTAATGCCAACAAATTTAGCATCATCTATATTTTTGTTTACCGATGATAATGAAGACACCACATGCCCATCACACAATAGACTTTACTAATTAATTCAATTCAATGTCACTACAACATTCAGATGCATTGGATAAATTTATAAAGGATGAATTAATATATTTTTTAGATGTAGGATGCATACGAGTTATCATCATATTATAATGTTGTAAGGTTTGGACAAACAACATAATCAACGTCATCTGATTACTATTAGGTCTATCATTAAGTTGATGTAATAATCAAATCAAGCACTTTATCAACACTATTATTTCATGATCCAAGTTCTTTGTCACCTTCAAGAACTCACATCCATATGTATGCATTTGTAAAAAAGTATCCACTTTCGCAATCATTATAGTTTCTTACATAAAATAATGTTATGCATAAAACCCTATGCAAAAATTTATTCATAGAAAACATGGATTCATCATTAATGTATAAGTGTTGATAACAATTACAGTAACAATCCAAACAACCCCAAATTAAATAGTTTATTGTTACCGACAACATGAAGTAAACTACCACAATCACTTTGCTTACAACTTGTAATAATCTTCAATCAAAACAAATTCATGCATGTAAATTTAATACTTAGTCATGAAAAATAATCAATGCTACCAACCATTTTAAATTCAAACAAAATCCATTATAGTACTGAATCGTTATTTATCCATTACAGTAAATTCTTAGCACTTGACTCATTGTTTATTTTAAACATCTAGTGAGTTTCTTTCAATTCCTTTTAGAATGTTCTATTGTCCTCTCCAAGGAAAACCCCCACCTTTTACATTATTTCACTATCACGCAGAACAATACATGCATTAAGTCTTTCTAAGTATTGCATTGTAACTTTAGTCATTTTCTTTAAATGCACCATAATTGTTATCGTAATTTTTTTCATGCAAAGTTTCGTAGTTAATCCTCACTATCACTAATGAGAGCTTAGGATTTTCCATAAATGCAATGGAGATTTTTTTTTCTTTTATCTACATAAACATTAGAATGTTATGAGCATAATTTTAAAGAAAACATTATCACTTACTATTCTTCAGTGTGATATTAACATGCATCATACATCTTGTGTCAAATACATTCTACTGCATATATCATTATGTAATTTTATTGGAATCATACTTGAGTTAATTCCCACTAGCATTGTACCTGTACTTATTTTCTGCTTATAGATCCCAAAAAGGTGCCAACGCTCCAACCTTTTTCTCTAATACTACTTATAACATCCCTGTGTAAAGCTAATGTAAAGGTACATAGGGTTATAAAATCTATACATAATTACCAGCATGTAATAATATGAATTCACTCTTCCATATTCCTTTAGTGACCATTAGATAAAATCTTCATCATTACATAGAGTAAACTTTAGTACTGGAATAGTATGTTTCACAACATAAGAACCACTATTGTAGCTTTCATAAACTTCCTAATGTAACCTTGCATCATTTTTCATGATTATTTTAACTAAGTTAGTTACTCATACACTTGATAACATAAATGTCATCTCATTCAAGAAATCAACATCATTATAATGACACAAAGATAAACACATCATTGGACACTCGTATACCCTCGAAACCCTATAAGGAAAAACCAACAAACATTTAATTTTATTAAACATCTCGTGAGGGCATTCACCCATCGCTCAATGTCTTTAAAGGATTCCATCCATTCACCATTGTCAAAAAGGAATTTTACAAAGAAATATCATCTTAAGTTCATCATCTCTAGCTAGAAGCTATTACATTAATCATGATATCGATTACCCACAAATCCTTGAACATTATGTCTTTGTAGTCTCGTTCTTCCCATCACTGGATTATCCTAAAGCTGACATTCATTCAATCTGCCTGGACCACTAGTTATTTTCTTGTCTTAATGTTAAATATATTCAGTCCTTCACATGAGTTATAATATTTTCTTGCAATTACTACTACCAGGAAAATCTGACATCCAAATAATAAATATTTTACTAGTTATGCTTCAAGCATATTTTCATGTGCATAATTAAAACATATAAAAAGTGTTGATTCATGCTTCTCTTATTAAAATTGCACATCCATCAATTAAAATCATGTAACTATCAAAATGTGTCTAATTATATTTACACACATATATGCCTTGGGTCATTTAATTGTGAGTAAATCCAGGTCCTTAACTATCAACCCAAGGTTTGTAGAAGTAACGAGGTATACATATACTATATGTACTAAGTGGTTATTTATTATAATTGATTAATCTAATGCAGTTAAAACTAAGTACCAAACAAGTTAATTCAATCTAATCCAAACGAGACCAAATGTAAATAAATTGAAATCACACTTCCATAAAGGAAATCACACTTGCTTGAAATTTAAATCACACTTGCATAAATTAAATCACACCACACTTGCACAAATGAAATCACACTTGCATAATTGAAATCACACCACACTTGCATAAATTAAATCACACTTGCAGAGTTGAAATCACACCATACTTGCATAAATGAAATCACACCACACTTGTATAATTGAGAGCACACTTGCTGAATTGAAATCACACTCACACATGTTGAAATGAAATCACACTTGCAGAATCGAAAAACACACTTGCTAAAAAGAAATGAAATAATATAAATACACTATGTTACCAATATGTACAAATGCATGCAAACTGTGGTTGACGGGGTCCCTCCATTCCTCACCAAGCACACTTGAACAACTATCACATCTTGGATATCAAAGTGCCAATATTTATTTCATACAATGAGTTACAACATATTACAATAATTCTCTATCCTCACTTTACAAATCAAATCTTGGATTAAACTTGGAACCTCCAATTAACAACTAGAAACTAGCTACTAGTGACTAATTAGGTAACAACCCTTTGTATGAAGGGTTTACTCCTATTTATACAACAAATGATTAGGATAATTATTCAGTAAATATAGATCATTAGATCTCTCCTGAATCCATATTTATCTCTTGTGGATACAACCAATCTCCTAAAAATGTAAGATACAAATCCTCTCATGCATGATTCTTTTCCTTTGGATGTGCATAGTTAATGATCCACATCTTCTACAATTATTCTAGAAATCCTCATGAGTTGGAATCTGAAATTCGAATTTGTGGTTGGATGGCCAATTAGGACCCTTATAAAATCTCCAAGTAGGCCTACAATATCACAAACTCATTACACTTTTATATATATATGAAAATATGTTAATTTTCTAATATTTAATCACAAGTTCACTTAGAATACTTAAAATGAATGACTTGGAAAATAATAATAATAATAGTAAACCCATATGATTATGAAAATGGCTACTAAGTGTAGGGTTATGGAGTGACAGAGTTACAGAATGAGGGTAAAATGATGGAACTGAAGGTGAAAGTGGATGACATTTTGGAGACCCATCATAACCTACAACTGAAGATATTGCATGTCGTCATGCAAATATTGCATTGATTCACTTAATCATAAGTTGGCCTTCTTGAAACGTTTTGCTTATAAATGAGTTTTGGCTTTGTATTGATTATCTTTCAACTTTGCATAATCATATCATTAGACAATTTTATTCCTTTTTCCAAGTGTACTTTGAAATACATTTGATTGCAACATATATTTTTTATAGTTGATTCTTGTGTGGCAACCAAAATTTTATGGGTATTGGTTCTTGTGTAACAATACTTTTGTTATTTTTGTTGCATCAAAATACTTGAAAACATTGAGACTTCCTTTTTAAGTCCCATAGCGACCATCAGCCATTTAATGTGCTCATCAATTGAATATTGCAAACCATATAAACTTTTTTGAGTCAAAATGCAATAATAGTTGATTTGGGAAAAATATGTTGGTTAGGATGAAATGAAATATGAATATCCCTTCCCCCCAACATAATGTGTTTTCAGTTTTTGGCAAATGAAAAAGGGAATATGAATGTGGTGAGGGATTTTTCAAAATCACAATTTTAACATTTAAGGAATTACATGATTAAAGATTAGAAAATTACATACCTTCACTTAATTGAAAAGTTGACAAGATTTGTATATCGTAGATTGTGGTTGCTGATGTTGGATCATGGAATATGAAGTAAAAGAATCTAATTTGCTTCTTATTTCCTTGGTTGTATTAATTGAGGATGATATTAGAATCTTTATTGTTATGGCTACTGAATTGAGTCTTGTTGGAAACTGCTGAAATCATGTAGTCTTCATTTGTTCCCACTCAATGACATAATTCTTATCTATGTGAATAATTGTGTCAATGTCCAACATAGAAAATAAATTGTTGGATTACTCGCCATTAATGAATGCCATTAACTAACACGAGACTACTCACCATTGATTTCAATGAGAGTCAAGATGCCTAAGTACATCTTACTAGGTATGAATACAGGTGTCGTAGTTGAGTCACCTAGAATATCCAAGAAATAGTTGACATTGATGTATTCCCACACTCTATTGGCAAGAGAAGTTGCCATTAAGGCATGCAAACCTCAAGGTACTTGAAATATCTCTACTCTTTATCCTGGACGATGTGTCAGAGTTGATGGGTCAAAACTTCCTAGAAGGGAGGCCTTAATGAATCCACCATCATGTAAAGTGAGTATGAAATAATAATTTGAAGGACTATAGATGAAAAAATTTCATTGAAGCAAGGTTTATTTGATAGAAAGGAAAAATAAAATGGGGTGACTTAGCTTTGAAAGGGAACTCAATTACTTTCATTTTGGGTTAAGGGTGAGTGAAAATGATGTAGGGAAGTATGAAGATTGCAAAAGGAAATGATTTTCTGGTAGTAGGGAGATGGAAAATTATGGATCGACTGCGGGCTTCAAATGTGTAGCAATGGTAAATTGGTATTTTTTTAGTACAAATGGTGTTATGGATCTGATAATGCATGATGCTATGGATCTGATAATGCAAGTTCATGCTCTTCTGAAAGAAAGTTGGTCTTTAAAAGGGTACTCGTGCATATAGTTTCATCTTCCTTAACCGTCCTAGAACATGCAAAAACTTAGATTTTTTCTTAAATAAAATGTAAGAATATAAAAAGTTAGAGGTAATTAGTCCCTCTTCATTTGATATATACACAAAAAACATAGAAATAGTACTTAACAAAATAAATTCAAGGACAAAAAAATGCACTTTTACTTGATCAATACCATGGATCACCTATTATTGTTTTGTTGGTGGCTTCTTCATTCTGTTTCTAATCAATTTTGAGTTTGATACCACTTCTCCACACACTTCAATGCTTCATCAATAGACCAGAGACCAAATTTTCATAAGTTATTGAATTGTGTTGATTCTACAGCTACCAAAAGTCTGGATCGTTACATTGCCTTGCCAAATTTACAACTTGCATTTAGACTCGGATGGTGGTTTGTCAATTATTTCATTTGGGTTTTTAATATTCGTAGGTTTTTATAAAATTCTAAGTCGTTAACTGCGTTTGTTGCTTTTCCCTAGCACTCCATCGTTGCCCATGATCTCGTGGATCAAGAAAAATGCTCAAAATTCAAAATTATTGGATCGGCTTGAAACCAATGCCAAAGTGTAGATCTCGTCGCCTCACATTATTTCATTGAAATTTGAATTCGGATGCTCCCAACATCATGTTTTGTTCATTTTAGGAAACACCTAAAAAAATAAATTTTGGGTTGCAGGAATGCAAGTGAGCGGTCTGTATGCTGACTAGGTCATGAAACTTTGAAATTTTTTATTAGTTCTCATCAGCCAATATTGGTTGAAATGCACCATTGTTTTATTGGTTCTCGAGTTGATGTGGTGAGTCACCAAGGAAGTGCCACATGGCCTCCTCATAGTGGATATTCTATTTTTTTGGGTGAGGGTGAACAACCTCCCCATGACTTGAAACCGTGACCTCACACAAACCAACAAAGCCTCTTACCAACTCTGCTATACTTTTTTTCTTCTATAAACACTATTGCGAATACCTTTTTAACTTTTATGGGCACACATTTGGAGAAAGGGGTTGGGGATAAGCCCTACCCCTGGCCCTTTAGTGCGATAGAAACACAGGTTGCGGCTAAGGGCTAGGCCTTAGATCCATCCAGGGTCCCATGAAAAGAACAATGTGACCAGGTGCTAGCATAAAACAAAAGTGGCTAGCCCCTTGGAAAATGGTTCCATATGACCAAGGGCACAGTAAAAAAAGGGCTAAGTATGAATTTTAACTATCCGATAATTTTCACCATGGATCATTAATATAGGTCAGGTTTGCACATCGTTTCCACATTTGGGGTTCATGAACCAGGTTTGGTTTGAATTGTAGGATTATTAACAATCGAATTGGGAAAAAACTTAAAACAATGATATCTTACTCAATTCTTGGACAAATGAGCTCCAAAAAGAGTCAAAACAAGGGTTTTTGACAATTATGGATCCATTGGAGGCATTGTTTTTTTTTTCTTTTTGAGATTTCTAAAATCCTCTAATTATACTTTTCATTATGAATTTAGATCTATTGTCGAGCTTTTATTGCAAAATTTTAAAACTAACTTGGTTCAATTTTCTTTTCTAATCTTCCAGATCATATAGATTGCAAGAAGAGAGCATACTAAGTAGTATGGAAACGCTTTACTCATTTGGAATGTTAAATTAAAAATACAAAGTGAAAGGATTTAATCTCTAAATTCAAATTGTGGCTCTCAAAAACTCTATTTGTTCTCTTTCTTCTCAAATATTCATTCTCTTTCTACATTATCCTGCAAATGATTATTGAGTTGGGTGGTTCTTACTGCACCACCAATAAATAAAACTGCAAATAAAATGAAATCTAACTTAATATTCTAAATAAAACCGAGGATGCTCTTAATATCCCATACATTCTATTATATTCTATCAAGGAGATTGTTATTAAAGAGCGAGGGGGTAAAGTAGTAGCCTTGGCTCAGAAAGGGATTATCAAACTACTGATAGTTGATGCAATGACAAGTCAATAGAGCAAGGTCACTTGGAACCATTTTCTCAAGTTTAGCTAGGAATAATTCCAAGCCTGATAAGCCAGTAGACCTTTAGGTACAATTTCAAGTGGACATCCTCAAGGTTAAACAACTAACAAAACTAAAGGGAAGCACAGAAGAATAGATATTACATTAAAAATAAATCTATTGAAGTGCATAAGGAGGAAAAATAGAAGGCCATTGAGAATAATCCAATGAAGGAAATACCCATCCCCAAGGGGTATTCACTATAAACAAGAGGAAAATTACACAAAGGGAAAACACAGGATGACAGAAACAATGTATTACTTTCAAAACATTGTAGAGTTCTTAATCACAATAGGAGGCTTTCCTCCTCACCACAACTAGGTGCCTACGAACATCTCAAAACCATAGACAACAAATGAATGGAGACTACAAAGCACCACTACAAAGCCACATTGTAAATTAGTTTTTTTTTCTTTTAATTAAAATAATGTTTACTCGATACTTTGTAGTATACAAAATGACCATCGAAGCATGTCATTTAGAGGAAAAAACTTGAGGGGGCCATGGAAAAAACCAAAATGATGGAATTTGTTTTTTGGTAATTTTTATATATGGTGACAATTTAGATAAAACATCATCTCTCCAACCATAAATATAATTTGGACAATAGAACCGCTAAACTTCAGGATAGAACTATTGAGACCTTCCAAAATGGAGATCAAATCTGAATGAGATTAACTAGCTTCACATCAAAAACTCAAGGGAGTTGTCAAGAGTCCAATTTACATATTATTTATTAAAAGCAATAGGAATAGAAAATTTACAATGACCAAAGTTGGAGGGAAAATCTTGTTTATACAATCAAGGAGAGCATCATTAAAATAGATATATACCTTTTTTCCAGGTTTTTATTCTATGTGAATGCTCTCTATAACATATATATGTTAGGTGCTAGGGTTATAAATATAAATATGTAATTTAATACTAGGTGCCAAATTTTGTGTTTATCTATACATTTTTGTCACAACCCTATCACATCATTACACAAATAGAAAATCATTGAATGTATAATTTAAAAGGACCAAGAAATAAAATAAACAATGTAGGAAATGAATAAGAACAAGATAATACACTATTAGATGCTTTAGTTCTCATCATCTTAACTTAGAAGAATTTGTTCAAAATGTATTTCAATAATCAAAGATAGAAATAGTGGGAACTAGGGATGCTAAACCTACCGCATCACAGTGTGTCTACATTGCATGCACATACTACTTTTAGAAATCAAAAGCTTATATCATAACTGATTTGTGACATTAAAGTATCCGGACACTATCCACCATTATTTTTTATATACAATGAAAATAATTTTAATCTTCCACTTCTTCTAAAACTTATTCGTGGCATTTCTTGGTTTGTAATTTCCAACACTCTTCCTCAATGTGCTCCTTTGTCTTATAACATTTGCAAGACTTCATGGAAGGTATTATTTCTTGTTTTGTTGCTACAATATTGTTTACAACCCACTTCTTCTTATCCTTCCCCATTCTCTATTACTCTTATTCTCATTTTCTTTTTTCTTGTGCACTCCAATCCACCATTCTTGCTTTTGACCTTCAAGTTACCACACTTGGACACTTGCCTCATCAAATGATTTGAGCTAGAGAATCAATTTTTGCATATAAGGTGAATTACATCTATTGAGTATTTTGTCATAAACACAAGGATTTCGAGAGAGAATTCAAGCTGAATGGTTTTCTTTCATAACTTATAAGTGAATCCTTGTATGTATTTTCCTATCCTTCACCTAAAATAATGTGATACAATGTAATAGATTCTCCATTTAACCAATTTGATAGAACTAATATTTAATCATATATTTTAGCACTTTCCAGTTAGTTAACAATAGCTCATCTCCAAGTGTTCACCATGAACCATCATTTTCCCACCATTCCAAGTCATGATCTTAAAGCTTAAATGCTATTCTCTAATCCCTATTTACTTCATCGACACTAAAGTAAATGATCACCTCCTATAACCATTATTTCAATATAAGGTCATTAGATTTTCTTACACATGTTTTGTTTTCCACCTTCCCCTTTACATAGAAAGGTACACAGTTTGAGCTACAGATGCATTATCTAATCTTGGGCTTAGCTTTAATCTCAAAATCTAATTATCATATCTTCGACATGGACACTGAGTCCTCTCATATGTTCATATCATCAACATTACCTTGTTTCTATTTCTCCTAGTCCTATGACTACTTGGTCAACAAAGTTGTCAATTTTCCCACTTGATTCTTGAAGTGAAATATTCGCAAATCAATATAACCATTTTTTAGAGGATCAATCATGATCTAGTTCGAGTATTCCCTTCCCCTTCCATTTTTTCCAATCTCAAGGTGAATAAAAACCAAGTCTTCGTCTTCTAGTAATGGGCTCAATTGAGAGAGAACCCATTATGTGCTTCCATTAAATATGGGAATCAAATGGACCTAATACAAATATTTGTTGATACATAATCCTATGGCATTTTTGTGTCAATGGAAATAAATTGTAAATAATAGGAGAGATATGAATAGATAAGACAATATGAAAGAGAAATGGACCTCTCGCAATATGAAAAGAAGATTCACCTCATTTCTATTTAAATTGAGCTTTATGATAATGGAGAAGCATCCAATTCTAGATTTATCTTTGTCAAAGGCTTCAAACATATTAACTCCATGATTATTTGTATATTTGTAGTCCTACTAACCTTGTACCTTAATTAAAATCTCTTGTGCTCTGCTGCTCCATGCCTTTGATCTCATTATGAGTTTTTTTCCCAAAATTTTCCAAATACCTTGAACCTTTTTTGTTTAATCTACTTTCTCCTATTATATCGCACACATCCATTATCTCTATAAACAAAACTTACTAAATCTTCCAAATACCAATTAGGAGAAGAAATTACTTCTCTCCATTTTATGTAATGAATCTTGTATTTTCATTAAAAATTGTACCAGGTTTAATTTTTTAGCTATGGATATGTTGTTGGACACAACCCCTCCCCCCCAACCCCCCATAATTTTTCCCACAAAATAATTTGGACCTTCATTTTAAATTCCCTTCTTTAGTAACATTTTGGTAAATTATGACCTTTGATCTTTATCGCTTGGCTTAGGGACTTTTGATCATGTTGGTTTTGATCACATTTTTACACACACTTAGTTTTGGCCATGGTAATTGACATTGTTGGCACATCTTCGCTATATTTTGTGTTCATGGAAAGACTTTTATTTTGGTCGTGAGAAGGTGATGAAGCATTTTTTTTTGCCACATCACCTAACATTTGAAATATTATTTCATTAGTTGGCATTCCCTCTAAATGACTTTGGCAGATCACACACAAATGGTGTTTGGCTTTGCATGCTTATGTCTCATTCATGTTGCTTAGCATACCCATATTAAAAAATAATAATAATAAATAAATAGAAATAAAATGAAAATGTATCATTATTTATTTTTTATATATTTTAGTTTTAATTTTTGTATATGATATATTATTTTTATTTTTATCGGATGAAATTAAACATACGTATATCATTTTAGATATATTATAATACAACATCTGGAAAAAAGAAATCATATAAAGCGGTTAAAATAATAAACTCATGTAAATATATTATTATATAAAAATATAATGTATATACATATAACAATATATTGTAAATATATGATACGTCGACGATATCATTATAAACATAATCAAATAAAAAACATCGAGGCTATGTGTAACGATTGTTATGGATTGTTATATAATGATTGTTATTTGTATATATGGTGAAACTAAATCAAGCCTTCGATAATCCGAGGGCTTTTTACTCAACATTTAAGGATGAGTGTAACAATACACAGTTCACTTGTAAATAAATCCACACGTCCACCCCTTGTCCAATCGCTCCAAGACAGTGCTATTTTAGAGACTTGGTGACTAGTCAATCCGTGACCAACGTTGTGAATATAGACCTGGCCCTCATGATGCTTTCATTTGTTTCGACAAAATTAAAACCTAAATTTTCCACGCCAACTTGCCACGCCCATGCCATCGCGGGTCGTCGCTATTCCTACATGACATCTTCGAGATTGAAAAGTGAAAAATCCATTAATTCTTTCCTGATAGAAATATATCCAGAGATTAATGGTCATTTTTTGTTATTATTTCAGATACGTCCAGGATTGTGTTTCTGAATTAATAGCGAAGGAGCTCAGGGACAAGCCAGGATACGACCAGGTTGTCAGTGAAATTTAGTGCATGCAGCCATCCGAGATTTGCTACCCAGATACCCACCCAGTTTTCGAATGAAAATTTAATAAACTCCAACGACTGGTATTCATGGGAAAATAAGTGAAAAAAAATACAATAATGAAAACAGGGTACCCGGAATTACTCTACTCTCCAGCATGGCACAATGGGACCAACGCAGTAATGGTGTATAGAGAAAAAAGGAAACAATGATTAGCGAAAACTGGTGAGAGCTAATTTTCCATTTTTAAAAAATCTGTTGCTAAAATTTCTGGAAAGATTGTTGCAGTAATGGAGAAATGGAAAATTTTGAGTTAAATGTTGAGCGATAAATTCTAATTATGGAATTTTCTCACTCACTGCCAACATTAAATCAAATATGCCACCAACACTGCAAACCCTAAATGTTGAAATCAGATCCACGTAATTGTAAAGATCTTAGAGAATCGGAGATTAGTGGAAGGGGATTTCAATGTGCCAAATTTGCAGCGTGGAAAATATAGGCTGGATATGAACTAAATGATATCAGATCTGGAGCGTTTGTAGGGAAAGATCACATAGAAGGAACTCAATTGATAGCGCAAAGAAAAGGGCAGAAAATCATTGAAATTTTTATGAAGGTATCGTTTTTCACGAAGTCATTTCAACAACATGTTTAAACGTCGGGGAACTCAAACGCCGAGATGACCTGTTAACTGCGTTCTCCGTAATTGGAATGGCGAATGGTCATGGCTACGCGAATGGTTCTTCCCTTCTATAGGTTCTTCAACTTAACAAAAATAGCAGGTGGGGACGTGACGTAATACCAATAGCACGGGTGTCTTTACATAATACCATTTGTGCTGCGAGGTCGTACGTAACTAGTGATAGAAGGTTATATCCTAAAGCTAGCAGATGTAATTGTGTGTCAATCACCGCTATCCACGTATTTAACATTACCGTATCGTAGTTGGAAGAGTCTCCACCATCCAAGCATGGACTCCTGTGAAATAAAGTACCAAATACCTAGCTTTTAGGTTACCATTAGACTCCAAAACCTCTATCGACTAAAGTGGAACGATTTCATAACGAAACAAAAAATTTACCAAATGAGGGTTATGCTATTAGAGGACATAGTCTATAAAATCCATGAAAGGGTTACGCTATTAGAGGACATAGTCTATAAAATCCATGAAATAGCTCGGTGACGGAAGGAGGGACGGGATCCCACACAAGAGAGTTTTTTTTTTTTTTTCTCTTTTGCAACTTGCAATTCCGAAAGTCACTTTTGTAATAGGAATGTTGAGTTGTAGGAGAGAGGATTAAACACAAATCTGTGATTTATTGGGATGGGTTCTTTTTTGAGTCTGCTGTGTGTGAGGAGTACAGAGTTTGCACTACTGCAGCGAAGTTCACGATTTGAAGGAGGGTGTTGGATATCGAATCAGTATTCCGTAGTGTTAGCCTCCTATTGCAATAGGTTTCATATTTCATGATTCACAGTGGAAGTGCCAAAAATATTCATCTTTTCCATGTTGCAAAAGTTCCATTTTTGAAAGATTTCTTAGTTAAGGGAAGGCCAAACAGGTTAATCTCGGCTTCCCTAGGTTTAAGTTTCTTGTTTTAGAATATAGAGAATAAATATATGTCCAAACTGTTTAATCTTGGCAGATTTTAGCTAGGTAGAGAAACAAGGGTGCTCAACAGCGTAATCTGAGCCCCTGGAAGAAATAAGGGCAGATTTAGATAGGAGGATAGCCAAAAGAAAAGTTGAAAAGCTGGGTTTGCTAGTTCAAGTGCACCCAAACAAAAAGAAGTGAAAATGTTAGGTAAGTAGGTTGGGTGCGCAGTTTTGAGGTTGCAGAATCAATAAGTGTGATCAATTTTGTATTTCAAAGTGTTATTTTACTTCAGATCACAAGTGCAAGGCAATTTTCCCTTGCAGCAGCTCAAGCGAGGCATGACTAACTTCCCTTCTTCTTTTTCCTCAAATCATTCACTAATTTCCCCAAAGGATAATGAGATCTGCTCAATAATCCTAGATTTCTCCATTAAACTCCTTTTTCCCCTTTAAAGCCTAAGATTTCTCATACTTAGTGCTTTCTCCACAAATTCATACTAATTTCTAACTTTATTATGTAAATCCCTATCTATTTCCCCTCCTCCTACTAAACTATAGATAAATATCCTCTATGTACATATCCCCTCCCTCTGGTTGAAAAATAATCATAAGTATGCTTGGGAATTGCTAATTTTTCCTGAAACTTAGTAAGAACCCTCATCTTACCTCTCTAGCCACCTTCCGATGCATTTGGAATCCTTCCAATGCATAAAAGCCCCTTATAATGCTTTCGGACTCCTTCCGATTGTGAAAAACATGTCTCCAATCATATAAACCCACCTCCGATATATTACAGGCCTTCTTTTTTTGTTATCGGAAGCCATCCGCACCATATATCCCACATTTTCCATATATTTCCGCTCTATCGCATATCCCCGCTTTATCGTTTAACTTAATTTTTTTATAAAAACTTACGTTATAACGTAAAAAACCGCATTTTTCACTTTATCGCATCACATCGCCACATTATACATATCGCTGTTGTCTGATCAAGCCTCAGATCCAACGGCCCATATTAAGTCGCAACCCCCCCATTTTCGGTGATCGCAACAATAATAAAGCCGCACCCTATGCTCCCCGCCGACGCGAAACGCCGACCTATCGACAGCCATCCATTGCCCCCACCCATCCAACGACTCTGATCATTTCGGCGATCGCATATGTATAAACCCTCCGCTCCGCCGATTGCCGAAATGCCGATTTAATCTCAGCCGCCCATTCGGGCCCGCAGATCAACGGCCCATGTTTAATCGCATCATTCCCATATATGGCTCCGACTGGCCGAAGCCGAAAAGTTATAAAGTGTAGTTTTGAAGGGAGATCGGGTCCGCTTATCCATTTTGTTAAAATCCGCCGATTGGGAATCGTCGTTGGGCTGGACCCGATTTCAATAAAAAGAGGGCCTATAGCATTTCGGGTCCACCAAGTTCATCGCTATTCGGAGGATTTATGTGTTGGGTTCTGTCGATCCGCCAATCGCCGATTTAATCCCCGCTACAGTGCCACTACTGCCTGTGTTTTTCACGATTTTTGCATATAATTTGGTCTTTTTATGTGAAAGGAAAGACGTCATTTTTTCATATTTTCACATATATGCTTGTGCGCGCTCCCGATAAGGGAAATCATGCATTTTAAACCATTTTTGGATCGCTCCAAGCCCAACTTTGCTCCAGACAACGAGCACAGCCTCAGCGACCTATTAGTTCACAAGTCCTCCGCCATTTTTTGCAGCATTTCTATATTTTTGATAGTATTTTGATCGGCCAAGCGCCGATACAGTTCTAAAAGCCACGGAAAGCATTTGCAACAGTTATTTTTGCCTTGAAAGGGCAGAAAAGGGGCGATTTGACAGTTTCAAGCATATCAAGGGATAGAAAGTGGCCCGATTCAAGTGTCAAAGAGTATCAGAGGAAAGATAAAGCCCAGATTCAATTAAAGAGTATCAGTGAAGCGGCGAAGTGTATCAAATCGACAATATCAAAGCAGGTGAACATTAAAGGACTCCATCGAAGTAAAAGGAGCAGTAAAGGCCCATCAAGGCCCACCAGATCACAGTTATGGGCATTAAAGCCACTTAAAAGCAGCAGAACCGCCTAAAGGGAGCAGATAGGAGATTTAAGGCCCAGATTTTGCAGAGACAGTGTACAAAGACACATAGGAGCAGTGCTGCAAGTCCCAAGGCGTAGTTATGGAAAAATTGCTAGCGCATTGCAGCAAAGGACCAATATTTATCCATTCTTGAGGCTGCTGCCCTAGTGCAGCTGTTAGATAAACATTTTTTCATTTTCAATAGATGTTAGGTTAGAAGCATTTATTTCTTCAGATCTGTCTTAGATCTGCTGTTGTAGATATTTTTAGATATTTTCTCTATAAAGACCTCCCTCTGTATTATGAAAAGGGTTGGTTGGTTTATTTCCTCTTTCCAGATTTGCCCTGTAAGTTTAAGAAACTCTGTAATCAAAGATTGCTGGAATGTTTGCATCTGAAATGGCTGGTTGTTCTTTTAATGGCTGAAGAGATTGATATGGAATTCTCGTGCTTGCTCATGGTCCAATAAGTCTTTCCTCCCTCTGTTTATCAATTTATATGTATCTGTATCATCTATATATCATAATCTAAGTTGTAGGAAGAAGGAATAGTTCAGAACTGGTTTTCATGCCCTCTGTCCTCAATTCTTGTAACTTCTCTATGTTTTCCTCTGAATTAGTGATGAATATACATACTTAATTGATCATGTTTAAGCTATTTCCTTCCCATATGAATGTTGTCTAGGAAACTCTTCATTGCTCCTATTTAGCCTTCATCCACTTTCCCTCTTTGGTTGGATGAGAGATCCTTAATTGTCTCTCATCCCCTAATCTCCATTTCATCCTTGTTCCAGCATTTAACATTGTGCCATGTGTAGCTATCCTGCTCTGTATTCCCCTATTCTGCTAAAGAAAACACACCCTTCAGTTTACATTCATTGACTCCATGCCCAATGGTTTGAACTTCTTACACTTTGCATGACAACTCTGCTTGAATAGATCAGCCATCCCACCAAACTCAAACAAAACCCATGTGCATCATATCTAGCCTAAAATCATCCTTTAAACAAAGCTAAATCCTAAAGAGAGAGCCCTCTCTGGCTACAGGTAGGCTAGGACCTGCAGTCGAAAGATTGGTTTGTGGTTACCTCGGTCGTATTCCCTTAGGAGTCAAAAGGAACAACCTGAGTGATAACATACTGGCGACTCTGCTGGGTAACCTGAATCATTTGATTTTACTGTAAATCCCCAATTTTGATCAGTTTGCCTTTCGCTTGAGTCTTTTTGAAAAAATACCAAAAAAAATCTCAAAAAACTTGTTTTCTAGAGAAAGTCGACCCTTTCTATAGGATTATTTCATGCTTAGCTCTGATCTGTGACAGTGGACAGAGATCAGGCACTTCAAAGTTAATTCATCCACCTGGCGACTCCACATCCTTTTCATAATAAAGACTCCACTGGAGAAATGAACCCAAAAGAACTGTATGAGCAGATCAGGCCTTTGACCTGTATTATTATCCAAGAGATCATGTTCTCTCTCTTCCATAAAATTTTGCAATGTATATTGTATTTTAAAGACGATTTTAGATCAGATTTTTATAATTTTCCTTTGAATATTGTCGTTGAAAAGCCTCCTTGCACATTAGAGAAGCAATCTTCTAACGTTGTTGAAGATCATCATACAACCAAGGAGGAACCAAAAATAGAGCGATATCTTCCAATCCCTGTACATATTCCCGTAGCTCGTAAAGTTCCTAATAGATATAAGCCTCTCATTTTGCCTCCCGTGCTCAATCCCTTGCCTAAAGATCATCCTGAGTATCTCCCGATATTTGATGGAGAGAATGGTGTTACTGCTCAAAAGGATATCCAGGCTTTTGAAGACTATCTTAATATATTTGAAGTAGAAGATGAAGATGTTATTATTAGGCTGTTTGCCCTTTCTTTGCAAGGCGAAGTTAGGACTTGGTTTAAAGCATTGCCTGAGGCTAGCATCTCTAATCTTGAGCAGTTATTGAAACTCTTCCTTGATATATGGATGATCAAAGTCAATTTCCTCATGCTCATAGAAGAATATAATCAGTTAAAAAGGCTTCCTAATGAATCTGTTCAGCAATTTTCTGACTGGTTCAATCAAGTTTATCATTCTATGCCATGGAATATAAGACCTCCCCCTGATTTAGCTCTATTGCATTATCCAAGAGCTTTTGATGCAGAAATTGAATATCGTTTGAGAGAAAGAAGCCCCTCCACCATGAAACAGATGCAAGACATGGCTGTGGACATGGAGGCAAATCTGAAGATGAGGGAAAAACAGCGCAAGGCAGAGCAAGAAGAAAAAATTCTTCATTTGTTAAAAGAAGTAGAGGAAAGGATGCAGCAAATCGCAATGAAAGTTGAATGTCTAGAGCACCAGAACACATCTGTTTTGCAACAGGAAAGTAGTGATATTCACGAACAAACCTACCACAAATCAGATGACATATTCATAGAGCCATATGTGAAGGAGCAATCTCCTGATATACTATGTGAATATGGTAGCTTTTCTTCTTTCAGTTGTTTGCCCAAATATGATCTGTATGATGAAGATTATGCGTCTCAAAGCCAAATCAGCCTTAGAGAGGAATCTAAGCCTATTTTGGCAGAAAGCAATGTTCAGGCTCAGTAGCCTGAACCCAGTGATCAGCCTGTTCATTTCAGCTATGAAGAGAAGGAGGAAAGTGTAGAAAATTTTGATTTCAGCGAAGGAACTTTACCATTTTGTTTCGAATCTTTTCAGTTTATTAGGGAGAATTATCATGCAGTTAATAATCAAGTGTCAGCATGTTTTGATACTGACCATCTAGAGGAGAGTCAAATCCTTGCTTATAATGCATCACCTCTAGATTTGCAGCCCCAAAGTGCCATTGAATATCAGATCGAGGAAGGCTTAGAAGCAGCATGTGATCAAGAAGTCCCAGATGATTCTTTGCTGCCTTGTTTTGAATCATCTGAATTATTTAAATAAAAGGAGGAGCAGCTCGTGAAAATCAGTTAAGTCCCATTTGAGCCTGTATATAACAAATTGGAAGTATCATTCCATGTTTTTTATGATCCATCAGCTGACAGGCTGAGTGATGAAATAAATCAGTGCTCTTGTCCATTAGCAGGTTGTGAGGCTCAAAATCAAGATGCTGGTGATTTCCCAATTCAAAGGCATGATAACAATCCTGAACCTTTGTACAGTTCTTTAATTCAGCTCAGCAATTTTGAATATATATTGCAGTACCCTTTTGTACAGTGTTCAGATTCAGCAGAGGAGATCAGCAACTCCCTTTTCTTCTCAAAGGTTAACTAAGCTATATCTGATTGCAAGATCTCCATTTCAAGCACCAGCAAGCACAAGCAGCAAAGCTCATTGATGTTTATAATACTTAAGTGGCTGCATTGGTTGTTTCATTTCACCTAACCAGCAAAGTAAGTGTTGATTAGAGTAGGTAGGTAGGATTCCAGTTTTCTGTTTGGACAGCGGCTTGCTGCAGTTGAAGCCCGAAGTGAAGGCCCTAAGCTCTTCAAGTTTGCTATCATATATATAAATAAAGCAGCTAGAAAAGGGGAGTTTTCAGAGTACAGCAACAATTTCAAGGCAATCTGACCTGATGTTCTTGACTTTCACAAGGAAAAGTCATCCCCAAGTGGAGCCACTATTAGCCTCGTATTGCAATAGGTTTCATATTTCATGATTGACAGTGGAAGTGTCAAAAATGTTCAGCTTTTCCATGCTGCAAAACTTCCATTTTTGAAAGATTTCTCAGTTAAGGGAAGGCCAAACAGCTTAATCTTGGCTTCCCTAGGTTTAAATTTTTTGTTTTAGAATATAAAGAATAAATATCTTTCCAAACTGTTTAATCTTGGTAGATTTTAGCTAGGTAGAGAAACAAGGGTGCTCAATAGCTTAATCTGAGCCCCTGGAAGAAATAAGGGCAGATTTACATAGGAGGATAGCCAAAAAAAAGTTGGAACGCTGGGTTTGCTAGTTCAAGTGCACCCAAACAAAAAGAAGTGAAAATGTTAGGTAAGTAGGCTGGGTAGGCAGTTTTGAGGTTGCAGAATCAATAAGTGTGATCAATTTTGTATTTCAAAGTGTTATTTTACTTCAGATCACAAGTGCAAGGCAATTTTCCCTTCCAGCAGCTCAAGCGAGGCATGACTAACTTCCCCTTCTTCCTTTTCCCCAAATAATTCACTAATTTCCCCAAAGGATATTGAGATCTGCTCAATAGTCCTAGATTTCTCCATTAAAATCCTTTTTCCCCTTTAAAGCCTAAGTTTTCTCATACTTAGTGCTTTCTCCACAAATTCATACTAATTTCTAACTTTATTATGGAAATCCCTATTTATTTCCCCTCCCCCTACTAAACTATAGATAAATATCCTCTTTGTACATATCCCCTCCCTCTGGTTGAAAAATAACCATAAGTATGCTTGGGAATTGCTAAGTTTAGTTGAAACTTAGTAAGAACCCTCATCTTGCCTCTCTAGCCACCTTCCGATGCATTTGGACTTCTTCCAATGCATAAAATCCCCTTATAATGCTTTCGGACTCCTTCCGATTGTGAAAAACATGTCTCCGATCATATAAACCCACCTCCGATGCATTACATGCCTTCTTTTTTGTTATCGGAAGCCATCCGCACCATATATCCCACATTTTCCATATATTTCCGCTCTATCGCATATCCCCGCTTTATCGTTTAACTTAAGTTTTTTATAAAAACTTAAGTTATAACGTAAAAACCCGCATTTTTCGCTTTATCGCATCGCATCGCCCCATTATACATATCGCTGCCGTCCGATCAAGCCTCAGATCCGACAGCCCATATTAAGTCACAACCCCCCCCCCCCCATTTTCAACGATCACAACAATAATAAAGCTGCACCCCATGCTCCCCGCCGACGCGAAACGCTGACCTATCGACAACTGTCCATCACCCCCCCCATCCAATGGCTCTGATCATTTTGGCGATCGCATATGTATAAACCCTCCGCCCCGCCGATTGCCGAAATGCCGATTTAATCTCAGCCGCCCATTCGGGCCCACAGATCAATGGCCCATGTTTAATCGCATCATTCCCATATATGGCTCCGACTGGCCGGAGCCGAAAAGTTATAAAGTGCAGTTTTGAAGGGAGATCAGGTCCGCTTATCCATTTTGTCAAAATCCGTCGATTGGGAACCGCTGATGGGCCGGACCCGATTTCAATAAAAAGAGGGCCTATAGCATTTCGGGTCCGCCAGGTTCATCGCTATTCGGAGGTTTTATGTGTTGGGTTCCGCCAATCCGTCGATCGTCGATTTAGCGCCAGCCATCAGATCTGCCTTCGCGCGATCCAATGGCCAAGATTTAATCCCTGCTACAGTGCCACTCCCGCCTGTGTTTTTCACGATTTTTGCATAAAATTTGGTCTTTTTGTGTGAAAGGAAAGGCAACATTTTTTTCATATTTTCACATATGTGCCTGTACGCGCTCCCGATAAGGGAAATCATGCATTTTAAACCATTTTTGGATCGCTCCAAGCCCAGTTTTGCTCCGGACAACGAGCACAACCTTAGCGACCTATCAGTTCGCAAGTCCTCCGCCATTTTTGCAACATTTCTATATTTTTGATAGTATTTTGATCAGCCAAGTGCCAATACAGTTCTAAAGGCCACAGAAAGCATTTGCAGCAGTTATTTTTATGTTGAAATGGCAGAAAAGGGGTGATTTGACAGTTTCAAGCATATCAAGGGAGAGAAAGTGGCCCGATTCAAGTGTCAAAGAGTGTTAGAGGAAAGATAAAGCCCAGATTCAATTAAAGAGTATCAGTGAAGCGGCGAAGTGTATCATATCGACAATATCAAAGCAGGTGAACATTAAAGGCCTCCATCCAAGTCAAGGAAGGAGTAAAGGCCCATCAAGGCCCGCCAGATCACAGTTATGGGCATTAAAGCCACTTAAAAGCAGCAGAACCGCCTAAAGGGAGCAGATAGGAGATTTAAGGCCCAAATTTTGCAGAGACAGTGTACAAAGACATATAGGAGCAGTGCTGCAAGTCCCAAGGCGCAGTTATGGCAAAATTGCCAGCGCATTTCAGCAAAGGACCAATATTTATCCATTCTTGAGGCTGCTGTCCCAGCGCAACTATTAGATAAACATTTTTTCATTTTCAACAGATGTTAGGTTAGAAGCATTTATTTCTTCAGATCTATCTCAGATCTGCTGTTGTAGATATTTTTAGATATTTTCTCTGTAAAGACCTCCCTCTGTATTATGAAAAGGGTTAGCTGGTTGATTTTCTCTTTCCGGATTTGCCTTGTAAGTTTAAGAAACTCTGTAATCAAAGATTGCTGGAATGTTTGCATCTGAAACGGCTGGTTGTGCTTTTAATGACTGAAGAGCTTGATATGGAATTCTCGTGCTTGCTCATGGTCCAATAAGTCTTTCCTCCCTCTGTTTATCAGTTTATATGTATCTGTATCATCTATATATCATAATCTAAGTTGCAAGAAGAAGGAATAGTTTAGAACTGGTTTTCATGCCCTCTGTCCTCAATTCTTGTAATTTTTCTATGTTTTCCTCCGAATTAGTGATGAACATGCATACTTAACTGATCATGGTTAAGCTATTTCCTTCCCATATGAATGTTGTCTAGGAAACTCTTCATTGCTCCTATTTAGCCTTCATCCACTTTCCCTCTTTGGCTGGATGAGAGATCCTTAATTGCCTCTCATCCCCTAACCTTCATTTCATCCTTGTTCCAACATTTAACATTGCGCCATGTGTAGCTATCCTGCTCTGTATTCCCCTCTTCTGCTAAAGAAAACACACCCTTCAATTCACATTCATTGACTCCATGCCCAATGGTTTGAACTTCTTACACTTTGCATGACAACTCTGCTTGAATAGATCAACCATCCCACCAAACTCAAACAAAACCCATGCGCATCATATCTAGCCTAAAATCATCCCTTAAACAAAGCTAAATCCTAAACAGAGAGCCCTCTGTGACTGCAGGTAGGCTACGACCTGCAGTCCAAAGATTGGTTTGTGGTTACCTCAGCCGTATTCCCTTAGGAGTCAAAGGGAACAACCTGAGTGATAACACGTAGGAGAACAAGTTTCAACCAATTTGTGTAAAAATTATATTAATTTTTAATATAAGTTGCATTTCTTTTTATAACATAACTGTGTTTATTGAATTTATTGTGCACCATTGTCAATAAGGATTCTTATATTGTACATTAGCTATTTGATCTATCAATATTATAAATTTTTTATTTTTTATCTCTTGCTCTTGTTTATTAAGATCATATGTCTGAGTAACTATTTACTTAGAAACCTGCCATCTTACTTTGATTTGATTACCAATAACATTATGAAAATTACCTCTTAATGTTAGTGATGCATCATTTATGTTTAATTGATCTCTTAACGTAGCATGATAGGATACACCAATATCAGTTAAATGGACCATTTCTTTAACCATATATTCATCATAAGCTATTCATGTTAAAATCCCAATTCGTAATTGTTTTACTCCTAAAATCCCAATTAGTAATTTTGTTTTACTCTTGGTTGCATGAAGGAATAAGCCTTCATCCAATTTGAGATAGGTTTTGTGTTTTAGATTAGTTTTGCATCTACATCATAACTTTTCATAAGTCCTCTTTCAATACACGCAAACATCTTGGTTCTTAGTGACATGATTGAGCCTTGATATCAATCAACCTTCTTGATTGGTCTTCATCTCTATTCCAATCACTAAAAATCAATCACAAGAAATTGTATCATATTATAAATAAGTTTGTATATAAAATAAAACCATTAGCATTGACATTTTTTGACATTAATTTATAGAATTAATTTTCATCTTCAAATTAGAACTAGAATTACTAACCTTATATTTTTTTTTTTTTCAAAAGGTGGAAAAACCTATCAAACTCAGTTTGTCAAACCAACAGTGAGGACAGCCATCTCTGGCTGCTATCCGCGAATGTCAGTTGACACATCACTGTTATCAAGGAAAACCACGCCACCTGAAATAACCCGCTGGTGGTCCGTAAGGGAGCAGGCTTTCACTCCTGCTAGATGCCTCTGGGTCTTGGGCCGTTAACCTATTTCCTTACGTCCGAGGAAGACGAGCTCTTAGCCAAGCAGAAGCAGTTTTAGGGCATACTCCAGGCCTGTTACTAACCTTATTTTCACATAGATTGATATTGTAATTTAATTATAATCAAAGTATTTTTTTTTCTAAGTAAAGATAATCTATTAATATGTACAGAAAATTACAGAGAGGACAAAGCCTCAACCAAGTTTAACGTAGAGATTCAACATAATCTGGACTACCCCAACATTGGGGAAACCAGTCCACATAGAGCATAAAAACCAAAAATGGTATCAATTCTTGAGTCCAATATCCACAAAAGAAACAGTGAGGTGATGCCCTGACATAAAGTCTAGATAGGAGACCATATTCCATCCAAAACTAACAAAAACAAAAAGACCAGACAGAAAACACCTGGAAGCCACGTCCTAACACCAGGAAGCCACGTCTAAACCCCTGACAATCACGTCCCTATCCCTGGCCACCACGTCCACACAACTGGAAGCCACATCAACCTAGTTGAAGTCATCTTGGATGGGCTCCTCGATGGTTCGAGATGCCCACCCATTCGCCTCGTTCCTTGACACGCTACCATGTCGCTCCCCACCTCCACCATGTGACTCATCCGTCGAATGGGCATTGCCCAGCTTGCCAGATGCAACATGCAAAGTAGACCCGTCATGACTCGAACCACCAGAGGGGCGCGTGGCAGCAGAGCTACCCCCTTCACCATGCTGATTGCCACTGAGGTTCCTACCGTGCTAAGTGAAGAGGCCTTCGTCTATCCCATTCTTTCCAGTATCTCTACAATTACTGCATCTGGGAGTGTCCTCCTATGGCAAGTCGGAATTGTCTACCTGAGAGGTAGTCTGAGTATTGTCTTTAGTGAAGAGGATGGAAATAGTCGCAGTAATGATAGGCCTATTCAGGGAGCTACAGAACCTGAATTGGGTTGAGTGGGGTGCGGGATGAAAGGGCAAAGGAAAATTAGCAGAGTGGTCAGCAAAATCGCCATGAACAGCAGCTGAAGAATGAGCCAGACCCTGCCCACTTCTTGTGCTTGGATATCTACCCGCCCCATGTCTTGGAGGATGATGCAGTTCAGGGGAAGGTGAGGAGGTAGCGCGCTCGGGGTGCAGTTCAGTCAGAGGGTGAGAACTGCCTCCCCCAGTTCCTCCCCTTCGACTTCTCATACGATGTCTCACCATGCTGATATCATTGGCTGAGCGCTCAGAGGGAGCAGTGACAAAAGGGACATTGACAGAAGGAGCTCTAACAGAGGAATTGTGAGGGGGAGCAGGGTCGTTCTGAGCCGAGGTTAGAATGTAGAGACCAGAATGGGAATGGTGAAACCCATTACCAAAATCCACGCAGCAGACTAACCAGCAGTGACGGCCAGTTGCAGTGCGAAAGCTAGGTTCATATGCTTGAGGCGGGTAGTTGCAATGGAGCAGGGGATATGGTGAAAGAATGAACTGAGGTACCTCCATATCCAAACAGTAAATGACTTTTTGTCACTTCAGACCTGCATTGAATGCTGCCTGCAGTGTGTCATGAAGTTGCCTCAGGGTGGTATGGGGAGGGGTGCCATCAGCCGAGTGGCCCATCCCTTCGTCGCCATCCTTCAATGTATACATTAAAACCTTAACTTATCACCTGCATTGGGGTGCCCTACTGCTTTCTGAGTCTTCTCTTTCTCTACTAATTCATTGAATTCCTTCATCTGTGCTTCCGTGGCTATAGTAGATAACGCATTAGCGTTCAGAGCAGTGTTGCTCTCCACCCCTATGTTGGCAAGAAGGTCAGCCACCTTATTGCCTTCCCAACAAATATGTTTGAAATTAACTGCTCTATGGGTTTTGAGCCAATTTTCAGCAAGTTCTAGTCTTTCGCTAGTCGCCAACTGTTGCCAATTTTGTTTGAGGGAGACCCCTGCAGAATTTTATTCACCAAATTTATTAGGATTTGAGAATTGCCTTCAATTATGAGAGGGAAGAAACCATGTGAGTGAGCTAAAAGGATCCCTTGCCATAACACTTCAAGCTGTGCTGAGTTATTAGAGTCCCATCCATTTGAGCCTATGAATGTAAGAAGGGTGACTCCATGATGATCTCTAAAAATTCCCCAAACCCAGATTTGCCTGGATTGCCTTTTGAGGCCCCGTCAAAGTTCAGTTGGAACACAATCTGAGGAGGAGGGAGCCATTTAACTGATATTGTACTTTTTGCTACAGTTTTAGCCTAGATTTTCATGTCTTGATTCCATTGTAGATTCCAGTTGTCCCAAATATTCTTTTCCTGGGGTAGTGAGGGAAGATCGTTGTCATGCCAAATTTGGAGTAGAAGAGTTTCCTTAAGGTTTTGATAAACATTATTCCAAATGATTTCCATAGGTGATGAATGATCCTTGAAGATGTGTTTGTTCCTCTCCTTCCATATAGTCCACATAAGAAGGCCGGGGATAAGCTTCCATAAGGAGTTAAGGATGTCTTTCCCAATTGCGAACAGTGGTGGGAATGTCTTCCTTGATTTGACTATCCCTTTGGCATCGAAAACTGACTTCTTCCTAGAGCTTATGAGCCAAGGGGCAAGTATTCATGAGATGCAAGGTGGTTTCTTCTTCCTGTTTACAATTGGGATAGATGGAAGGTCCATGAAAGTTTCTCTTCAACAAATTATCCCAAGTGATGATTTTGTTTTGACAAAGCAACCAAAGGAAGGTGGAAACCTTCAACCATATATTGGGAGCCCAGATAGTTGTCCAAAGTGGATCTTTGAATGAAAATTCTTTTATGATTATGTTGTAGGCTTCATGCGTGGTGAACATTCCCCTGGCTTCATATCCCCATCTGAGCACATCCTTCTTTTCTGAATATCTTATGTTTCGATTGGAGAGTTCCTTTCCCAAGATCTGTTGATCAGGCTCCAGGCCATTTCGAATAATGTGATCAGAGTTTAACCATTTCCTGAATCCATGGGTTAAGGTAGGTTTCCAATATTGATTGATCTTATCGAACCTGTGAGCTTCCTAATTGGGAATTTCATGGGGATTAATCAAATCTTTTAGTCTATGTTGTTGCTGCCAGGAATCTTCCCAGAACCTTGCAATAGTTTCGTCCCTGACCTCCCAAAAGCTATGCTGCTGAATTAAATTTTTGTGTTGCTTTGCTGCATTCCAAACTAGGGAACCTGGACCTATATCAGTGAGTCAGATGAGATCCTCAACAGGTCTATTATTGGCATATTTTGTTGTCCATAGAGTGGCCTAAGGAGCGTACGGTGCAGTCAGCCAGTTCCACCAGATGCATGCTGCCATAATTGCATTGCTATGATAAGGATCACGAATCCCAGTCCCTCTGGAGTGCTTGAGGAAACATACTTTATCCCATTTAACCAGAGCCCATTTGTGATTCTATCCTGAGTTACCCCATAGAAAGGATCTTTGGAGCTTTTTTATTTCTTTGAGAACCCGTTTAGGTGCCGCCAGGATTGAGAAGAGATACAATGGCATAGATTGTAGAACTTATTTGATTAAGACTAAGTGACTAGGCATATTGAGGGACCTGTGGGTCCAAGAAGAGAGATGTGCTTCTAATTTTTCAAGGAGCAGATGCCAAGATGAGTGTTTCAGGGCAGCATCAGTCAAGGGAGCTCCTAGGTAGTTGGATGGAAGAGCAGCAATCTGAAAACCAAGGATTCGAGCAATGGAGGCTTGGGTTACTGCAGGGGTATGAAAGAAGAAAATTTGGGATTTGGCCTGGTTTATAGAAGCTCCAGAGGCAGTTGAATGATTATTTAATAGAGATTTTAACTTGTGAGCTCGTTGGACTGAAGGATGCCCATAAAGCATGTTATCGTCCACAAATTGCTAATGGGTGAAGGGAGGGGAGTTGGGAAAGGAGAGGCCTCGAAGTTGCTGGGAGTGAAGTGCACCTTTGATACATCTACCAAGACCTTCCGCCATGATGACAAACAGAAAAGGAGATAAGGGATCTCCTTGTCGAATACCTCTAGAAGGATGAAAGGGGGAGGAAGGAATTCCATTGATTAGGATGGAGAAGAAGGTGGAAGAAATGAGACTCATGACCCATCTAACCCATGGTGGGGAAAAACCAAAGGTAGTTAGCATCTTTTGAATATAACTCTAGCTTAGACTATCAAAGGCTTTAGATAGATCTATTTTAAGTAGCATACCTACTTTTTTATGTTGCTTCAAAGTGTGGATGATCTCATGCATTAGAATAATGCCATTCGTGATTTGCCAACCTTATACATACCCTGATTGCTATGGTGAGATAAGTAAAGGGAGCAACGGTTTAAGACTTGAAGAAATGACTTTGGAGACTGTTTTGTTGATGACATTGCACAGTGCGATAGGCCTGAATTTATCAAGGGCTCTAGAATGAGCTTATTTAGGAATGAGGGTAATGAAAGTGGCATTCATGGATGGAAGCATCCATCTATCGGATCTAGATTCTTCAATGACTTGCGAGACTTCCAACTTGAGCAAATTCCAGAAATTGTTAAAGAAATTAGAAGCAAACCCATTTGGGCCTGGTGCCTTTCCTTCCTTTAACTATTGTACCACCTTTTCCACCTCCTATAAGGTAATCATTTTGAGAAGCAGCTGATTATGTTCCTCAGTGATGATCTTTGGAATGGATTTTATTATTTTATTTATGGCCTTCATTTGATCTATTTGAGTCTCATGATGAACCTACTTGAAGTATGCCAGAAGTTCTTGTTCTATGGCTATGTGGTCCTCTGCTCTTTCTCCTTGGCTATTCTATATATGGGTAATGGTATTGATCATTCTCCTTTGAATCGTACAGTGGTGAAAAAACTTTGTATTTTTTTAACCTTCCTTTAGCCACCTGACCCGTGATTTTTGCTTCCAAAGCACTTCTTCTTGCTTGTCTCTTTCCAAGATTTTAGATTGCAGGTGTGTTTCCTTCTCCGAGAGCTGCTCTGTTCTACCGTCTATGATAATTTTCTATTGTAGTCCTTCATTGCTTTATTTAGAGCAGTTTGTGCCTGAATAATATTCCCAAAAGTAAATTGGTTCCATTGTTTGATATGGAATTTAAGATTTTTGAGATTTTGCTGGAATTGGAACATTTTTGAGCCCTCCAAAGGTATGAAGCTTTTCTAGACTGTATTTATGAATCTATTGAAGTCTGGATGTGACAGCCAAAAGGCTTCAAAGCGAAAGGGCCCACGAGTAGTGTTGCCTGGTCTTGTCCATTGAAGTGTGATTGGCCAATGGTCGGAACCTATGAGGGGCAAAATTGAAGATGAGAGGTCTCTGCCTAAATGGATTGCATTATTAGAGAGCATGAATATAGCCAATCATGATGTGATTTGATGAGGGCCTGCTCTTTTATTGTTCCAGGTGAAAACTCCATTATTGAAGGGTAGATCAATGAGCCAGTGGTTCTGGATGAAGTTCTTTAAGTGATAGCTTTCTTTATCTAGTCTGCTTCTGCCTCCCCTTTTTTCCTCCAATTTGGTTATCATGTTGAAGTCCCCCCCCCCCCCCCCCCCCCCCGTGATCCAGAGCGGGTGGGTTCTTTTAGCATTGATTATTGATAGAGTATTCAGTATGTCTATCTTATACATGGCTTCTTAAGGAAAGTAAACATTTGTTAAATGCCCATGTATATTTGTCCCTGTTATATGGAATGAAGCCTGAATGAAGTGCTTGTTCTCATGCATATTGGAGAGTTTTATTTTCTGAGCATTCGAAATGATTGTAAGGCCTCTTGATGCACCTGAGGCATCCACGGCAATTGCATTACAACTTGGCCAAGCTTTTTCCATGGTTTTTTCCAGAGTTGCTGAGTTACACTTAGTTTCCTGTATGAAGAAGATGCTGGGTTTTTCTTGCTGAATCATGCTTTTTATCGATCTGTACTTCCCAGGGTTGTTGAGCCCTCTAATATTCCATGAAATGAGCTTCATGATGAGGTATTAGGAAGGGTGGTATAATACTTCATGAGCTTGGAATATCTTCCCGATTCCACTAGCATTTCCCCAATGCGAATGGTTCGTTGGAGATCCATTTTCCTTCCTCTCTTTTTATTATCTTTGTTGAGGATCTTTCCATCCCATTGACTTCCAGGCTGTATGCCAAGGGTTCTCTATTTCTGTGCTCTTGACAAAATTACTTCCAGGTTTTCCAGCTGTCTTTCTGGAATCTTGTCATAATTTTTTGTTTTACAGGCTTTCTCTAAGCCTAGTATATCCAGATCTCCTATATCTATGCTTTCTGGTTCCTCTTCCATATTCTGGGTTTCATTTCTTTCTTCTGTATTTTCCTTTGTATCCTTAAAAGTGGTCTGCTCATTATCCACATCCATGCTTTGAGTGAGCCAGGCGGGAATGTCGCTGGGAGAGGGGGAGCCAAGGTCGATGGTTTGCTTAGATTTCTGGAGAATCTTTGTGCTGGTGGAGGCTGAATGAGCTTTTAACTTAGGCTGCTCCTTAGAGAGAGTAGGGGTTTTGTGGTTGTTCAGATCTGGCTGGGCCAGGGAATCGAAGTTGTTCCTTGTGCTCAGTCTGGGGGGGTTATCAGCAGAGGTCTTGGGATTGGACCCAGATTTTCGGGGGTGCCTTTTGTGATGGGAGACTTTGGTAAAGCCATCAGCATCCGATTTTCCAGAGGGAGAAGGGGCTAAGGTTTCCAAATTAGATGGGAAATCTCGAAATAAGTGGCCAAGAGCGTGACATTTCCTACAACGGAACGGAACATGTTCATAGTCTATAGATTGGATCCATTCAAAATCGTCATGAAAAGGACTTACCGCATCTGACAGGGCGTTGTTGAGGTGCATATAGACGCATATAGGAGCATATGAGGTGTATCTTCTAAGCTTAGTCTCCTCTGCAATTTTGACGAACTCACCAAGACCATTACCAATATCTTGTAATGAAGCCTCATCCCAGTACTCCAGAGGGAGGGAGTAGAGGTGGATCCATACTGGTGCCCAACTAAGATCTTCTTTATCCAGGTTAAATCTCTTAACCTAATCTCTGAGATACAGGCCAGCAACGTTGAATAAATACGGCCCTCGATCAATGATTTTATTTCTATCCTCTAGACAGTTGAAAACCGCCGTGAAGAATCCCTTAGGGCCTAGCTGCAGGGTTATATGACCTTTTGACTTCCATTTGGCTGCAATCCATCCCTGCAGTGCTTTTTCTGTGGGCCGAAAGCCAATAAAATTCCCTATCAGAGCATGATCCTTCATGTATTGGATATGTGTGTTAATCCTACATCTTGGTAGCTCAATCTTTGGTCTCGTGGCTGCAACTCGCTTGCATGTGGTCGAAGTCGCTTTGGGAATCTCGTTAACTATTTCGTTATCTCCTTAAGAGTCTCGTCCTTCTTCTATTTCCTCTTGGACAGTTTGTTTGTAGGCCTCCTCCTACATTGGAACATGTTTGTTTTCATTTGGGGGAGGCTCTACGCCCTCCCCCTGAGGTATTCTCATGATTTGCTCACCTCCTTTGTCCGTTGTGGTTTTTTGTGTTGCTATAAGAGTTGGCAGTGTTACTGCAAACTCTGCAGGTCTGTTGTTGCAGATTAGACCTAAACCCTAGCTGCCATGAGCGCCTGCCGCTCAGCTCCCAACTCATGCATTGGATCAATTATAATCAAAGTATTAGTGTATAATAGTATTAGAATTAAAACTAGTTATACTATTAAATACATTTATTGTAAAGCACTTAGAATAAGTAGATAGTTGTATACATTATAGAATTAAAGTAGGTATATTATATCATTAAATTATATCTTAGTAGTTTAGTGATAGAATAATTTAGTATTACATTTGTTTAATATTGTTTCTTAGATTTAATATAGGATTTATATTGGCATAATAATGTAGATCTAATATAGCTAATATGATATTATAGATTATATTAGATTTATAAATTAGCATAAACTTATTTAGGTAATATTAACATAGACATCATTTATATTGAATTATATTAATGACTAATTAGGATAACATTGACATAGGTTTATTTTAGGATTAACAACTAATATTAACCTAAGTTAATATATGGCTTATATTAACATTAGTATTAGAAAAAATATTAACACCTCATTATCATAGTATCATATAAGATTAGTGATTAATATTAACTTAATATCATAGATGTTAGTTAGATAAGAGTAAGTTAAGTTAACTTTAATGCAAAACTTAGTTGTGGCTTGGTTGATCCCTAGATTAGCTTAAGGATAACTTTCTTGCCTAATCTCAGCAAGAGGACTGATCTGATGGCTCTTCTCGATTGATAAGGAAAAGGCATACTTTAATCCATTAGAGATAGAGAGAAGGAAACTGGACCTAGTTCAAGCAGTCAGAACCATCATTCCAAACAAAAAATGAGCCACTTTAAGTTCCCAACCGGGTGGTTTCCCAATGTTGAGGCAGACATTTCAAGACTACAACATTTTTGGCACTAGAAGGAGGGCTTGAGATAGTTAGTCTGTGTGAATTCTTGTTTTAATATTTTTAACTAGCTATGGCTCATGCATGCATTCCTATTTTGGGTCATGATTTTAGGTCACACAATCCTACCAAAGGTATGTCAAAGAAACAACTCGAATCTGTATCTAAATTGCAATATGACAGTGAGAGCGACACTATATCTGCTTTAGATCATGTTAATCAATTTATTGATAAATGTAAATGTTTTAAAATCACTAAAGATAATGAAATTTGTAGGTTTTTTACTCTCACGCTTCAAGGAATGATTCATGAATGGTATAGAAAGTTACCAGCGAAATGCATTCACTCTTGGAATCATTTCATGCAGGTATTCTTTTATGGTCATCACAATTATAGTTATGATAAATTGTGCTCAGAATTTGATAACTTGATAATCTATGACAATGAACTGTTAATGAATTTTCCGATAGATTTATGTTATTATGCTACATAATTCATCATGGCGATTTACCCCCTAAGCAAGTTTTAACTAACAACTTTACCATTGTTGTTCAAGAACATAATATAAGAACTTATAGTGAACATAAAGAGGAATCACCATAAGTAAATCTTGATTCTACAATTGATCCTATTTAACCTTTGAATGAAAATTATAATCCTCCTCAACAATCAACATGAGGGGAAAATATTACACATAAAGTGTTTCTATGGTACATACTAATGTGATCCAGGTGGCTCCAGACACAAGCAGAAGTCCAAGAGGACTTAGAAAGGGTCAAAATTCAAAGTGATCAGAATGATCTCAAATTAGCACTAGATTGAAGTGCTTATCACCCTAATTCCAATGAAGTGAACGACACTCAAATCCAAGCTCGTATGGAGAAGATAAAGCTCTTCAAAGTTTGATAAGAGAGGGAAAAAGTGGGACCCACAACATGCCACATAGCATCCCTGTCAGTAGGTGGGACATACTAAATTTAGGTGGCGAATTAATGGGCACTAAAACCATTGACACATGGTGCACTAGCACTTACTCCTAGCGCCGCACAAAAAGACAAAAATATATATTAAAATTCCATATAAAAACAAAAATAATTTAAAACAAAAATACAACTATATATTAAAATATGGCTATAAATATGGTTTTCAAAATCATTTAAAAATAATTTAAAAATAAACCATATACATATAATTATCATTATACTAAAAATCCAACGAATTATGGCAAAAAAAAAAAAGAAGAGAGAATATTCCATCCAACGAATTTCATATATTATTAAAATAACAAACTTTTAACTTTGGTTATATTGAAATGTTGCCATGTTGTATAATGTTCAATGGAATGCTATTTAATGTTCAACACAAACCATGAATAAAAATGTGAACATTTATTAGGCATAAAAACAATTTTGTGGGGATTCAGCCCCAAAACCAACTATGACTGAGCGCTAGATTTAACCATTGGACCAAGAACATTCACTTTGTAAATTCTGCCCACACATGTATACTTAAGTTGATTCTTCTGCAATGGCAAGGGGAGAGAGTGCAGTGGGTGCATGACAAAAGAGCACCAAACGCACTAGCAGAATTATAGGTGGAACCAGGAGCCGAATGGAACCTTGCTCAAGAGTTGCAGTGGAACCATGAGCCAAGTGTTGGAACCATGATTTGCACATATTTCAAGACATAATATTCTTTGATACCCAAAGATTCTCTAGGGACGTAAAATTCTTTTTTTTCAGAATGTAACCAACCTTATAGACATTTTTCTCATATTTTCGCAGGGAACATAGTGGCAAGGTCGGATTCACCTTTTCAGCAGCATATTTGCAAATTTCCATAGGAGGAGAATATTTGAGAATCTTGAGGGAATCTTCTAGATTCCTTGGAGGCTGAAATTCGCCCGAGTCAGAATGCATCCACCTTTATACTCATTCTTTTCATAATCTCACAAGGATTTGAATGGCGAGATCAGTTTTCTTATTTAAGTTGTAGATCTCCAGTCAACCTAGAGGAGGGAATCTTTGGAGAATCGTGAGGGACTCTATAAGATTCCTACAGGCTGAGATTTTTCTAGTGTTAAAATTCAAAAATTTGACAGTCAATTTTACACTATTCGATACCATGAACCTGATGGTGTGATCAAATTTTCCATTTGATCATTCCATTTTTCGGCCACTTTTCAAAGTGCAGTGCAAGTGTCAACATTCAATGTGTGAGCAGTCATTTCCATGATATTCGACGCCACGAGATTGATGGTAAAACAAGATCCAACAAATTATCTTCCTCTTATTCAAATAACTCCTTGATGTGAGGTATATGCAGTGTTATCATGTACTTCTTTGTCACTTTGCTTGAGATGCATTGTGTTGTATAGATCCCTGGTTGATGTTAGATGTGGGATCTTGTTGTGTTCTTGATGTGAGATGTACTTATTATCATGTTTTGATTGAGATCCCTTTCTCGCCATGTTGACGGGATGCTCATGTGTCGCCATGTATGTTTGAATTGAGGTCCCTTTGATGCCATGTTGGCCAGATGCTCACTATTATCATACATGAAATTATGTTGTGCTCATAGGAGTCCTTTTGTGACTAAGAGTTCCTGCAATAGAACTTCTCAAGGAGTCACTCCTATGTGAGGGCATATTCCTTGCATGATGGAGAAAACACATGCATGTACATCATCACTCTTTCTAACACTTAATGCAAAAGCCTACAATATCATGACACCCGTGCCCGGAGATGTAGTCCCTTCTAGACGAACTCCGTTATCAACGTCTTGTGTTTTATGTTGTTGATTCTTGTCATGTTCCCTCTTCTTTACACCATGCATATATGTTCCGTTATGCTCTTTTAAATGCAAATCTAGAAACGTCATGGAAGTAAAAGATCTTGGTCAAATCAAGGAGTTGAGTCAACTCAAATCATAATGTTTATTGCAATGAGTCATGTTCAATAGAATTAAATTCTACACAACATCAAGATTTAATGAATAATCATAAAGATAATTATTCTTTTTAAAATAATCTAGATACTATTTTGATGAAAGATCATGCGTTATTAAACCTGAAACTGTCTAATGAATTATCAAGCAAAATTCTCAATGATGATTTGGTTCCTGGTTATGATTATTTACAACCTAATCATTGAATGTGTCAACCTGTTAGCATATTTACTAGTTCAAATCTTAAGAATGAATTATATCATGAAATGTCGGGGGTATCCTTAAATGATCAATTACTTATTGATATCAGCTCACACACCTCTACTCAACCTTTTCACAACATTCAAGATTCTGGTAAATCATTGGAAAAGAATGTGATATTTAAAAAATTGGTATTTATGAGTATGGATCATTTGATTGATTTTCTAAGCACAAGAGTCCTTCCCTCCCTTCTAATTTGGATCATCAAATCTCATTAAAAGTTTTCAATATCAATCATGGAAATCTTTGTTACATAGTATTTTGTCACACTTCTCATCACATATCTTGAAGCATCAAATGACAAATGTTTTCATTGTATTCACCATGAAACATGTTTAGAATCATCCGTGAAGAACAAAATAAAATCTTGCCCTAAAAGATTTCTAGGGAAACTTCCTAAAAATCTTGTTTTAAGGATCAATGCTTTTTGCAACACTAGTAACCCATGTTGGAAACTTGTTATACTATACTAACCTAGCATTGCTAGCATGAAATTTAAAAGGAAAACCCACGCTAAACCTCTTCATGCAGTTTTTCTTAGAGTGGAGGAAAAGCTTCTCTTACTAGAAGTCTTGAGAATGGTGAGCTGGTTACAGGTGAATCAGGATTCAAATGAGATCTCCCATTCTTGGTCCTTGATCCTAATTTCATGGATCTCTCCATGTTGGCTTAGTAGGGTCTGGCCAAGGTTCAAAGTTATTCACACCAACCAACAAAACCCTAACTGCTAGCCCTTTCAGCAACCACCTGTGTAGCATAGGCTGCAGTCTCACCCAAAGCAGTATTGGGGGATGCTAGAACTAGGTTTCTGCATCGAGGGACATGTGATAAGTGGTTCTCAGGCTCTTATAGTTTAGATCTGCCTTTGTGCAGATCAATGTCCATCTAGGGTTGCTTATTGTAATTCGGGTAAAATGGATTCTATACCTTCGTGAAGGTCTATGATCAGTCTTGGCGGACCTTAAACAGACAAATTATCCACTTTTGTGCATTAATAAATAAACCTAGATATGACTTTGCATAGATCTATTCAATTCATTAGAAAACATAGTAGAATCAACCCTAAACTTTGTGAACATAGATAATTACTTCAAGCATGAATAAATAAGATATATTTAGCAGTTTCGTGTAGCATTCATTCATCATTTCATAGAAAACACATTATAAGCGAAAAATCATAGCATAAACAGAATCATAAAAATACTCAAATCTCTCAGTAATTCTTCGAAAGCAGTCTTTATTGATCTTCAATGTTCATATTACATACTCTTCTATCCTGCGCACTCAGTTGCAAGAACCTTCCCCTTTACCCCTAACTACAAGAAGAAAAGCCTTCCTGCCTTAGCGCTCGCCCCAAAACAATCTATATCATTTCTTATCTAACTTCATTACCTACTTGTAGACTCTATATGACTCAAATATAAGCCTTCTCAATACAATACCATCATCTACAAACCATGGGTGAGTCTCAAAACCAACTTATCTAATTATCAAAAAAAGGGGATAAGACCCCTTTGATTCCTATCTATCTGCGCACTCTGCATCTACATTTCATGGAGACTTTACATCTTTTACAAAAATTTATACAAAACTTGGGTTAACTAACCCCAAAACTGAACCTAGCTGCCCTATCCAAACATTCCCTTAAGATGTGGAACCTCTCCCTCCTTTTATGGATACTTAACTCCCTCACCTTCCCTATAAATCAGATCCCTACTATCCACAACTGGTTGGCTCTTGCTTGGTTTCCTTCCTATGCTGAAACTATGCATAAACACTACCCATTTTACTAAGGAGAGAGGAGTGCTTGAAGGTCTTCGCTAGCACTTGGAAACTCATCCAAAGGAGGCTTCCAACATCAACGCTTAAGTGGTTATATTGTTCCCTTAATTTCTATTAATAATATATTATGTGTTTGGTTTCCATAAGTGTGTAAATCATTAGTCATTTAGTGTGATACTCCTTGATCTGTCACATAGTTTATGTTAGAATTACTTATACTACATATGCCTCTGTTGTCTTTCTTTATCTTCCTTGCAGGTATTCATCCAGAACAATGTAGAGAGGATTAAACTTGGAAGTGAGAATATAGATAATGACATCAAGAGGTGTTAGCATCAAAGTAATGTAGGACTTCTATCTTCCTTTGTATTTTCCTATATAAACAAGGAAAGTTTGCACATATTTGTCGAGTTTGTTGCTAGATCCTCCTATAGGACTAGAGGGATCATTTTTGTCCACAGAAAGGAATACTTACACAACTAAATTGCGACAACATTCAATATTCTTTTAAATCATTGGAAAATAATGTGATATTTAAAAAAAAAAATATTTATGAGTATGGAACATTTGATTTTCTAAGCACAAGCTTGCTTCACTCCCTTTTGATTTGAATCACTAGCTCTTGTTACAAGTTTTTGATATCAATCATGGCAATGTTTTATACAATACTTGTTATGTTAAAGGCATCCTGCAATCATCTGACGACGCTCTTAGTTTTGGAATTAATCATGGGTTGGTCAACTGCCTTGATTCTGATGTACATATAATAGATGCATTTAAAGATCTTGCTTATTTTTTCTCTTCATTATGATGATCAATGTCTCACAAGGGAAAAACATATTTCTTACAAAATCTTAGAAAGAGTTGATGTTAATACTTCCCATCTCATACAATTGTAGAAAACAAGACCTTGGTGGATCCTTAAAGGTAATATCTCTAACCCTTTGGATTATACATATTACGATGGATTTTATTTTCAATTCGAAAATTCTTTTGGTATAAAATTTTCTGATTTTAAATTTCTTCTATTCTCATTTTTACGAATTAATATGCATAATAAATCTAGGATTTTTATACATAGTTTAATAATTGAATTTTCACTTTTGCTAACATATGTAGTGTTTATTTCTGCAAGTAGTAAGGAACTTTTGTGGTTACATTGGAAATATGACTATGCTAAGTCATTTTCCTTCAAAAGAGTTAGAGTAGGAATGTTTTTTTATCTTTCTCTAGTTTGTTTTTATTTTACTTCTAAAATAAAACAATTATGGTATTTTAATGAATAGGAATGAGATATTATCATTCATTCAACCAACATCTTGCTCATTTTTAGTTTCTCATCAGTAAAAGAATTTTTATAATTGATTAATGGTAAATTCATGTTCTAAGATGTTAAATTAAACATAGTGCTCATTCTTACTCCTTACACACATAATTGCAATAAGAATAGTATTTATATTTTAAATAAAAGGAGCTTATGAGACTAAAATTTAAATTTTGGCATGCATTATATTGTCATTCATTCATGTGTCAAACATTATTATGTCTCATTGAGACTCCTTGTAGTATTCCTTGGTATTTAGATTAAATAAATTCCATGATATTCAACAATATGAAAACATGGAGATAAATATAACTTACCTGACCCATTTTTATGTGATGATGCCAAGATTTATAAGGTAAATTGGTATGAATTCCTCTTAGGTATGTGTATATGTTGATGATCATCTTTCCTTGGTATTTTTTTATTTATTTATATATTCTCATCATTGTCTTTTATCTTTTGCAGGTTTTCATTGGTATGAGGATCTGGCTTTGCTAGAAAAATCATTTAGGAAGAATAATCAATATATGGAATTCAGGAAGTTATTTTTCCCTATTTCAAAATTTTCTTACATTATGTTGAAACTGATTGTTTGTCTTAATCTTAAAACTTGATCTTTTAAATTCTTGCAAATACATTTTTAAGCAAGATTTGTAAAAGAAAGAAATTTCCTACAAATGCATCATAAATAGATTATCAAATGAGCCTTATTAAATAAATTTACTTTACAAGATAAAATATTCAATTTTAACATAATCATCATTTTATACTTTTTTAAGTTAATTACCTTTATGTTATCTTGTAAGGGTTCATTCTCTCGATTGCTTTGCTTCTGAATTTCTACCATTTGTTTCAATTTGGTTTAACTTTGTTTTCATTTCACTTTCCAATAAAATGGGGGAATATTTTTCTTTCAAATTGTCATAATCATTAGGAAAGAATTTTTATGCTTTATTTCTATTAACGAAACCTTATCCGTATGGGACACTTTAATGAAAATGATATCGTTATGCCCATTTTCAGCTTTCCTAACTAGTGAAGTCCTCATTTTGGTTCTTTATGCTAAAGTCTTTCTGTCATTTTCTAATGAACTATCTTTTTAACCCCATTTTCAAGGAGAGAAAAATATATATAGAAATAGCTAGTTAATATATTCAATTCTTAAGACCCAAGAATAGTGAAGTAAATATTTGTTATCTTAAAAAATTTTATGCAATTCATCTCTCTTAAGGAGAAATATCCCACCCCATATATTAAGTAATCTCTATGAGATTAGAAATAACCGTAGTTAAACCTAAAAGAAAAAAATGGTCAATTGAGGGATATGAGGTCTCATCACGAGTCGACCTACCATGACCATAGGTTCTAACATTGTGACATTACCATTACTAGTCACTAGGCCAAGGTAATGGCTTCTGGGCACAATGTTGAAAGACAAGAGGTCTCATCACAAGCCAACTTTTTCACTATGTTAGATCTCATGAATGACATTTTCATCAACGTATTACCAAAACAGGACAATGATATTCAGTTGGTATCCAAAAAAAAATTGAAACCCCTTTGTAACTATGCATTTATTTCTAATAGATGGGACACTAGCATCTAAAAGGGATAAAATGCATTTATGTCGAGGATATAAATGTTTGCTGGTAGCAACAGCCATGTCTATGGTATGGAAGTTAATTTGACACTATGATTTACTTGATTACCTTTTTTATTTGAAAATTGATTGTTGACCATGTTGACTGTTGTACATATGAATTTGTGGAATACACTTGATTTATGGGGTATTTTTTTATAATTTCATGAATATTGATGGATATGATTTTTGCCTGTTAAGGGTGCATTAGAGGGATGAAACTTGTAGGGTATATGAATTTGGCATTTTGAATCATCTAACTATAATTCCTTCATTTTAACATGTTTCATATCTTTAAACCAGAGAAAACTGATACTTCCCAGTGAGTCATCATTATTCCTGGCCACAATACCCCCATAATTTTTCTGACAAAATAATGGGCACCCTTAATTCTTAATTCCCCTCTTTATTGAAATTTTGGTAAATTATGACTTTTGGCCTTTGTCACTTGGCTTAGGGGATTTCGATCAGGTTCGTTTCGATCACATTTTTGCATACCATTAGTTTTTACCATCGTAATTGGCATTGTTGGCACCTCTTTGCTAACTTTTGTGTTCATGGAAATATTTTCATTTTGGTCAGGAGAAGGCGATGAAGCATTTTTTTTGCCACATCACCTCATATTTGACATATTATTTCCTTGGTTGGCACTCCCTCTATATGGCTTGGCACATCACACACACAATGATGTTTGACTTTGCATGCTAATTCTTCTGTCATGTGGCTTGGCATACTTGTATTAAAAATAAAAATAAAGAGCATATCATTAGTTATTTTTGTATAAATATTTTCATTTTCATTTTTACATATAATATGTTATTATTATATTTTTTGTTATCATAATAAAGTGTGTGTATATATATATATCACTTTACATCTATTAAAAATATATATATTGTTGCGTTGAGAGGCACTCTACAAGCCAATATATGAGGGAGATGTTGTCACGTTATGTAATGTTACATTAAAAAATATTAAAAAAATATGAGGGAGATGTTGTCACGTAATGTAACGTTATATTGAAAAAAATATTAAAAAATATGAAGGAGATGTTGTCACGTAACATAACGTTACATTAAAAAAATAGGTGTCATCTAATATATATTTATATGTTGAAGAAATGTGTAACGTTAGTATATATGTGTCTGCTAATATATATTTTATATGCTGAAGACATGTGTAATGTTACTCTAAAATTAAAAAATAAATGAATTAAAAAAATATAGTTAAAATAAAAAATGTGTTGGCTAATATTAACAATCTCAATTTTGGAAACGATATATATACAATTTAAAAAGAGATCGGTTAGCTTATTCATTGAATAACAAAGAAAATTAGGTAATGGAAGTGGAGGATTCAATTGTGTATATCATGTAATAACAACTAGGTAAATTTCCTTGTGGTTTGCATTGTGTTCAGGTTTTCGGTTGTATGATTTTCTGTAATAATAATAATAATTATGTAAATTTATATTTTGGATTCAGGTTTTCGGTTGTAGGAAGGTAAACTCAAAAAACTTAATATTTATGATAGCATAAGATTTTTAGTCATGAATATTTACCATGGATATTATTAACTTCTAAGTAGGATTTTTTACAATACCATGGGCCAATACCCACAAGAGAAAGATAGAGAGGGAGGAGGGAAGAAAATTATAATACCATGGGATACTACCATGGTTTATCAATACCATGGGCCATCTAGACTTATGATTATTATGTTATGGATCTAGGCTTTTAATTGTTACAATACCATGGGTCAATACCATGGCTTATGAATACCACATGCCAAAAAACAATAACTTATTTCAAAATAAAAATATTTTACAAATATTCTATTTTAGTTTAATTTTATAACATTTTAAAATTAAATCTAAGAGAAAAAAGGTTATAATTGCTTATGACATTTATATCTAAACTCTCCATCCTCATGACTACTAACAGGATTTTCATAGAGATTAAATGGAAGTTTTAATAAATTAAAAAATGAGAATACTTTTATATATACATATGTGAAATTTATATAATATAAATAATGTTATAAAGAAATAGGATAGATGCATCTTAACCAACGATCCAAGCAAAGTGAGAAAGAAAAGTGATTAACAATGATAGAGGAAAGATAGTGGGTGGTTCTTCTAATCTTTTTACTATTGTATTTTCTTTAACATGATTGATCGAAAATGTAGGTTTAATATTTTACAACCAATCATGGTTTTTTATTAATTTAAATACTTTCTTAAATACAATACAATGGGATCATATTTAAGAAAGAGAGTGAGATGGAAGGGGGGATAGAGTGTGGGAGAGAGACATACAAGTGAGAGACACAGTGAGAGAGAGAAAGGAAGAGAGAGAAGAAGGGGAGAGAGGGAAGGAGAGAGATGGATTTGGAGGGGGAAATAGAGGGATAGAGACACATATATATGGAGGGGTAGAGAGAGAAGGAGAGAGGGATGGATATAGTGACAGAGTTGGAGGATGGAGAGAGAGTGTGTGTATGAAGGGGGCAAACACAAAGGGAGGTGGGAGAAAAGGGGATAGAGAGCAAGGAAAAAGAGAGAGGAGAGAGAGGGAGAGAAAGAGAGAAGGAGAGAGGGAGGGATACAATGATAGAGTTGGAGGCTGGAGAGAGAGTGTGTGTATGATGGGGGAAGATATAGAGGGAGGTGGGAGAAAAGGGGAGAGAAAGGGAGGAAAAGAGAGAGAGGACTTCAGAGAGAGGAGAGAGAGATGGAGCTAGAAGGGGAAGAAATACATAGAGAGAGAAAGGTGGAGAGGTAGTGGCAAGAGAGAGAGAGGGAGAGAAGGGGAAGAGATACATTGGGAAAGGAAGATGGATAGATAGATAGATATATGGATAGATATGGGGAAGGAGAGAGAGAGTGTGACATATTCTTAGGGGGTTGAGATAGAGAGACAAATAAGTAGAGATGGATGGAGGTATAATTATATATGGCAGGAGGAGAGAGGAAAAAGAGAAATATAGAGAAAGTTAAGGAGAGGCAGCTAGAGTGAGACGGGGGAGAGAGGGAGGGGAAGAGAGAGAAGGAGAGGAGGGAGATAGACATGGAATGGAAGGTGGAGAGAGAGGGAAGAAGAAAGAGTCTCACAGAGACAAATACAAAAATAGAAGTTAGATCTAGAAAGTCAAGAATATTTTAGATTTTCACTAAAATAGATGTATTGATTTCAATGTAGTTGTTAATTTCTAATCCTATTTGATCACATGCACTATATGCATTTATTTTAGTGTAGGTGTCAATTTATAATTCTATTTAATACCTTACACTAGATGCATTGATTTCAGTGTCGATTGTGATTTCTACTCTTATTTGATTGTTGGCACAAGATGCATTGGTTTCAGTGTAGATATTGACTTCTAATCCTATTTGATCGCTTGCACTAGATGCATTGATTTTAGTGTAGATGTCGATTTCTAATCATATTTAATACCCTACAATAGATGCATTGATTTCAGTGTAGATGTTGATTTCTACTCATATTTGATAGCTTGCATTAGATGTATTGGTTTTAGTGTAGATATTGATTTGTAATCCTATTTAATTTCTTGCACTAGATGCATTGATTCTAGCGTAGATGTTGACTTCTGATTTGACGCAACAAGATGTATGATGTACATTAATTTCAAAGTAATTAGATTATTAGTGTGCATTGAATTCAGTGTAATCACATCTCTACCGCCTCCATCTATATCTCTATCCCGCATTGTCTCTCCTTATTTATCTCTATATCTCAGCCCCTAGACACACACGCTCTCTCTCCATATCTATCTATCTCACTCTCCTTCCCTCGCTCCCTTTCCCCTCCCTCTCTCTCTAATCTCCTTTTATCTCTCTCTAACATTTCTCTCTCCATATCCATATCTCTTCCTCCCTCCCTGTCTTTGCCTCTCTCTTGATACCTCTCCCACCCCCATCTATATCTCTATCTCCCCTCGCCTCTCCATCTCACCCCCAAATCATACATTGTTAGGCCCCTATACTACTAGTGTATCCCCTTGTTGTTATTAGTACAACCACCTTATTATATTTTTGTACCCATTCAGTCCCCATATTGTTACTATTGTGCCCCATAGAAGCCCAATATTGTTATTATTATGCCCTTACATTATTATTGTTACGTCGGCTCTGATTATACTATGACCCCTTAGACTCCTATATATAGAAAGGAGGTCTTTTCATTTGTATCATCCAAGCATTGTTCATTTGTGTAATGTAAAGGAGGTTGCCCCCTTGAAGAGGCTGAATTCTAAGGTGTTGATATATCTTTCCTATCTTTTTGTGATCTAGTTTCATAACATTTGGTATCAGAGCTTTGGATTCGAGGGTTTCGCTGCATCAAATACGTCATCGTGGCATTTTCGCTATAACTTTTTTCTGTGACGTTTCAGAAGTGAAAACAAAAACCAATTTGGGACAAAATCACACTGAACCTTAAGTCCAAATTTCAGAGCTTTTTGTGCTATATTTGTGGAGATATGATCTGAGGAAGTTGGTCTTTTTGCAGACTCCTGAATTACATTCCAAACAGGTGACTTGGGGAAAATCACCATAACTTTCTCTCTTAGCATCATATTGAAATTTCCTAAGAAGATACAAAAAGAGGACGGCCTGTAGTTTCTTGTATATATTTTTCAAAGCCAAAGGTCGGAACAGGGACACGTGGCACATTGTACATTTCGCTCTACTGAACTAGTCTATAATCAGGTAACTGTGGGAGATTTGACATAACTCTTCCTTGGAGAATCCAATTTGGATCAGACTGGTGGCATTGGAAAGAGGATATGTACGGCTACTATAGGTCACAATTTTAGAATTGGATCATCCGAAATTACAGAGATACATCAAAGGCAATATCGAGCTCCTACAAAGTGAAAACAGTGTGTAGATTTTTTTAAATTTTTGCTTAAGCTTGGTTCGAAAAATTATTTTGAAGGAATTCAAAGGGCATAATAGAGAATTATTATCGGTAACTAATGCCCTGAGGAAAGAAAATTCAAACACCTAGTAAGAAACCTGAAAGCTCTAGCATGACTCGTGAAGAAGAGGAAGAAATGCTACATGATATATCAAAATTACAAGACCAAGTGCAGCAAATGCCACTCTCACAAAAGATAACAGAAGCTAAGATAAATGGTGTGGAATCTAAGATAAAGGGCATGGAAGCGAAGATGAATGGCGTGGAAGCCAAGATGGACGATTTGAAAATAGATTTGAAGACAGATTTGAAGACAGGCATGGCAGATTTGAAGACAAATTTGACAAATTTTCTACAAGAAATACTTACTAATGGTGAAAGGGTAGTAAAGGAAACTCATGATGCGAACAGAAGAAATGTTAATCATGATTTCATAGACTCTAATTTTGGATCGAAGACCCACCATATTCCAAAAATTGATATGAGGAAGTTTGATGGCAAGGATCCCACAACATGGATATTACAGATGAAGCAATTTTTTGATCTCAATAATGTGCAAAACACAAAAAAAGTATGTATTGCAACATTATATTTGGAACCAAATCAGTTTGTATGGTATCAACGGCTTTGATCTCATAAAAAAATTATCACTTGGGCAATTTTTACAGAAGAATTGACAGCACATTATGAGGATAGAAACAACAACACTTTTTTTAGCCAATTAATAAGTCTCAAACAAAAGGGCTCAATAATGGAGCACATTGAGGATTTCCAAAAATTGAACATAAGGGTAAAAAATATTTCAGAGGAGCATAGGATTGATGTTTTCATAGGGACTTTAAAGGATAATATCCAACATGATATTCGCCTTTCGGAACCTAATTCATTAGGGAAGGCATTCAGGTTCGTAAGAAAAATGAAAAGCAAAATTATGGCAACCAGGAAGCATACCACTCACAACTATAAAGATGGAAGTGTTGTTGCCCCTAGTCTTCCACAACCTATAAGGTTGACACCACAACAATTGAAAGAAAAAAGAGAAAAATGGGCTTGTTACAGTTGTGATAGCAAATACACTAAAGGTCATAAGTGTGCTGAGAAGAAATTATTCTACATAGATTGTGAAGAGGAAGAAGAAAAGGAGCAAGAGAGGTCAAAACAAGAGGATATACTCCAAGCAAAAAGCCTAGATAAAGAAGAATGAATCCGACCATATCTTGTAATGCATTGGATGAAATCACCACTCCTCAAGCCATCAAGATAGAAGGACAAATCAAGAAGAAAAAGGTAATAGTGCTAACTGATTCGAGAAGTACCCACAATTTTATTCATTGTAAGGTAGCAAAAGGATTGAATTGCTTCTTGGATCTGGCACCAACGTGTCAAGTGATGGTTGCAAATGGAGGAACAATAAATTTCTCTGGAAAGTGCCATAATATCAAGCTATCCATGGGAGAATATGTATTGACTAGCCCAATGCTTTCCATTCCAATAGGAGGTGTTGATGTTGTACTAGGAGTCCAATGGCTACAATCCTTGGGTACAATAGCTTTTAACTTTCAGGAACTTTTCATGAAATTTTCTCCGGAAGTAAAAGAAGTTGAATTAAGGGGTATTGCAGGGAAACCGAGAAACATAATCAGCTCTAATGGTATGACAAAGCTTCTAAAAAAGGAACAAAGAGATGTACTTGCACAATTATGTTCACTAGATGTTTCCACATCGAAATCATCTATTTCTCCAGATCTCCAAAAAGTCTTGGACAATCATTCCAAGGTATTTGAGACTCCCAAAGGTCTCCCACCTATTCGTGATCATGATCATGCTATTCATTTGATTCCAGGAAGTTTTCCTCCAAATACCAGGCCATACAGATATCCCTATGCCCAAAACAGTGAAATTGAACATATGGTTGCAGAAATGGTAGAGGTTGGTAAAAGTATCCAACCAAATTTGATAAACAAAGGAAGGTATGAATGGAAGAATGACAAAGCAGGGTGGGAACTCATTCGAAAGTTTCCAAATATCCCAGTTCCAACAATATTTCCAGAACTTGACAAGGAAGGAAAAAAAATATCGGAACCTGAAGCATTTACAAAACCGAGAAGTTGACAGCTACAAAATCGATCAATTTCAAAGCATCTCATCATGTGGAAGAACTTACCTATTGAATATTTCACATGGAAGAACAAGAATTTTATACAGAAGCATCAAGAACTACTCAAGCGTTGAGGACAACACTTTTTGAAGGAGAGCAGCATGTTAGGCGCCTATACTACTAGTGTATCCCCTTATTGTTATTAGTACGACCCCCTTATTATATTGTTGTACCCATGTAGTCCCCATATTGTTACTATTGTGCCTCATAGAAGCCCACTATTGTTATTATTGTGCCCTTACATTATTATTGTTATGTCGACTTTGATTATATTATGACCCCTTAGACTCCTATATATAGAAAGGAGGTCTTTTCATTTGTATCATCCAAGAATTATTCATTTGTGTAATGTAAAGGAGGTTTCCCCCTCAAAGAGGCTAAATTCTAAGGTGTTGATCTATCTTTTCTATCTTTTTGTGAGATGGTTTCATAACATACACACTCTCTCCCAATGTAAGCACATAAAAGTTATTCAACCATAAATACAATACTTGAATTTTCATCTTAAATAAAATGTTTGCTTACTTGAATTTATAATTGGGTGCATTCTTATTATTCCCATTTTCCATCATTTAACGTTGCTAATTACTTTGCATTCCAATGTGGTAATAGAAAATAACTACCATTGAAAATTATTTGGGGTTTAACACTCCATAAGTCACAATGATTGACTTTGGAATAAACTACTATTAATATTAGAGAGCAACAAGGACAAGGCGTGTTGCTCACTACAATAGCTTGAGTTAAATATTTGAATGGTCTATGATTCCAACTACTCTTTTCATATGATTGATATGAGAAAATGGAAAAAAATAGTTTTAGATTGATTGCAATGAAAATTGTTTGTAATTGACTATATTCTTAGTATTCACATTGTCTATCTATCAAAATTGTTACATTGACACTTTACACTCAAAATTTGTATTTCGTCATTTTCATCATCCAAGTTATTAATAGTCTCTCTCATCTCAACAAACTGACGTAACTAAGAAAATTTTAAATTAAATTGACCAAATCAATCTTAGACATATTTAGCATATTTAAAATGATCAAAATAATTAGATGTTCAACAATTTTTTTATGACCACACACAACTAAAACCAGTGTATATCCATCTTAACACTGGAACTATCAAGCACTCAGAGGGATGAAATCTCTCGAAGTGTAAACCTTTCTTCAATTTTTGCACTAAAAAAGTAGGTTTCCATCTCAAGAGATTTGATCCCTCTCGGTGCTTGATAAATCCAATGTTAATATGGATCTAGGATGGTAATACAACATCTGGAAAAAAACACTGATATAAAACACATAAAATAATAAACTCATTTTAATATATTATTATATTAAAATATATTGTATTTACCTATAAAAATATATTTACATTACATTGTAAATATATGTTACGTTGAATATGTCGTTATAAAAATAATCAAATAAAAAGCAACCACGCTATGTATAATGATTGTTATGGTTTGTTGTATAATGATTGTTATTTTGTATATATGGTGAAACTAAATCAAGCCTTGGATAATTTGGAGGGATTTTTACTCGACATTTAAGGATGAGTGTAACAATACATAGTTGAATTGTATATGAATTTCACCTATGTCTAAAACTCTGATCATTTCAAAATAAATCCACACGTCAAACACTACTATAGAGCCTTGGTGACTAGTCAATCGGTGACCAATGCCATGAATGTTGACTTAGCCCTTGGGCTTTTCATTCATTTCACTGGCGTAGACAAAATTAACATCTAAATTTTCCACACCATCTTTCCACACCCATGCCATAGCGGGTCCTCGCTAGTCCTACACGACATCTTTTGGATTGCATCTTGCTAGTCCTAAACAACATATTCTAGATTGCATTAATTAAGTTTAACAAAATGTATCATTCAAAATCAAAATAGTTATTAAGGTGGTTGTGAGACAGCCTAAATTCTCTTATAATGCATTATCCAATGAAAAGTGAAAAAATCGTTAATTCATTCATTATAGAAATATATCCACAAAGAAATGGTCAATTTTGGTTATTATTTTAGATAAGTTAAGGATTGTGTTTCTGAATTAGTAGTGAAGGAGCTAAGAGACCCGGGAGTCCCGGATACGACCAGGTTGTCAACGTGAAATTTAGTCCATGCGGCGACCTGAGATTTGCTACCTAGATACCCACCTAGTTTTCAAATGAAAAATTAATTAACTCCAACAATTGGAATTCATGGAAAAAGGAGTGGAAAAAAATACAATAGTGAAACTAAGTTACCCTGAATTACTCTATTGTCCAAGATGGAACAATGGGACTATAATGCATAAATGGTGTATAGAGAGAAATGGAAACAACGGTTAGTGAAAATCGGCCCGAGCTAATTTTCCATTTTTAAAAAATATATTGCTGAAATTTTGGGAAGGATTATTGCAGTAATTGAGAAATGGAAAAATTCGAGTGATATGATGAGAGATAAAATCCAATTATGGAATTCTCGCACTCCTAACACAAAATCAAATATGACACCAACAATGTGTCAAATTTTCATCGTGGAAATTAGAGGTTGGATACAAACTAAATGAGATCATATCTAGAGCGTTTGTAGGGACAAATCACATAACATGAACTCAATGGATAGCGCAAAGCAATGTGTGGAAAATCAAGTTTTATCAAGATATCAGTTTTCACAAAGTCATTGCAGCAACATGTTTTTACGTTGAGGAACTCAAACACCAAGATGACCTATTAATCGCCTTCTCTTCAACTAAAATCACCACTACCCACATATTTATTATTATCCTATGCTAGCTCGAAGAATATCGACCATCCAAGCATGACATCCTGTTAAATAATGTACCAGATCTCGAGCTTTCAGGTTTCCATTAGACTACAAAAACTATACACAGACAGAAGGAGGGTCGCAATACACACACAGGTTGTTTTGTTATTTTATCTTCTGCAATTTGGAATTCGGAATGTTGCACTATTATAATAGGAATGTTGAGTTGTAGGAGAGAGGATTCAACACATATCCGTGATTTATTAGGATGGGTCTCTTTTGAGTCTGAGTTGTGTGAGGAGGAGGGTGTTTTCACTACTTTAACTACTATTTTTATCAGTGAAGTTCACGATTTGAAGGGGGTTGTTGGAGATTGAATCTAGTATTGAGCAAGAGAGTACTAGGTTTCGATCAATTTATCTAAATACAATTATTTTTAATACAAGTTGCATTTATTTTGATAACAAAATTGTGTTTATTGAATTTATATTGTGCACCATTTTCAATAAGGATTCTTATACTGTAGATTATCTATCTGATCTATCAATATTGTAAATTTGTTACCTTTTATTTCTTGCTTTTATTTATTAAGATTAAAATTTTTTGGTAACTATTTATTTAGAAATTTTCCATCTTACTCTGATTTAATTACCTATAACATTATGTGAATTACTTCCTAATTTTAGTGATGCATCATTTATGTTTAATTGATGATAGGATATTCCAACACATAGGAAATATTTAAGTATAACTTGGTCTAGTACAAAATTAGGTAAAGTATGTTTCTTTATTGTGTAACTTTGTAACTTACAATCCAACGGTCATGATATGTTCTAGACATGAAGTGATCCAACAATTCATTCTCTCCTCAGTGTTACTAACACTTGATTCGTGGCTTAACGCCTGATTAGTCCATGATATTTATTTAAAGAGCATGAGGGTATTTTTTAAGGTGACCATTCACGAGAGAAGCTTACGTAAAGTTTATTTCCTTTACATTAATAAATTTTCTAAAGTGGCCATGTTAGCTCATGTCATGGACTGTTTCCCTCTTGAGGGTTTTAACCACCTCAATAATTCTAGTTTATTGATTTCTGATCTATTTGTGAGCAGTGTCCTTTGATGTTCTATCTGATGAATTTACCCTATAAATTCCTACATGGTACTAGAGCTATTTTAGGGTCGCATCCATTGGTGATCCAAATCTGAAGCCAGTACAACTGTATCCGACTGTCGTTTCCTAGATCTATTGTTTTTTGTGACTTTTGGGCCTAGAGGAATGCTCTATTGTGCTAGGAGCATATGTTCCAGTGAGGAACCCCTTTCATTACACGTGAAAAGGTTTTCGGTAGCCCTAGCTACGTCATTTTTAAAATCTGGAGTTATACAGTCTTTATTTGCAGTTTTAGTTATTTATCACTCTGTTTTATTTTGGTTTAGTTATCTCTCTGTTTTTTATTACCGGATATATTCCTTTCATTTTGGTGTATGCTCTTTGCCCCGCGATTTTGTGTGTGTAGGAAAATCAGAAACAAAAAAGAATGATTGTTCTCACATGTTTGCTCTTTTTCGCTGCGCCTTACTATAATCTTAGAAAATTAGAAACATTGAGGAAAATATATAGTTTCCAGTGAAATCTAACTTCAAGTCGTAAGGTTTTTTTTTTGCATGTCCATTTTGTGTTGTGTGTTTTTTGTTTTGTAAGCAAAGATGGCTCTCTCAAGTAAGCACACGGTCCAAAGCTTCAGTGACTAAAAAAATAAATAATAAATAAATAAATAAAAACCCCCTTCTTCTTTTCCAAAAATTACTAACCATCTAAACTAGCTCATTTGGTCCAATGTTACTTCAAAAATCACATGTAACATATGTTTTAAAGTTACTTTATGTAAAAATGTTCTCGCCCATTATACAAAGTGAGTCACTTATAATACTAAATCTTTTTTATCTTTTATTTAAGTTACAATTTAGTGGACAACTCATAAAGTACCATTGTAAAATGACTTTCACTTATATTTAAAAGTCGGTAACATAATTTTTTTTTAAAAGTGAGTTAATTAGATTAACTTTGGAAAAAGGGGGGATCTTTTTTAAATATCACATTATCATTCACTTCCGCACATTCATGTACTTCATCGGCATTTTCAACTTTTCCTCAAAAGGCCATAACTTCTTCATCCAGAAGTCGTTTTCAAAGATTTTTTTTTAATCGACCTAATTTTTCGAGATCTTTCCATTGGAACACTTAGTTTTAGCATCTATAACTTCAGTTTCTATTAAAATGTAAAGTCCATGCCAAGTTATTCTTGACAACACCAACTACTTCCAATGGGTATCCTACATGGAGGATTTACCTAGAAATAAGGATCTTTATAGAACAACCTTAAGCGAAGACTCTAAACCTAAAGGTGAATATAAGGCAGTCAAAATGGGAAAATAAGCAAGATCAAGAACATGGGTTGATAGGGATGTCTACTTCTCTAGACCTTAGATTCCATATCGCAGAACTTGATACCCCTAACGAAGCAATGAAACAGCTCAATAAAGTTTTTGGAATTAAAAATGAAATTATAGTCCATCAACTTGAAAATGAGTTGCTTACGTTGGACCCCAATAATATTTCTTCCATTGAATATTTTTTGTCCAAGTTCAAGACCCTTAGACTTCTCTTCGAAAGTGTTAATGATAAGAAAGAAGATGGTAGCCTTATCTGTTCCATTCTTAGTAAGTTAGGACCAGCCGACTCTATGTTTGTTTCCACCTTCCATTCTACTAGAGAAGCCTTCACTTCTCAAGGACAAGCCTACAAGTCCCTCTCTTTTGATGTATTTTGTGATTCTTTAATAAGAGAACAATAAAAACTCTTATATCTTCGTCTTCCTATTCTTGGAAACTCTTCCAAGAAAGTCTTAACCGCCCAATAGCAACCAAGTTCAAAGAATCCTAAGAAGCAACATCCTAAAAAGAACTTTCTTGAACCAACAAAGGGTCATAAGCACTTTCATTCTCAAAATGAAAAATCAATTCAACAAAATGGTAAGTCAAATAAAAGCAAAGGGAAGAAGATTGATAGACGTTGCAACTTTTATAATCAAGATGGCAACTTAGAATCCAAATGCTTAATAAGATGGAAGCCTTGGAAGAAGCAATGAAGAAGCATAGTGTCCATTTGGAGCACTCTTCAACTTCAAGTTCATCTTTAGGAATAACACATTCTGCATGCGGTTGTTGAGCATCTCAGTCTGGTTATGCACTAAATGTATCCTCTTCTTCTCATTCTCATGAGTGGCTCACTGATTCTAGAGCTTCTTATCACATGGCCAAAAACAAACCCATGTTTTCTTCTTTAAATGATTGTAACACCAAAAATATATATGTTGGTGATGATAGATCTCTTAATGTTGTAGGGACTCAAACTATTCATCTATACAATGGTTAATTTAACGATGTATTATGTTTCCCAACCTTATCCTACAACCTTCTATCTATATATCAGATAACTTATTCAGATGAAGGTAAAATCGTTGAATTTTCACCTCATGATGTTGTAATTAAGTGCCTAAGAGATCCTAAACAAATTATAGCGAATGGCATTGTTGATGGTTCTACAAGTTTGTATAGCTTTAACAACTTTGGTTCATTAACTCTTCCCTTAGTATTTGTTTCTCATAATGATGAAGTGAGAAAAATTTTGCATGAGCGATTTGGTCACTTAAACAATCGCTCTCTTCAAAATCTATGTAAATAAAATAGGGTGACAGGTCTTCCTATGTTATCTTTCGGAGATGGTGTTTGTTCAGGATGTGTACTCAAAAGACATCATCTAGACAATTTTGAAAAATGTGCCTCTTGGCATGCCTCGTCCCCTTTACAACTTGTGCATCGTGATTTATGTGGTCCACTTCTAGTTGTTTCATTCTCTGGCTACAAGTATTTCTTAACTTTCATTGATGATTTCTCTAGACACAGATGTGTATACTTTGTAAAACTAAAGAGTGAAGTATTTAACATGTTCTTGCCCTTGAAGGCCTTTTCGAGAAACAATCTGGACATAAAAATCTTAAGCTAAGATCTGATAACGGCAGAGAATACCTTAACAACGAATTCATCAAATTTTGCATTAAGCATGTAATTCAAATGAAACATAATGTTCTATATACTCCACAACAAAATGGTGTAGCTCAAAGGAAGAATCACACCTTAAAGGAAATAGCTAATTGTAAGCTTCAATCCAAAGGACTTAGTCTTACTTTTTGGGCAGAAGCAATTAACTGTGCAAAGTACATAGTAAATCACATTTCTACTAAGGTTTTAAAGAAAATCACTTCAGAAGAAGCATAGAGCTAAACAAAACGAGATGGAAGTCACTTTCGTGTTTTTGGAAGTGAAGCATGGTCCCATATTCTCGATGAGAAACGTAAAGTCTTAGAACCTAAGAGTGAAAAATGTATTTTTGTTGGATATTTTTAAGATGTCAAGGGATATAGACTTCTTCCACCTAAGTCCAAAAATGTTATTATTAGAAGAGATGTAAATTTTTTTGAAAATATATCAGCCTACGAGCATAGTTTGGTGGATGTGCCACCTCTCTCTATCCATTGTACTTCTAAAAATATATCTTCTTCAAATGATGAGAGCGAGGATGACAATCCTTCCCCACCTTCTTAGGATCCCCCTTGAGCTCCTTAGCTTCCAAAATGCGTTCGTGCTACCTGGGATGCAGCAACTGCTCTTGCAGGTGATACTACAGATTGATGACGTACACGTTCTCAGTTTGATAGAGCCTCTCCTTTACTAGCTCAAGCTTCAGTGAATTATGATCTTGACACCTTTGCAGAAGCTTCAGGCCATACATATTTGGATGCTGATATGAATGAATAATATCGCTCATTATTGGCAAATGATACATGGGATCTTGTTCCTCTTCCAAATGGACGAAAACCTGTTAGATGCAAATGGGTTTACAAAACCAAGTTTTGAATAGGTGGAAAAGGTTATAAACATAAAGCTCGTCATGTTTCTAAGAGTTTTTCACAAGTTAAAGGCATTTACTATACCGAAACCTTCTCCCTTTTCTACAAAATGAATTCTATCCACCTTGTTCTTGCCCTTGTTGCCTCTTTCAAATGGCAAGTCCATGAGATGGATGTTAAATTTGCCTTCTTTCATGGGGACTTGCATGAAGAAATATATATGGAACAACCTCCTGTCTTTATGTAAACAAACTCCAGCCTTGTATGTCATCTTAAGAAATCCCTTGACAGTCTCAAGAAGGCCCCTCAGGCTTGATATGCCAAAATGGATAGCTTTCTTTTAGGTACTAGCTTTTTTAGGTGAAATTGTAATAATATTGTCTACATCAAGAAAGTGGATAGTCTCTTATCATTCTTGTTCTTTATGTTGATGATCTTATCCATACTGGTAGTGATCCCTGTTAGAGTCGGTCTAGTAGCCCTCCACCAGAGATCAAAGCTCTTTGCATTTCATGATTAGGTGTCCCATCAGTGTGATCATGTTGCATTCCGTTAGGCATGCCATAATCCTGGTGGAGGGAGTTTGTGTCTTTATTCCCCTCTTGTTTGGCACTGCTGGTTCAGGTTTGTTGAAGTAAATAAAATCCTCAAAGGGTCATTCATCTTGCTTTAAGTTTTAAGGTCTTACGTCTAGGGTTGAGTCCATTTTTGTCTTGAGAGGTCATAAAGGACCAGCAGGGCAGAGGGATGTCCTTCATTAAACATTATTTCAAAAATTCTCATCATTGTACAGCTAAATTTTCACCTTGTTCTCAAAAACTCTATTTTTGAAAACAAAGGTCATTATCTCATTTTTGTAAAAATTCTCAAAATTTCAAATTCTTCAAATGTCGAAGTGCAGCCTTGGTTTCCTTTGCCAAAGCATCCTAGAAGCTATCCCTGCAAAAATTTTCAGAAGAAATCATCATTTCAACCAATTTTTCAAAGAAAAGATACCAAAAGTCAGAGCCAATTAATTCAAAAAGTGTCAACACTCAAAACATTACAAAGTGGGTTTTGGGCAAGTAAAAATCAAAAGGAAGCCTATAAAAGCACATCACTCTTCATTAGCAACTCATTTGCCTCTCACAAGCTAAGTGCAACCTTGCAAAGGCGATTTTAGGAGTTCTTGAGCAAAGTGGGCAGTTTCAGAGGCACGCTATGTGTCAGGAGAGGCGCGCTACGCGTCAGGGGCGCGCTACGCGTCAGGGAGTTTTTCTCAGTGTTATTTTGCATGTGGGCTACGTGTCAGAGGGGCGCTACGAGTTGGGCAGGGTGCACTACGCGTTGGGTTTTCTGCTCAACAAGTTGCCAGCAAGCCATCATATCGATTTTTCTCTCAAGTCCATTGCAAGTAGGCTTCTCCTCCATGCCTAGATTTGGTTTTGCAAGATGAAAAAGAGAATTAATATGTTCAAATGCTATGTAAATGATAAATCAAAACCCTCCCTTGTTGTGAAAAATTTAAAGTTTCAATGGTACTAGGGTTTCAAATTTCTCTTGCTGTCCAAGGTTGCCCATTTATAAATCCCCTTTTCCCTCATTTTCATCACCTTTCTCCCTCAAATTTTCCCTTGAAATTTCATAATTCTCCTCTCTAAAATTCCTAAAACATACTTAACTTCCCAAACCCTACTTCACTTTAAAATCCCATAATTTTGTGATTTCCCATCCTTGCTTTCCCTAAATTCCTTCTTTATGTTTATTGTCCCTAATTCCCTCATGTTCCCCTTTCCCTAACAATCCCCTTGTATTTATGTCCCCTTGGTGACAGCATTTGAAAAAGTCAAACAACAATTGATTGGGTACAGAGTCAGCAATACATTTCAGCCATCTTGCCTTCAAAACCATGTCAGAAACCGAATCAGATTATGAGCAGAGTTATGACAGTGATTCAACACCACAGGTAGAAGTGCCAAGGAGGCATCACAAGGGTGGTAAGGGTGGTCGGCATGTCAGGGAAGAGCCCACTTCTTTGGCTCAATTGCAAGCCTGTCCACTTGCAATGTCATGTTTTCAGTATCAATCATGCTTTGGATATTGTGAGAGGATCTCACAAATTCAACACCATAGAGAATTGGTCCGCTTGTTTGTCCTACATTTGCACAATGGCCATGTGAACCTTGCAGGAGTGGACTTCACTTTATCACCTGAAATTGTTGCTCAAGCCACCGGGATACCAAATGTTGGGGAAGAGTGGACCAAGTGCAAGCTGCTAGACAAATTTCATTATCAACCATACATCAAACCCGAATGCATGAGGCACCTTACTGTTGTTTTTCCTTTCAGATTCCTAAGGGATGAGTATGCACCCTTGATGAGGCTCATTATGCATTATTTCACTTGTGAGGGTAGATTTTCACGTTTATATTCATACCATATCCATTTGTTGATGCATTTCTCCTGGGTACGAATGATGAACATTCCATTTTTCATGTGCCGAAATATAGAGGAGATGGTGCCCATCGTGCAAAGGAAGAACCCCGCACAGCAGCTCAAAAGTATATATCATTATGCACTGATCGAGATCATAGTGATGCATCAGTTGGCACAGCAGGGTATTGCTTGGGAGGATTTCATTTCTCGCGACTTCTTCATGGTGCCACAACCACCTCCTGAGATTGTCAATGACGAGGGAGGGCCTTCACAGCAGTTTGACATTCCTGAGCCAGAGCATGTCAGCACTCCTCCAGCATGTGTTACATATCAGAGAGGCCACAGGGCCTTATTTGCATCTGCACGGCGAGTATTATCTCCACATCAGGTGGAAGGGGTCTCGCCTTCTTCATCAGCACAGCGAGTGTTATCTCCACATCAGGTGGAAGGGGCCTCGATTTTGACAGTAGCACAGGTACAAGAGAGAGGCAAGCAGCCCAAGATTGATGAGGGGCCATCAGGTGATCCAGGCACAGATATTGTTGACCTTGATATCAGTTCTCCTAGCTTAGAGCCAAAGGAGATCATCCAACAACTAAGGGCTGAAAATGACTTGTTGCAGCAAAAGTTGGAAATGGAAAATTGGACAATCAAATACTTAGAGCAGCGCAACAAGCAATTAGAGGATGAACACACTCTTGATGAGTTGCGGAGGATCCGAGAAGACCGGAACTTGGCTCCCAAGAGACCCGGTGATTTGACACCCAAGGAGCAAAGCTCTATGCTCATTCAGGTGAACACTCATTTAGAGAGGTTGATAGCCAAGGAAAACAGGGACAAAGATATGCTCCGCCACATGAAGAACCATTATTGGGCCCGCATGCATGTGTGCAAAGCAAAAATGAAGGTACTCAAAGCACGCTTGGCCAAGGCACTAAAACGGAGGAAAAGGCCCGATCCACTTCAAATTTTGGCTGAAGCCACCTTGAGGGAGCATGGTGCTCAATGATACACCTCCAGCTCAAAATTCAGGAAATTTGGAGCAATTTTTGTCAATTTTGAATTTTTTGTGCCAAAAACAGGTTTTTGCCCTCAACGCGTAGCGCGCCGCGCGCTACCCTTAAGTTGGGGAGGTCCATTTCACAAAAACTTAGCATTTTTGGATTTTTCATGACAAAATACACTTTCTCAGCCACTTCCAAGAAGTTTCATAGAGATTTGAGCCCCCAAAAGGTCAAAAAACAAGCAAAAAATGACCTTCTGCCACTTTTTGGACACACAGGAAGCAGTCTTGGGAGATTGCAATTTTGGAGGGGAAAATGGCCACCAAACTGAGAAATTCCACTTGGGCCAGAGAGTCGACATCCAGACCTTTCCAACAAGCCCACTGGTGCCTCATTTGGATGCCGGGAAGTGCCTCAAACATGGTCTGAAAGGTGCACTACGCGTTGGGAAAATTTTCCAGTTTTGCACCTTCAGCTCAGGAAAACGTAGCATTGACTAGTTTTGACTTTTTGGTGGGGTTTTTCATCCTCTTTGACGTAATTGATGTAATTTCATGTTGACATGACACTTTTTTACCTATTCTAGAAGATTCATTCATAAAATGGCAAAAAATTAATGAATGAATTGGTTTCCTAGCTTATAGAGGCAAGTTGTTTTGATTGCCTAGATTGTAGTGCTCAGTTTAGAATTGGTTGAAACAGCTCCTAGGATGATGACCTCGACCCCTAGAGGCAAGGAAATGTGTTATATTGCCTATATTATGTACTTTCTTAGTCATTTTCATGGTTGGACTCTTGAGGGATAAGCTTAGACTGTATTACTCTTTGTATCTCTGCAATTTTGGCAAAGGAAGGACCAGGGTTTTGCAGCACTATTTGGGATTCCTGTGGTGATTTGTGTTGATGGTGTGTTTCTCTCATATACTTGTAAGTTTGTTAAGTGTATCATTTTCCCACTCTTCTCTTCTACAAATTAATTAAATGAAGTGTTAAGGTAGAATTCATGGATTCTATGCTCTGCCTTTAAGTTTGCTTAATATCCATGTTTTCGTCTGTTTAAGGAGAACTCTCGATGGTTTCTTGCTCTCCTTAGCTCCTCAACGGTCATATCTATCCATTCACTTAATTCAAAGGCATCAAGACAATCTCCTACCTTGCCCCAAAAAGACCTCTGCAAAAACTGTGTCTCATCCCCGCACCCAAAATTGCTGTGCTCAGTTTTCCAACAAAACTCTAAAAATTTAAAATCAAACTTTCCCTATCACTTTACTAGCCTAAAATCAGTGTTCTTTATTGGTCATCTCTTCCCTTTGAAGACCTTTTTCCGAGATATACCCGGAGAGAGCCCTCTCCTATCCCCGTAGGGCTAGCTACGAGGCTAAGTGGTTTGATGTTGCCTTGGATTTTGTCTTTTTCAGCCTGAGGCCAAATTCAAGCACTAACAATCCCAACCTTATAAATCATGTGAAGTATGGCCTCAAAAAGCAATTTGAAATAACAAACTTAGGACACTTGCATTATTTTCTTGGTCTTCAAGTCTTGCAATCCAAGGAAGGTATTTCCCTTTCACAATCCAAGTATGCATGTGGTCTTCTATGCCACTTTCACAGGGAAGATTGTAAGCTAACCCCTTCTCCCTTTCAGTCTGGAGCCAAAATTTCAATCACTTATACTTCCCCTGAAGTTGATGCTACCTTATACCGTCAGCTTGTAGGAGAAATTTTGTATCTGACCCATACCCATCCTGACCTTTCCTTTAGTGTTGGCCTTATTGATTGATTTATGAAAAACACATGTGAAAGTCACTGGAAAGAAGCTAAAAGAATATTTCATTATGTTCATGGTATAGTTCAATTTGGGATTCATTACAGTGAAGAAGCATCTCCTCTATTGGTTGGTTTCACTGATTTTGATTGGGCTAGTGACCCTGGCGATCAGAAGTATACTACAGGTTGTGTCTTCACTCTTGGTTCTAGACCGATTACATGGGATTGCAAGAAAAAAAGTTCCATTTCTATTTCTTCAGTAGAAAAAGAGTATCGTGGCGTCGTAGAATCTAGTAAGGAAGCTTGGTGGCTTCGTCAGATCCTGTTAGAGTTTGGCTTTTAGCAACAACATCCGACTACACGTTGGTGTGATAATAAAAGTTTCATTCAACTATGGAAAGATTTGGTCCAACATTAGTGCAACAAACTCATTGAAATACAAATGCACTTCATCAGAAAGCTCATTCAAGACCTTGTTATTGAGGCGCAGTATTGTTCAGCCGATGATTAAGTTGTAGACATCTTTACAAAGGCTCTCAGAGAGGCGAAGTTTACTAAACTTCGATTTATGGTTGGAGTTCACGAAGTTATCACTAAGGGGGGATAGGCTCCAATGCCTTCTTCCTTCTCCTATTGTTTCATATTTTTACATCCTTCAATCCTATCCCAAGTTGTTCTTAAGGGGGGGTGTTAGGATATTCTCGTGCATAGGAAATAGTTAAGTATAACTTGGTCTAGTGTAGAGTTAGGTAAAGTGTGTTTCTTTACTATGTAATTTTGTAACTTACAATCTGAAGGTCATGATATGTTCTAGACATGAAGTGATCCAACGATTCATTCTCTCCTTGGTATTACCGACACTTGATTTGTGGCTTAACGCTTGATTGGTCCATGATCTTTATTTAAATAGCATGGAAGGTCATGTGTAAGGTGATTGTTCATGAGAGAAGCTTATGTAAATATTATTTCTCTTACATTAATAAATTTCCTGAAGTGGTCGCGTTGGCTCAGACCATGGATTGTTTCTCTCTTTAAGGGTTTTAACCACGTAAAGAATATTGCTGTATTGATCTGTGATCTGTTTGTGAGTGGTGTCCTTTGGTGTTGTATCTGAGAAGCTTACCTTGTAAATTCATATAATTGATCTCTTAACATATCATGATAGACAACAACAATATTAGTTAAATGAACTATTCATTTAACCAGATATTCATCATAAGCTATTCATGTTAAAGTCCCTATTAGTAATTTTTTTCTCTTTTTTCCATGAAGGACTAATCCTTCATCCAATTTGAGACAAGATTTTTTGTATTTTAGATTAGTTTTGCATCTACATCATAACTTTACATCAAGTACTCTTTCAATAGAGGCAAACATCTTGGTACTCAGTGGTGGGATTTAGTCCTTATATCATTCAACCTTCTTGATTGGTCTTAATCTTTATTCCAATCACTAAAAATCAATCATAAGAAATTGTATAATATTGTAAATAAGTTTGTATATAAACGAAAACCATTAGCACCAACATTTTGTGACATCAATTTATAGAATTAATATTAATCCTTAAATTAGAATTATAATTACTAACCTTCTTTTAAAATATATTGATATTGTAATTTAATTATAATAAAATTATTAGTATATAATAGTATTATAATTAGAATTAATTATACTTTTAAATACATTTATGGTAAAGCACTTAAAATAAGTAAATAGTTGTATTTACTTTATAGAATTAAGTTAGGTATTTAGTATAATTAAATTATACCTTAGAAGTTTACCGATAGAGTAGTTCAGTATTACATTAGTATTAGCATAATAATATAGATCTAATATATTTAATATGATATTATAAATTATATTATATTTATAAATTAACATAACCTTATTTAGGTAATATTAACATAAACATAATTTATATTAAATTAGATTAATGACTAATTAGGATAACATTAACATAGTTTTACTTTAGGATTAACAACTAATATTAACCTAACTTAATATAGGGCTTATATTAACATTAGTATTGGAAGAAGTATTAACACCTCATTATCATAGTATCATATAGGATTAACAATTAATATTAACTTAATATCATAGAGGTTAGCTAGATTAGAGTAGGCTAGCTTAACTTTAAGACATAACTTAGTTGTAGCTTGGCTGAGCCCTAGATCAACTTAAGGATCACTCTCTTAACTGAGCTCAGCAAGAGGAATGATCTAATGGCTCCCCTCTATTGGTAATAAAAAGGCATACTTTAAGCCAACAACGATAGAGAGAAGGCCATTGGACTTAGCTTAACTAGTTGGAACCACCATTCCAAACAGAAAAGGAGTTTCTTTAATTTCTTGATCGGGTGGTTTCCCCCAATGTCGAGGCATAAATTTTGAGCCTAAAAGAGGATCCCACCAAACATGCCTTCCATTTTATCTTCCTATATGGAAAATCCAATGACAACATCCCCAATATTTTTCTCACAAGACTCAGTATCTATCAACCATATTTTTTTATTATCTTGATGTAAATTCTTAGGGGTATTTTGGCGAGATGGAAATGTCTTTGTGGTGTTGAAGCAAGAGGAGGTGGAACTAGTTGTCCTCCTATTCAAGTTAACAGTTGGCGGAACTAGTATTCACACTATTCAAGTTCACAGTTGGTGGAACTAGTATTCACATTATTCAAGTTCACAATTGGTGAAACTAGTAGTCCTTCCATTAAATTTGATAATTGGTATTGTTGGCAACCTTTAATATCTAGAATATCCATTCGAACCTTCTATGGATTTATTCATATCAAGGCCTTTGGTTCCACCTACTATTCCTTCATTCCTAAGGTGGAAAGAAACATGCTTGATGAAATGATTCTAAAGTCTACCTTCATGGGGTATTCAAATACCACAAAGGCATATAATCTTTACAATGAGATAAGCATGGAGTTTATTCTTTCTAAAGATTTAATTTTTATTCAACCTTTTAGTAATACGAAAATTATTGAGTGGAAAATTGATCATATAGATAGAAAGCATGGAAATATATATCATGAATTTCATAATGAGATTCCACATATTCAAGGGGGGATGCTTATCATGGATCAATATCTAGAATCTCCTTTTGAATTTCCATTTGTCCCTCATGAAGTTTCAGTGACTTTATAAGATAGGGAAGATCCTTTGAATGATGTGATTAAGAGGATTGGTAGGTTTAATCCCGATGTAGCACCATCTCAATCAACGGGTCACCCTAGACCTTATCAAAAAGGTACACCAAATTGACTCATCAAAAGATTTGAAAATGTTCGTCCTAATGAGGTTAGGAAAATAGGAACCGAAATATCAACCACACAAGACAGAGGTGATTTATATATTTCTAATTCATGTGATTTAGATGATATGGATATCTGATATGATTGTGAACTAAATATATGTGGTAATTTTGAACCAACTTTCCTCAAAAAACTATCTACTCATCATGAGTCGAAAGAAGTAATGCAAAAGGTGTATGATACTCTCATCAAGAACTAGACATGGAAGTTGGTGAGCCCTCCATAGAAAACCAAACAAATAGGATACAAGAGGATCTACAAGAAAAATAAAATTAGATGGTTCACATGGTAAGAAAAAGTCAATTCTTGTGGGAAAAGCATTTTCACGTAAAGAGGGTTATGATTATGAGGAAACGTTTTCCACCACAACGATATTGGAAACTATATGGCCACTATTTTCCTTAGCAACATAGAATGGATGAAAATTCCTTAAACTGGATGTGAAGAATTGTTTCTTGAATAGAGACCCAAAACATAATGTCTTCATGTCTCAACCATAATGTTTTGTTGTGGAGGGGAAAAGAATAAAAGGTATGGAAAGTCATCAAATCGTTCTACAACCTAAATTAATAACCATGATTCTTATATGAAAAATTAACCAAACAACTTCTGAAATTAAATTACTAACACTTCAATCTTGATTATTCAAACCTATTTGTCAAGAAACTTGGAATCCTTTTTGTAAATATTGTTTTATATGTGGATTTGTTTTTTAAGAGAAGCAATAATGAGAACTATATTTCATCCATAAATGAATACTGGAAGAAGGGCTTTGGGATGGCATGTTTGAGACATGTTCACCACTCTTAGGGCATTGATCTAACTCAACATCTAGTGTACATATTCATCTCCCAAAAGAATCACTCTGGAGAATTGTTGAACATGTTTGGTAAGGACGAATGAAAAACCCCTATCAAATTTGATGGAACAAAATTTGAAACTTGCATCAAAAGAAGGGAATGAATTTTAGGATGAAACCAAGTACAAACAAATTATAGGATTTATTATCTACCTCAGCCCCACAATATCATACATTCCATTTGCTATTGGGACTATTTATAGTTTTATGAAAAAGTGTTGCGAAAGACATTGATGTGCTAGTTTTGAAATAATTGAAGGGAACTCGATATTTTTGGACTTAAGTATTCTAAGGTCGATGACTTAGACTTGATTATATATTCTAGTTTGTATTTAGATGAAGATAATGAAAGTGGAGTGTGTACTTCAAGACCTCTCATGAGTCTTGGATTACTAATTGTCCCTTGTGTTATGCAAAAAGTCAGATGTAGAAGATTCCAAAAAATATGAAAAATATGTAAGAGTTATTTAACTCGCAAAGGATATTTTCTAGCTTAACAAAACAATTGAATATTTTAAAGAGAAACAAGTGAATTTTTCTCCTCTTCTAGTTGATAATATTTTTATAAACAAGTTGGACAATAATCTTAGATTCTGTGATAAAACTAAATACATCTCGATACGAAGTATCATTTAATTCAATATCATATATAGGGCAATACTATTCATTCGAGTGTCGCCAAATTATAAACATACTTACCAAAGCATCTAGCCTAGAAAATTTTGAAATGTTTGAAATTATGTTTAGGCTCAAAAACACTCCTTCCACTCAAAGTGGGGAATGTTGGAGACATATTCTATCGCATTTTTATCATTGTAAATAAATTGTAAATATTAATATTAATATAGGATAATATTAAAGGCCAATAGACATCTTGGAATATGAAACCCATAGTCATCTCATTTGTATTTAAAATGAGATTCACATTGATGGAAAATCATATTTTAAAGTTATCTCTAATAAATATGAACCATAAATGAAAAATTTATATGGTAAACATTTCGCTAACTTAGATCCTTTATATAATTAAGTTAATTTGTTGTAACTAGATTTTATTATCAATTAAGATTAATTTCTTCTATAGCCTATTCATTAACATGATTTAATTTTTTTGTTCATTTATGATTCCAACTGTTTCGTTGTAATCTCCAATAAATTATCCAACAACAAGAGAACTTCAATTGTGCTTATAATCCCGTCCAAATAATAAGTTAGAATTAAGATTAATTTCTTCTATAGCCTATTCATTAACATGATTTCATTTTTATGTTCATTTATGATTCCAACTGTTTCGTTGTAATCTCCAATAAATTAGCCAACAACAAGAGAACTTCAATTGTGCTTATAATCCCATCCAAATAATAAGTTAGCTATGTTAAATGTTAAACCTAAACATTGTATTTTCATCTAATAAATAAAAAAATTATTTAACTACAATTTTCTTATCACCGTGTCTCTCTCTTTGATCACCTCTCAAATAAAATTCAAGTAACGAGTACATAAGAGATGTTGTAATAAATTAAAAATAGAAAATATTATAATGAAAACGTAAGTATTACCATATCAAAACCTAAAAAACTCTATATTCTCATTATAAATTGAAAACATGATAATTAACATTACATTTTTTATGGTGGTTCATGGACACTGAGTTTTTGCTACATCCATAGGAAAATCTATGTAGATGAACCTAAAGGGATCTACTTGTCAGCGAAACTAGCAAAGCCTATCCCTAAGGGTGTCGAGGAGATTTGATGCCATGGCCTCCCGATAAGCAAGGTACTTAGCAACATGAACTTGACCAACTGAGCTATCCCTTGGAGTTGATAGAGTACATTAGATTAAAACTGAAGAAAAAATAATTAGAAATTCTATTAAAATTAAAAGAATTTGGTGACACCTCTCATTTCTACATGTTTAATGGCCTTTGGATGTTGAACAAATATTTCAAAAGTAGTTAGCCACTATGACCTAAGTAAACAAGCTTGAAAGGAGGACAATATATAATGCAATGGAGAATAAAACCTAAACAGAATAAACAAGTAAAGAGAGTGCAATCACTAATAATGAACATAATGGAAATACAATTTAACACAGAAATTTCGAAGAATGTCTACATCATTCATTTTTATTATCAATGTTTATTCCTTAGAATTTTTTTGGTTTCAATTAGTTCAAGTATGGCTCTTTGGCTTGGTTTTAATAACTTCAGGTGAATTGTATTCTAACATTCTTGCCAATCTCTACCAAAGAACCCATTTCTAATTTTTCCTATTTCTATTGATGGAAGAGTGGTTTTACTAGGGGTCAGGTGGGAAACTAGGCATCCCCAACTATTCACCTTCCCTAACTCCAATATTTCTCTTTCTCATTTTTCTTATTTGGAAACAATGTAATGCATAATTATTTTATTTTATTTACCTTTCTCTCCATTTGAGTATTAGCATTAAGTGGAAGCATGAAGATTAATCAAGGAAAATTTGAAGGATGGAGAATTATCTTGAAGTTTGAAAACATTTGTGAATCTTACTAGTCCCTAATATGAAAACTGTAAAATGTTTATTGATGTACTTGTAAAATTATTAAGATTTATAATGTTTTCATATATACTCTCTATATAATGTTGGCGATTTTTAGGGTAAAATAATTTTATATTGTAAAATTTGGGCTAATCATTTCTATAAAAAATGGAAATTTATGAATCTTTTTTTTAAATAATGAAAAATTAGCCCACCTATGAATATTAGCCCTTAAAATTTTCCATGAGATTAATTGATCTAACATAGGATGTTTCATACTATCAATCACATCTCAATACATCACCCAACCATGAACTTTAACTTTTATAGCCATAAACCTGAATTTTTACAACGACAGACTTTAGCTTCTATATCCACAAATTTCACCTTTTCTATTATTTAATTTTAGCGTCTATAAATTTCATTGAGTTCCTTTAATTAATCTAATTAATTATCCATTTGAAAATTTTCATGTAAATCCAATTTAGATCATCAATAGATCCAAAATAATTAAATGTAATTTAACCACCTACACTTCTAACATTGGCTAAGGTTTTCTAACTATCGATCTAACAAAAATCACTATAACTAACACTATATAACAATCATCCCCTCATTTATCCATTTATTTCGAACTATTATCTCTAAGGCACCATCATTCATAACGAGAAAAAGTGTTTGTTTGCAATTTCCAAACAAAGGTAACAAATTATAATACATAAAAACCATTACAATGAAAATATTTCATGAAAACTTCACCCTAAGAAAAACACATTTTAGGAAACAAAATTTCCTACATGCATTAAAAAAACAACTAAGATTTAAAAAACCCTCCAAAACCCAAATTAAAGTAATCTTGAGAGGATAATATATATATACCAAATACCACTCAAAAAATTGAAATCAAAGGAAAGAAATCAGCGTGAAAATTACATATTCATGCCCTTTTGCACATTCTAATCATGGTTGTCATTTTCATGACCATGGAATGGTGAGCATCTATTTTTTTAATCTTGCTGGCCTAAAATAATTCATCCTAAACAACTCTATAGCATGTAGAAAATCTTGATTTTCTTGGTAATGATTTGTGCAAAATTTCAAACAACTAAACAAAAATATTAAATAACAAAATGAGGAGTGTTCTTACATATACAAGTTTCAAATTGCAATGTCAATGTTAAATGAATGCATGTCATTGGGATGGGATTTGGTGATGGATTAATATATGGTAGCATAGACATACTGGATACATAATATTAAATCATGGTATTAGTGTGAGGTTTGGTAAGGTATAGAACTTTAACCTACGAAATTTGTGTTTATTTAAGTAATGGTTTCATTTCCAAGTTCAGGCAGTTTTTTGAGATGTTCTCAAGATAGATCTCACACTCTTCTTACCAAAGCTCAAACCCCCAATCACACTTTTCCTCTTTGTTATAAGGTTAGAAAAGATAGGTACCCGCCCTCACTTAGACCTCCTTTGTGAGTTTGTCCCCAGATGTCTCAACACTTGCTAACTCATAAGTTTTTGGCTAAGAGTTGCCTTAAAAACCATCTGCGCTAGGCTATGATGAACTTAGACCATACCCAATTTGTTATAAGGCTAGAAAGATAAGTTCCCACCATGTACTAGACCTCCCTTGTGAGTTTATCACTAGATATCTCAATGCTTACTAAGTCATGAGCTTTTAACTAGGAATTGTCTTAAAAAGGGAGTTTATCACTAGATATCTCAATGCTTACTAAGTCATAAGCTTTTAACTAGGAATTGTCTTAAAAGCCATCTACACTAAGGTATAATGAACTTAGACCACACCCAACTAAACCTCCTTGGTTTCCATGGCATAAATCTAATTACCAGAATTGATGGTTTTTAATCTTTTAAATACGGTCACTCTATCATGTTAGGCATGAATTAGGAAAAAATAAATATTATATACAAAATTAAACCATTTTAATGAAATATATATGAAAAACAAAAGGCCAGCAGTCCTCCTCGTAGCCATAGAATTCAAAAATGTATACGCTTCTTCCAAATCACGGAATGAAATAAAGAAAAGAAATCGGCTTCTACACTAGTCCCTTCTGTTGAGTAGGAAGTATCAAAACAGAACTTCTAATTACAAAGCAAGGACATCTGCCACCAAACACACCACCCGAAAAATCTGTTCCTCGAAAGCCTCGGGGAAACCCAGGGAAAACAGTTCAGGAAATCACAGAGCAGACTTCAATTGACAATGTCTTTAGCTGTGGATCACTGTAGCAACGAGCATCCGTCTACGTTTGCTCCCCACCAATTCAATGAAATATTTTGATATCCCGTGCATATGTATAGAAGAACTCCCATGAACGCCAATCCTGAGTCCAATCCTCCAGCGAGCACATAGTTATGCCGCTTCCACCAGTCTTTTTTATATCTATAGAGTACAAAGCTGAAAATGAATCCCATGAGTATCCAGCTGGTATAATTCACTGGTGAAGCAGGGGGCATACCCGCTGTGGCTCCGATGAGAACAGGCATATAAATCAGTCTGATCCCTTCTTTCTCAGGAAATGCCTTGTGAACCAGCCATATTCTTTCTCAGGAAATGCCTCGCGAACCGGCCATACTGTGAGTGAAGCTATTGCTCCTCCTAAGAAAAACCAATTGATTGGTTCATATTCACCAAGATTTCCAAAAATTCTTCTGGGTCCAACTAATCCCCATGTTACAGAAGCCTCGTACGTGACCCGTTGGACAAGTCCATGGGCTGTCAGAGGGCAATACATCAGTGTCGCAGATATGGGGAACGGAATATATGAGCCACCACGGTGTGCCTAAGTACACAATTCCTGAAATCACTGTGCCCACAAACTGCAACAAAGATTATATGCATAAATCATTCCTGAAATCACTGTGCCCACAAACTGCAACAAAGATTATATGCATAAATCATATCCAGCACGCAAATTGAACTGAAGTTACAGGGAAGAAATAATGGCTGTAATCTTGAAGTAAACCGACACTTTTATTCATCTTGTAATAAATATAAATTCAGATTTTCGAAAGTTACTCTTTTTAGATTGGTGAAACTCTATCTCTCTATCTGAGAAGGTATGTGTGCTGCAAGATTAAATAGTTCCATGATAAATACCTGTGCATAGAACTTAGCTCTAGGAGGGATTTTCATAAAATGCCCCAGTTTAAAATCCCCTAAGAATGACAGGGCTTGCCCTATGCTTACAGTTCCATACGTTTTGAAGCAAACGCTTGCAACTGGTCTGCCTGGATAAATATAACCTATGATGTACTCCAACATGATGCTAAGACGCGGCCCCTACCGTGACCAACACAATCCAAGATTTAGTTTCATACAAGATGGATGATGTAGTATACTCGACATCATTTTGCTTGACGAATGACGCATAGACTTACTTGATTGGTAGTTGCAGCAATAACACCAATGGGTAATGTGAAGAAGAAGGCAATGCCACAAGCGAGTATTACTCCCCACCATCGCAGTTGAAGCTCTTCATTGTAATATTCGCATGCAAAAATAGCTAAAGCTAGAGTGCCGACGAGAATTGCGGTGAACCATAATTCTGGCACTTGCTTATATTTTCTCATTCGTCTGGTGTGCACATCCACTGTCTGATCTCTGAAAGCAGACACGCAAGGATGCCAAATATCCCTGCAACAAATTATGACCCATTAGTGTTATTCATAATGCTTTTCAATCCATGGAATTGTGATGAATTCGGGGACTCATAACATACTTTCCATGAAACAGGAGGACGTGAACCAGTGTGGCACTTAATGAAGCGAACCCAACGCCATAGGCAATAGCAAAGAATGTGGGAAGATGCATTGGTCCATACTCCATAGGCAATAGCAAAGAATGTGGGTAGATGTATTGGTCCATACTTCTTGTAAAGAATGTGGGAAGATGTATTGGTCCATACTTCTTATAAGCCCCGTTGTCGAGATGGAATTTTGAATCAACGATTCCGGAGACGTTGTAAGGTTGGCCAGCGGAGTTGAACAGAGTGCTAGAAAAGATTGGGAATGTTTTTGCATGATACAAGTTGAGTCAGTATTTTAATGGCGTTATCACATACATCACAAGCACAAATCCGACTGCCCTGTTGGCTATTGAAAACCAGGGACTGACAAGAGGGCTTCCCAGGTAAGAAGAAATGGACCAATCTATGGCTATGGCACCGATGCCGAGGGCATATAGTCCTGAACCCAGTTGTTGTGCAAGAACAGAGTGTGGAAAGGCCCAGCAGATCCATGACATGGATGTCACCATGGGAAACAGATAACCAGGGATTACATAATAGGCAAAACTACATGAAAGGGCTATCATGAAAAACTGGTTTCGTGTAACGCCTCCTTTGGGCCTCTCCTCCTCATGAAGAATTCATTTTCTCTAATCATATGAAATGAGACTTCGTGCCTGAACAGAGAAACCTGAACAAGATTGTGAGGCCACCACATGGTAGCAGGTTCCACTAGATATTTTCTGAAGACCCCTGCCCATCCATGCCCTAACATCTGCATATTTAAAACAGTAAGAAATATTGCACACAACAAGCATTAGGGAATTTAACGAAGAAATTGGAGCAGAAATGGTCAAAACCTAACCTGGGTTGTCATGACAATGAGTAAAGAAACGAAAAAGCTCAGGTTCTTCTTGTAGAAAATTTTGACAGCATTGACCATGGAAATTGCATATACACCTGCTGCCCCTGCATTCGCAAAGATTGTGATGAGAACATGCTCCTTTATATTAAATGGCACCGGATTCAGCGAGAACTCCCATTTGCTGCCTGCAAACAACTTTTCGTTGCTTATGGTTGCTGCCATTAACCGGCCAAGAGGGAGGACTGCAATCTGAGCAGCTATTACACTAAGTGAGAGGTGTTCCCTTCTGTACGCAAAAAACTGATTTAGAAACGATAGTAGAACGCAAGACAGAATTCGGAGAACCCGCATCCTGAAAGTTAGCACGGGAATGCTTGGATCGTCATTTGTAGGCACAGTGAGAGCTACCTGCTCGATAGGGGACTGGTCATCGGAATCTCTTTTTGTAGCAATCTCTTTTTCGTTGCCAGTCGCTGTCCTCGGATCTCCCACTGCATTTCCCAGATGATATATGCGACTCACTTCCATTAGATAATTGAAATCAGCTTTCCGTTGCAGAAAATGTAATCAGACAGTGGCCTCTTGTACTAAATCTTTATCATTGCTGTCATATATCAATGCCAAACCGAGAAGAAGAAATGGCTATGTCGACTGTGGGGTCGGAGTATATTGATTCTCCATCTCTTCTACTTGTCTGCAATATTCATTCTCCATCTATTTTCTATACTCTTAGACGATTTGGCAGTCGATCTGAAACGAGAAGAAGAAATGGCTATGTCGACTGTGGGGTCGGAGTATATTGATTCTCCATCTCTTCTACTTGTCTGCAATATTCATTCTCCATCTATTTTCTATACTCTTAGACGATTTGGCAGTCGATCTGAAACGCGGAAGATGATAGTTACGAAGTGGCTCTGGCCATGTAAAGTGGCGTTAAACTTTTTATAGTATTTACAGTTTACCTTTATATTATGAATACTTACCTTTATATTTATATTATATTCTTAATATTCATATAATATTTACGTTTATATAGTATATAAATACGTTTATATTTATATTCTTATTAATAGTAATATAATATTTATATTTATATTTCCAATTATAATTATATTCCAATCCAAAGATATTTTATTTATTTATTTAATCTTAATTTTATAATTGAAATATAATTAAAATATAACTCTGGTATATTATGTGTGTCACGCGACATGGAAAATAATATGATGTAAAGTTATATGATATAAAATTTAGAAATAATATGAAGTATAACATTTCCATATTCTTTAGTGTTTTATTTATAGGTTATTTTATTTATGTTCATACTTATAATTATGAAGATAATCTTTCACTTTATTGATTATTATAAATTTTAATAACATTTTTTTGTTCGTCAAGTTGTTTATATCTTTTAGAGGACTACAAGTTTAACTTTTTATTTGAGGAACCACGGTCTATGGTTATCTAAACCATCAAAATCATCTAGGGACCATACTCATTGTTAACGTAACTGTTTTTTTCCCCACAGAGTTCCAAATTCGTGACCTTCACATTATGGATTGACATAACAATACACTCATCATTGTCTATTTTCTTCCCTATGGGCCAAATTTTAATGTAACATCCCCCCTAAACCTCATGTAAAACTACACAGGATTAGATTTTTTTATGAAATTACTAACATCTAATAATATGAATTCACTATTTCATATTCCTTAACTAACTATTAGATAAAATCATCATTGTTACGTAGAGTAAACTTTAGAAATAGAATAGTAAGTTTCATAACATAACAACCACTATTGTAAAATATTATCATAAACTTCCTCATGTAACGTGCATTGTTTTCATGATTCGTTTAAGTAGGTTAGTTAATCACATACTTGATAATGTAAATGCCACACCATGTAAAGAATCAATGAAAATAGAATGTTATAAAGGAAAGCAAATCGTTGGACACTTATATACCCCAGAAACCTTGTAGGGAAAAACCAACAAACGTTTAATTTTATTAAGCATCTTGGGAGGGTGTTGACCCGTTAGTCAATGGTTATAAGAGAGTCCATCCCTTTTCTATTGTTCAAAAGGAATTTTAGAAAGAAAAATCATCTTAAATTCATCATAATTAGCTAGAATCTATCACATTAATCATGATATCATTTACCTGCAAATCCTCTAACACTATGTCTTTATGGCCTAATTCTTCCCATCAAAAGATTATCCAACAATTGACATTCCTTTGATTTGGATCGACCACTAGTTCTTTTCCTACTATAATGTTAAAGAAAACCATTTTTTTCCATGAATTACAGTCTTTTCGTGCAATTACTAATGTCAACAAACTCTAACATCCAAATAATAAATCATTTACTAGTTATGTTTCAAGCATATTTTCATGTACATAATTAAAAACATATATAAGTATTGACACATGCCCCTCTTGTTAACACTACACAAACATTAATTAAAATCACATAACTATCAAAACATGTCTAATTATCTTTACATCTATGTATGGTTATGACACATGTGCATCCATCCATAATTCACATGGATAAGGTAAAAAACATAGAGATACCAAAGCATCTTGATTATGCCAACTTCACATAAATCATGAGAAAGGGAATATAGTTACATCATACTTGAACCCACAAAAAACGATAGCAATCGTCATGGGGATCACTATCTCTTTGCACAAGAAGAGGGAAATCTTTCCAAATCACGACAACAACTATTTTTTATTTACACAAGATACATTATTTTCCAAAAGAACCATTGCAACTCCAATACTTTAAAAGAAACTAACACATTAACTGTGATGTTTGTGCATGTAAATTCATATTCACTTTCAAAAGAAATTAACATAATATCCACTATCCTTGTGCATATAAGTACTTATGTCTCTAACAAAATAGTTATTCTCTTGTGCACTCAATACACTTTTCTTTCCCAAGAAATCTAACACAACAACCATTTACTTCTAAGAATATAAACACTTGTTCTTTTCCAAGAACTCTAACAGAGTAGCTATTATAACTATACACAAATACATAATCTATTCAAAAGAAATCTAGCAATATATATTATTCTTGTGCAAGGATATGCATATTCCTTTCCATAGGAAATCTAACATAATGGATATTAATCTTGCACATGCCAATGCATATTATTCCCAGAAGAAACCAAGCACAACAGATACTAATTTTGTGTATGCCAATGCATATTCTTTACCAAAGAAACTTAACACAATAACCATTATCTTTGGGCATATAAGAAAATATTTTTTTGAAGAAACTATAGAAATAAACACATATCATTTTCAAGAAATCTAACCCAGTGGCTATTATTTCCATGCATGTGATAACATATTTATTTACAAGAAACTCTATCACAATTTAACTATTCTTTTATGCATGCAATACCTATCTCTTCCTAAATAAAGCTATAAAAAAAATTGGATATTCCTCTTAAAGGAAAGCTATCACATATCAATTATCTTGCGCATGCAAACAAACATATAATTTTCAAGTAATCAAATCCATAGTAGCTATTCTTTCATATAACAAAGTTATTCAATTTTTTAATCCCCTTAATGAATTTAGTCAACATAACTTATCTTTTATTTGATGTCTAGAATTCATTATGCATCCCCTTGAACAATGACTCCTTGTCCTCTTTCTCTAGATAACAACTAGAAAACAATGAGAAATGCCAAGCATTTGGAAATAAGTCCAGTAGGTTATCATCTTAAAAATATTTATGCAAAACAGTGGCTAGAGTGCACATTTCATTAATTTTTCCTTCATCCCCATTGATAGAAATCAGGAAAAGTCAATGTAAAGATTAATCAATAGATGACCTGACATCAATTGTAACCCTTTAAAAATCCACTGACTAGTCGCTGAAAGAGTCCTGTCAACTAACTCTAAGATTACCTTTCCTCTAGAGTCAACCACATATATACAGAGGGAGTCATAATGTGGGAGATATGTGCTAGAGAGTGAAGGAATATGACATGTGTCATGAAGGAATCCCACTAAACTAGCCCTTGAGATGGTCACATACAAGACCCTCCTTGGAGCCCTCATCACAAATAAAAATTAATGGAGTCTTCCTAACAACATTTTCCACAGCGCCCGTAGACTTGAGATAAAAAAAAAAATTGTTATCTATTATACCCATGGAGGAAAGCCGGCATGAAAATGTCTCTCTTATCTTTGTTATTTCCGTGCATGCCCACCTCAATCATCCCAAAATCCTTTCCCCTTTTCCTATTCAATTATATAGAGAAAGATAATTTGTTAGACTAGTTATACAACTATTTTTATATCAACCATTCCTCAAATCATAATATTTCAACCATTCGTCAAATGAGTTATGACCATAATATTTTCAATAATAATTCCAAGTTATTACAATTATTACATAGGGATGATACATACTCCACACCTTGAAGATAAGATCATCCTCGGTGTTGATCATTAACTTTTAATCATGTCATATAATTCAGAATAACCGAAAGGGAATAATTCCCCTTAAAAATAAAGGATTTTATTTCCACAAAATACCAACAAGAAAAAACAATAACGTTTTATCAATAGTCATAAGAATTTGCAGCTACCAAAATATTCAATTTTTACTTTCAATATCATAGACACAAAATAAAGTCTTCATACTGATTTATTGTTAGCATCCATTTATTCTTGAAAATCATGGTTGTTGATAATAGAAATAGGAAACGTTAAGAATAACATCAAGAAAAAAATATTAATTTAATTTGTCCTTGAATTAAATTAGGAATTAAACTGTAATTCTAGCTCTCATAGCAAGTTGTAATAGTTAACTAAGTTAATATGACTTAGTTGAATCAATTAATTTGACTTAGGAGTCTATCTAGAGTCATGTAGATTGGTTCCTAAATTTTAGGGGCCGTCATTGAGTTCTTTTGAGTTATAGTTATTTAATTCAGTTTAACTGAGTTAAATTCAGTTAAACTAGTTCCAACTGATGGAGGAATTAGTGAGAGATCCAGTACTAGGGTATAACTTGTAGTAGTGGGGTGTAAGCAGCACTGCTCAACCAATAAACTGAAGATTCACTCATAATTAACTCATGTATGTCAAATCAAAGAGAGACCCAGTTGAGATTAGAGTTCAGGCACAATGTATTATCTGCTGTAAAATCATTTAAATTAAACCGATGGTGCATGGAATTAGAGAAATGCCTATTGATGAATTGCCCAATTATGGATGAGGAATTTCCCAACTAAATATGGGCTAATTCCTAAGAAACTACGGAAGGAAATATGATCCTTGTAGGCAACATATTTGAATAAGTATTAGTTGGAGCTTGTTTGTGAAGCAATAACATAGATTGAGGTAGTGCAGAGGTTGCTTGGTCTTGAGAAAAATATTGTAATCTTCTCAATTTTTCTAATTAATGAAATATACAAATAACAAGGGTTTTAGTTGTGGCTTTCCCCAGAAAATTATTTTGTTATTTGTGATTGAATTCTTCCTTTTTCTGCTTCGTGATTTCATTGATCAATTGTTGTTTCCGCTGATGAGTAGAGTAGATTCAAATCAATTGTTTTAGCATATCATAATACGCAATTTGAATCTACAAGGAATTTCTAAATGGTATCAATTCTATATTTGTAGAAATTTCTACATGCTATGAGAGATGAAATCACTATAGAAGAGGAGAATATAAGTTTTTCTTTTATAGGAGAAATCAAATTTGCAACATCATACTTCAGAGCTAGTAGGATGTCAATCTATAGATTGAGGCTTGAATATGCCCTTGAGGGTAGTTCAAACTATATTCCTTGGTAGGACGGGATCAAGGCAGTTTTGGAAGAAAATAGGCTTAAGGAATTAATATACAGTGATATTCCTAAGCCTGCAACAACTAATGCTCAAGATATGGGAAAGTTGAGAAATGTGTGGCAGAGGCGAGAAGGATTATCATAGAAGGAGTTCTAGATCATATTGTCTCAAACCTCCATGGTAAGGAAATTTCATTCGCAAGGTAGAAGGCCTTGATAGACCTATTTCAAAACAATAGTGACCCCATGAAGCTAGGACTGAAGGACAAGCTTAGAAATATCAATATGGAGAAGGGCGATAAAATACCGAAGTACTTGATCGAGTTCACCCGATGTTGAGATGAGCTTGGAAGTGTCAATGTTATACCTGTGTAAGAGGATATGGTGAGCCTAACACTTCTAAGCCTTCCCAAGAGATGGCACAACTACTAAGACTCAGTTCATGGGAGGGGGAAGACACCAGAGTGGGAGCGGTTGTGGTCTAACTTGGTACAAGAAGAGATTTGGTAGAACACCAAAGATGGGAGCTCATCCAAAGAAGTGGAAGAAGACTTTTCATTAGCTAGAAAAGATAAGAACTCCAAGGGAAATCAGTCCCAAGGAGAGAAGGGCGAAAAGAAGAAGGACTTGTCGAAAATCAAGTGTTTTCACTGTCATGAGTTCAGGCACAATGCCATGAAATTCCCATAGAAGAAAGCAAGAAAGAAGGAGCCAGCAGTAGCAGCAGTAGGTGAAGTTCTCGCTTCACAATTCAAACTTGATTTTATTCTCATTGCATGCATGGAAAGCATTGTAATTGGAAGCATGTGGTATCTCGAGAGTGGTGCCTTGTTCCATATGATGGGGAATAGAGATATATTCAGTGACTTGGAGGAGAAATACCTCAAGAAAAACATATACTTTACATATGATGGGAGGTATTCTGCGACAAGCATCAGTAAAGATACTTTTCGGAGGGATTTTGGCTCCCCTCTCAAACTCACAAATGTGATGTATTTTCTAAGACTATAGAAGAATCTTGTTTCCATCGCAGTGTTGGAAGACTGTGGTTCTGATGGGATATTTAGCAAAGGAAAGGTTTTCCTTATACACATCTCCATGAGACAAGTGAAACAAATCGATGTGAGTCAAGAACTTGTATGCACTTGAGGTACAAGATGCATGCAAATCCTTGAGGAGTAAGGAAAAGGTTACAAACTTGGTGGTTGAGAGGAAGCATGAATTAACTCTCAACATGCGGCCTTAGAAGAAGCCTTAGTAAGTTGTGGAGCAGCTAGAATTGGAGAAGCAGAGAGGAGATCATGTGGAGACACCCACTCAAGAGAAGACCTCCAGTAGGGGGAAATTTCGAGCAAAGTGGGCAGAGGGATAACATGTAGCCGTAGATGTTAATGTGCGGTGGGGCAATATGAAGCAATAGTCGAAAGAGTTGTAGAAATTTGGGTAAGTTTCATTGAGGTGTGTTTGTCTCATGGATCATTACGCTACAAGGGGCCCCAATATTTAGTAGCAAGAGGATTAGGGTCAGTCAGATACTGAGAAGTGTTGAGAAATGCAGACAATGGAGCATGAGGGTCAGTAGGAGAGTCAACAGTAACACCGTTTTTCAGGTAGATTGTTGCAGACACAATTGATTTTGTTTATTTTGTTTGGTTGTTTTTTGTTTGCAGATATTTAAGTAGAAACAACAACAGTGACAAGATTTGCATGTAGAACATTCCAAAGGTACCATATTGAGATACAGTTGAATTCCTTTCTTGTTGAGATGGAGTTTTAAAAATAGTAACAAGAAATATAAAAAATATCATCAAGAAAAAAAATCCTAATTTAATTTTTCCTTGAATTAAATTAGGAATTAAATTGTAATTCTAATTCTCATAGCAACTTGTAACACTTAATTAACTTAATTTCAGTTAGTTTGAGTTAGGATTATATCTAGAGTCATGTAGAGTGGTTACTAAATTTTAGGGGACCAGGTAGATTTCTTTTGAGTTGCAATTATTTAATTCAGTTTAACTCAATCAAATTCAATTAAACTAGTTCCAACTAATGGAGGAATTAGTGGGAGATCGATTAGTTGGTTGTAACCTACAGTAGTGGGGTGTGACCATCACTACTAAACCAGTAAACTAAAGATTCCCTCATAGATAATACATGCATGTCAAATCAACAAAAGACCCAGTTGAGATTATATTTCAGGTATAATGTACTATCCATTGTAAAGTCATCTAAATTAAGATGACGGTGCATGTAATCAGAGAAAGGCCTATTCATGGATTGCGCAATTATGGATGAGGTATTTCCCAATTAAATATGGGCTAATTCCCTAGGAAACTACGCAAGGAAATAGGAGCTTGGCAGGTAACAGATTTGTCTAAGTATTGGCTAGAGCTTGGTTCTAAAGTAGCAAGATAGATTGAGGTAGTGTAGAGGTTGCTCAGGCTTGAACAAAGCATCAAAATATTCTCAATTTTTTTTATTGATGCAATATACTGATAGCATGTGTGTTTATCTATGGTTTTCCCTAGAAAATTATTGTGTTATGTGTGATTAAATTCTTCCTTTTTCTGCTTTGTGATTTCATCGATCAATTATTGTTTCTATTTATGAGTAAAATAGATTCAAGTTAATTGTTTTAGCATATCACATCTTGCAGTTTGAATGTATAAGAAATTTCTACATGGTATTAGAGCTATATTTATAGAAATTTCTACAACGATCATGTACACTCTAATTTTTGTTACAGGTGGCTTATTAGTTATGGAAATCACTCTAATAGTGGTTTGAAAAACCAACAACGAGAACCTATGGTGGTCTCATAGCCTCCATGGCAACCACCTTGTAATGTATTATCAACAAATCCAACATGATCAAATTAACAAAAATCACATTACTTTTATTCACAACGCTTTCAATCAAATGAAACATTTTTATCTCTCAATCATTCATGCAATGTCAGGTGATATTTTAATCATACTACTTCTACAAGTACCCAAAGAGCACTGAGCTCTCTAATCATCAAAATGATCAATCACTGTACCAAGTGCATACTATCTTGCCCCTCACTAAAGGCATCAGAACAATACTTCTACAAGTACTTGGAGAGAACCTAGCTCTCTAATCATCAAAATGATCAATAACTATACCAAGTGTGTAGTTGTCTTAGCCCCTACTAAAGACATCCATAAGATTGGTAAGGAAGTAAAGGAACTTACACTTCTAGTAATTCCTTCCTGAGCATTAAGCTCCTTTCCTCTTAAGATATATATAAAATTCTTAAAAAATCATATAAAGAATCATTTCTAACACATAACTTATCTGGTTGGTTAAATTTTTCTTCTATGAGAATCACAATGGGAAGACAAATGCTCCTAATAACCAATGGGAACTTGTTTCCACAACCAGACTGAGATATTTTCACGACCAAAGAGTTCTCTGAAAAGGACCATACCATTTCTACCTAGTGTTTCTCTAACCACACCAGGTCTAGCCTAAAATATCACTAACCACACAAGGTTCAGTATGCAGTTATACTAACCACGCTAGGTTCATATAAAAAATTCCTCTAGACAATTTCTTGCCACCCTCAACAATGGCTTGTCTGAAGATATTATGTTAAACATCTTTTAATTTATCCTCTCTTGGTCCCTTGCCAACCAGAGTCCAAGTCACAAGGTTTCCTTAGGCTTCTTCACCTCTCACCCTCTTGGCCAACCTTTTCCCTAACTAAGATCATCTATCTCTAGGGAGAGCAAATTTAGGTAGGCAACCATCATTAGCTCAAGGCCTCCATGGCCTCCACAACTTTTCATAATTTTCTCGCATGTCAAATTCTCTTTAGCACCTTTTCCCACTGTAATTTACATAATTGACGATATACACATTATCATTAAAGCAAAAGGAACATTTATGTACATCATGCGTTCATACTTGACCCTCAATATGGGTCCCATAATTTATGAAGTAAATTTGACAGATATTGATAACTGACCTCTCATATCATATAGAAAATATCCATTTCAAAATTGTTCACCTAATAACCAACATGCAATTTAGAAAGAGCATTACCATATCTTGCATATCATAACATTATAAGGTTACTTTTTCTGTTCCAAATCACATTGCAATGTTTTACCTTTCACGGGTTCTTATGTTTCCATTAGAGTACCCATGCTTAATCACATCAACAACATTAGTGGAAACTATCATAACTTATAAAATGTAATGTTAGTCACAAAGTATTTTGTCAAATACATTCAAGATGCTTTTCACTTTCACATGCATCAATGTTCTCAATGTTTCATCATAATATAAAGGTAATGGTTTGTTTCTTTTCATAAGCCACTATTATGCATTAAAAGTAAGAAAAATAAATAAGGATGCATATTTTATATGATACATCCAAGAAACTTAAAAAAAAATAAGCTTTCATGAAGTTGTTGTTTTTAAACAATTGTTGAGGGAATAAGACTCATCATTAATATTCCCATACTTCTAATTTATGCATGTTGACCTCTCATTTATCCATATGCATCTAATCATTATGAAACATTACTAAATGCAAGTCAATCACACAAACTTTTGTTTGGTTAACAAATTAGTAATGCCAATAGATTTATCATCATCTATATTTTTGTTTAGCGATGACAATGGAGAAACCACATGCCCATAACACAATAGACTTAACTGATTAGATTCAATTCAATGTCACTACAACATTCACATGCATTGGATAAATTTATAAAGGATGAATTAACATATTTGTTAGATGTAAGATGCCTACCAGTTATCATCATACTATAAAGTTGTAAAGTTTGAAAAAAAAAATGTAATAAACATTATATGATTACTATTAGTCATATCATTAAGTTGATAGAATAATCGAATCAGATGCTTTATTGACAATATTGTTTTGTGATCCAAGATATTTTTGATTTCAAGTACTCACATCCATATCTATGCATTTGTAAAAAAGTATCGAATTTCGAAATTATTTTACTTTCTTACATACAATAATGTTATGCATAAAATCCTATGCAAAAAGTATTGACATAAAACACACATTCATCACTAATGTATAAGTGGCAATTACAATTATGGTTACAATTCAAACAACCCCAAATTCAGTAGTGTATTGTTACTGAAAACATGAAGTAAACTACCACAATCACTTTGTTTACAACTTGTAGTAATCTTCAATCAAAACAGATTCTTGCATATAAGTTTAATACTTAGTCACGAAAAGTAATCAGTGCTACCAACCATCTTAAATTCAATCAAAATCCATGATAGGACTCAATCATCATTTAGCCATTATAGAAAAGTCTTGCCACTTGATTCATTTTTTATTTTAAACATCCAACGTGGTTCTTTCAATGTCCTTTAAAACGTTCTATTGTCCTCTTCAAGGACAACCTCCACCTTCTACATTCTTTCACTATCACGCAAAACAATACATGCATTCAGTCTTTGTAAGTAGTGCATTGTAACTTTAGTAATTTTCTTTAAGTGCACCATCACCATTATCATAATTGTATTCATGCAAGGGTTGGTAGTTAGTCCTCACTGTCACTAGTGGGAGCTTAGGATTGTCCATAAATGCAATGGAGATTTTATTTTATTTTATCCACACAAACATTGGAATGCTATCAGCACAGTTTTAAAGAAAACATTATCACTTATGATTGTTCAATGTGATATCAACATGCATCATACATTTCATGTAAAATACACTCTACTGCATATATCATTATAATTTATTTTTAGAATCATACTTGAGTTGATGCCCACTAGCATTATAGCTCTACTTATTTTCTTCTTATCGATCCCAGAAAGGCACAAGCGTTGTAACCTTGTGCTCGGATACCACTTATAACATACCTGATTAAACCTAATGTAAAACTACATACGATTATAAAATTTATACGAAATTACCAACATGTAAGAATATTAATTTTTTCTTCCATATTCCGTAAGTGACCATTAGATAAAATCATCATCAATACATATGATAAACTTTGGAAATGGAATAGCAAGTTTCATAACATCACAACCACTATTGTAGCATACTTTCATAAAATTCCTAATGTAGCTTGCATCATTTTTCATGATTCTTTTAACTAGGCTAGTTAATCACAAACCTGATAATCTTAATGTCATTTCATCCAAGAAATCAACATCATTAGAATGAGACAGAGATAAAAATATCATTGAACACTCATATACCCTAAAAAGTCTATAGGGAAAAACCAAAAAGCATTTAATTTTATTAAACGTCCCATGAGGGCGTTCACCCATCACTCAATGTCTTTAAGGGAGTCCATCCCTTAAACATTATTCAAATTTTTTTTTACAAAGAAATATGATCTTAACTTCATCATCTTTACGTAGAAACTATTACGTTAATCATGATGTCATTTACCCACAAATCATTTAGCATTATGTTTGTGTGGTCTAGTTCTTCCGATCACTAGATTATCCTACAATTGACATTCTATCAATATGCCTGGACCACTACATATTTTCCTATAATAATGTTAAATATATTCAGAGTTATAATATTTTCCTACAATTACTACGACCAACAAACTCTTGCATCCATATAATAAATATTTTACTAGTTATGTTTCAAGCATCCTTTCATGTCAATAATTAAAACATATACAAAGTATTGATTCATGCTTTGTGTACAAAAAATGCATTAATTAAAAGAACGTAACTATCAAAAAATGTCTAATTATATTTACACATATATATGGTTATGGAACAAGTTTTTCCATCCATAATTCACATGCATAAGGTAAAAGACATAAAGATACCAAGGCATGCTCATTATCCCTACTTCACATAAATCATGAGAAAGAGAAAATAACTACATTATAGTTCTACTCAGAAGAACAAGGTAATAATTTCCATGGTTATCACTATCTCTGCGTAGAAGAAGAGGGAAATATTTCCAAAAGAGAATCATCACAACAACTATCTTTTCACTAAACAAGATACATTCTTTTCCAAAAGAAAAACCATTGCAACTATGGTACTTTAGGAGAAACTATCACATTAACTATGATCTTATGCATGTAAATTCATATTCCTTTTCAAAAGGAATTAGACTAACAACCATTATCATTGTGCATATAAATACTTATCTCTCTAACACAATAATTATTCTCTTCTGGATGCAATACATTTTTCTTTCCCAAGAAATCTAACACAACAATCATTTACTCATATGCATATAAACACATGTTCTTTTCCAGTAACACTAACAAAATAACTGCTATATTTATATGCAAATACATAATTCATTTAAAAGAAATAGAGAAATATAGATTATTCTTGTGCATGAATATGCATATTATTTTCCACACGAATCTAGCATAATGGATACTAATATTGAGCATGTCAATGCATATTAATTCCCAATTGAAATCTAGGATAATGGATACTAATATTGTGCATGCCAATGCATATTCTCTTCTCAAAACGTTAATGGGATAACCATTATATATGTTTGTACAAGAATGTATTCCTTTTCCAGAAACTATACAAATAATAACATATTCTTTTCAACAAATCTAACCTAATGGTTATTCTTTCCATACATGAAATAATATATTTCTATTCAAGAAATCCTATCACAATTTAACCATTATTTTATGCATGCAATACCTATATCTTCCTCAAGAAATTTATAAAAAAAATACACATATTCCTCTTCAAGGAAAGTTATCAAAATAACTATTTTGATAATCCAAACAAACATTTATTTTTAAAGTAAACAAATTCATAGTAGACATTTTTTCTTATAAAAAAGCTAACTTCATTTATTTTAATCCTTCCAATGAATTTAGTCAAGTTAACATAGCTTATCTTTCATTGAATGACCAGATTCATTGAGCGGCCTCTTCCATAATGACTCCTCATCCTCTTTCTCCAGATAACAATTTGTAAAACAACAAACAATGGCGAGCATTTGGAAATAAGTTTGAGATGTTATCATCTTATAAATCTTTACGCCTAATAGTGGGTAGACGGTATGTTGCATTTTTTTTCCTTCTTCCCCATTGCCAGAAATTAGGAGAACTCTATGTAAGATGGCTCAACAAATGACCTAACATCAATTGTAACCCTTGAAGAATCCATGGACTATCTACTCAAAGAATCTCGACAACGAACTCGGTAATGATATTTCATTCAAAGTCAACAACATATATACAAAAGGGAGTAACAATGTGGGAGATATGTGCCAGAGAGTGAAGGTATGTGACATGTGCCATGAAGGAATCCCATTGAATCAACCCCTTAAAGGTTCACATACATCATCCTCCTTAGAGTGCTCGTGAGAAACAAAATTGAATGGATTTTTCCTAACAATATTTTGGAGAGCACCCATAAACTTGAGAAAAAATCTTTTGCTATATGTTATACCCATGGAGGAAAGCAGGCAGGAAAATGTCTCTCTTATATTTGTTATTTCCATTCATGACCACCCTGAACCATCCCAAAAGCCTTTCCCCTTTTTCTGTTTGATTCCATAGAGAAAGACGACTCTTTAGATTAGTTACGCAATAACTCTTGATATCAACCATTTTTGAAATCATAATATTTCAACCGTTTTCTAAATAAGTTACCACCATAACATTTTCAATAATAATTCCAAGTTATTAAAATTATTACATAGTGGTATTACATTTAATAACTTTTATACTTTACTCAAAATCTTAATATGTTATGTATGGCACAAAAAACAATTATTATTATTATTATTATTATCTATTTTTAAGGTCACGTCCAACTGAGACAACAAATTGGTCTATGAGACCTCCTTATTTGTGGGACAAGGAAGTGACCTCAAGACAGCGATTTGAGTACTAATTCTACGAAGGGATACATACTCTACCCCCTCCGGTTTTGAACCTAAGACCTCTTAAAAGGAAACACATACTCTTAACCATTAAGCCCACTCAAGTTATATAATAAATACAAATATTTTATAACATTTATGTTTTTTATTTTTTATTTATTTTAATTATATTCATACATAAAATTAAGAAGCATAAAAAAAACATTTTCACAGTATTTCTTTTATTATTATTATTTATATTTAGAGAATAAACTTTCAGTTTATTAATGATTACAAAATTTAAAAACTTTTCTACTTTACTTAATCTTAATTTTAAAATTGAAATGCAATCCTAGTATACTATGGCTATTGCGTATAACATGAAAAATAAAATTATGTGGAATACTTTTACAATATTATTTATTTATATTGATATATACATATAATTAACTATCCCTAAACAAGATTAACAATGATATTAAAAATCAAAATTTATCCACTCCTCAAGTCTCCCTTCCATACATAAAAGGCACCACTTGTAAAATCTCTAAAATTCTTAATAAACATAACATTAATGTAGCATTCACCCCTGCTAATACCATCAGACAATTATTCAACTCTTTCAAGGATCCCATAAACCCTAAACTTCAAAAAGGTGTTTATGTGATTCCTTGCTCATGCGGTAAGGAATACATAGGCGAAACGGGTAGGTCTCTTAATATTAGAATTAAAGAACACACTGCTGACTTAAGAAGAGAAAGGACCTCTAAATCAGCCTTAGCTGAACATGTTCACTCTTCCTCTCATTACATCTGCATGGAAGACGTCAAACTGGTTAGAATAGAAGACCACTATCTCAAAAGAAAAATCAAGGAAGCCATTGAAATAGAAAAAAGGAAGAATAACCTGAATCGGGATGATGGATTAAAACTTAGCAATACCTGGAAGCCTTTACTTGAAACCTTAAAAGCCAATAATTAACTCTATTCCCTTAAAAATCCTTAAATATATATATATATATATATATATATATATATAATCTATTAAATTCGTAATAGATTTCTTCACATATAATCATTTGATATCATTAAAAAATAAAATAACTAATAAAATACATATAGGTGTAATTAATAAATAAATTAACTCTACAAATTATAGATAAATAACTCACTAAATCTAAAAAAATAATAATAAAAATAATAATAATAATAAATTAATTAATTAATTAAAATAAATAAATTAATTAAATTAAATTATTAATTAAATTAATTAAGCAAATAAAACAAATTAATGAAATAAACCTATAATTAAACAAAGAAATAAATACATAAAATTAAATTAATTAACTTATTAAAAAATAATAATTAATAAATTTAGTTAACTAACCTGTTCGTTTAATTAACTATAAAAAAAATTAGTTAATTAATAAAACATAGTAATGAATTAATCAATAAAAAAATTAATTAATTAAATTTTCATAAAAGTAATAAACCTAATAATTAATTCAAGAAATAGAAAAATAAGTAATAATTTATCCCTTTAAACTTATTAATTAATGAATTAATAATCAAATTAATAAATTAATAATTAATAATGTAAATAAATGAATAAACATATTAATAAATAATAAATAATTAAATTAATTAATTTTAGTAATCAAACAAATTAATTTATTATTTAAACAAATTAATGAATCAATTGAACCAATTATTTAAAATAAAATTAATAAACATAATAATTAATTCTATAAATAATAAAATTAATCAATTAAGTTATCCCCTTGAATAAAATAATTAATTAATTTAAATAATAATTATAACAATAATAATAAATAATTTAATTAATTAAATAAATAAAAAGATAAGAGCCAACCTATTTTCTTATTTTTGTTGTTTAATAACTTATATATATACCCTAACTATAGCTCTTGGATACATCATTAAGATCTTAAGAATATCTATTGACGCATTCTCCCGTGATAATGGACTCACTTGGTAGTCCGAAATGTTGGATTCACCAAACTCTACAACAGGTCATTCCTCCTCTATCTAAAACTATCATCACTTGTATGGATTCATTATTTAATAACTACATATATTTTCATTTTATTAATTATTATAAAATATAATATTTTTCATACATATTTCATATCAAGTATTAAATACAACAATTTTATAGTATTTATTTTCTTATTTGTTATTTATTTTATTTATGTTCATACATATAATTAAGACGACAAATCTTTATTTCATCGATTATTATAAAATTTAATATTTTTTACGATGAAATTAATTTTATTTTTTTGAATTGGACTTAGTTTGGGAGACTCATTTGTTATCTTTCTAACTTCGATTTAATTCCTTTAATCTCTTATGATGACTAATATTGTCACAATAATTACATATTTACATCCATACTTTATTTAATCTTAATTTTAAAATTGAAATATAATCCTAGTTTATTATGAATCACGTAAAAAAAACTAATATGAAGCATACAATTTTCATATCATTTACTGCTTTATTTATTATTTATGTTCATACATACATATAATTGAAAAAAAATAAACTTTCATTTTATCAATTATTATAAAATTAAATAATTTTTATACTTAATTTAATCTTAATTTTATAATTAATATATAATCGTACTATATTGTGTATGACATAAAAAATAATAATTTGAAGTACAACCCTTTCATAGCATTTATTATTTTATTATATTTATTTTTAGACATATAATTAAGAAGATAAATGTTAATGTTATCCATTATTACAAAATTTAGTAACTTTAATACTTTATTCGAAATTTATTATATTATGCATTGAATGGAAAATAATATGAATTACAACATCATTATGATATTTAATTTTATTATTATTATTTATTTTTGTTATATTTTTAAATATAATTAAAAAGATACATTTTCATTACTCTCATATTATATTTAATCTTAATTTTATAATTGAAATATAATCCCTTCATATTATCTATGCCATGAAAAATGATATGAAGTGAAACATTTTCTAATAATTTATTTTTTATTTATTTTATTTATATTCATAAATGGTAAATTTCTATTTTATTAATATTTATAAAATTTAATAACTTGTATCTTTAATTATCATTTTATAATTAAAGTATACTTTTATTATACTATGTATGGCATGAAAAATAATATACATTAAGCATTTTCATAATAAGAATAAATAACATTATATTACTTCAAATTTTTAATTTAAGTTTTAGAATTAGTATGTAATTTTAAATATATGATTTTTGGTCACAAATATATAAGACGGTTATTTTGATTATAAGAAGAAAATATTTTCAGAGAAACTCTGTTTTTAATTGTTAGAACTTCATATGATTATGGTGAACCCATTCCCCAATATCACGGAAATGAAACAAGAAAGATGGATGAAAAGAAAGGAATCAATCTTTTTTAAATGTCCATGGTGTCTTGAGAGATGTTAATTTTTTTATTTTATTTTTCAAATGTGGACCCACTCCCTAACATTAGGGAAATGAAACAAGAAAGATTGATGAAGAGAAAGGAATCATTTTTTTTAAAATGTCCATCGTGTCATGAGAGACATTAGAATAGTTTTTTTTTTTTCAACTATGGTTCATGATAACTCAGTGGCCACTACATCCAGGGTAATAATCTGGGCAGATAGACCCAAAGAGGGTCAATGAGTGGCTACTACATCCAAGGGTAAAATAATGCAGGCATATCCACCCAAAGGGAGTCACTGAGTGGCTACTACATCCACTGATAAATAATGCAGGTAGATCCACCCAAAGGGATCTAACCGCCAACTAGGGAGTCACTGAGTGGCTACTACATCCACGGATAAATAATGCAGGTAGATCCACCCAAAGGGATCTAACCGCCAACTTAAATAATCTGGGCAGATAGACCCAAAGAGGGTCAATGAGTGGCTACTACATCCAGGGGTAAAATAATGCAGGCATATCCACCCAAAGGGAGTCACTAAGTGGCTACTACATCCACGGATAAATAATGCAGGTAGATCCACCCAAAGGGATCTAACTGCCAACTTATCGGGTCCGCCCTAACCCTAAGGGAGTTGAGGATATTTGATCCCGTGACTTCTGATTTGACAACTTTCATAGTAACGGGAACTTAACCAATTGAGCTATCCCTAGGGGCTATGTTAGAATAGGTTTTATTATTCAAAGAAAAAATATTAAAGAATATGATAGAATATAATTAAATTATTAAATTACGAGGACTAAAATTATTATTTCTATTTAATATTAAAAAATTAATATACATAAAAATAAACTTTAGTCTAATAGTGGCCTCCTAAGGAAAAAATCAAGATATTAATAAAAAATGCCATGTAGACACTTTTTTACTATTACTTTACTCTTATCTATATTCCCCAATATTTTTTGGCATGAGATTTAATATATTATTTCTATTTTTTTTACTTTTATTAAAATCCCTCAACATATGACATTATTATTAAAATAACTCTCTATAAATATTTTGGTATCTTTTTAGCGACCTTGTCTATTGAGGCCACAATTTAATGAAAAATATATTTTTTGGTCAGAATCTAGTCATTTGTCCTTTTTGAAATAATTTTTTTAAATATTAAACTATTTTATGACGAACTATTTAATTATTTTATATTTAAATATATATTTTAGGACGAAATATGGTAATTTATCATTTCTCGAATACATTTTTTTAACTATTTAACTATTTTGTATCTAACTACCTAGAATCTGTTAATTTGTCATTTCTGGAATACATTTTTTAACTATTTTATATTTAACTATAATTATCTATAATTACATTTTGTATTTAACTGTATATATATGTTTTTTATTTAACTATCTTTTTTTATATTCTAAGTCGTACGAGTAAGGTAAGTAAATAATATTAATAAAATATTTCATGAATACTCAAATTAATAATAAAACACTTGACCGGTACCCAAATTAACAATAAAATATTTCCCGAATACCCAAATTAAACAATCTTAAATTTTTTAAGGTATGTATCTCTTTTTAAATTGGTTTACATATTATGACATGGAAATTACATGAAACTTTCATGGGCACTTTTTGGCTAAAAATTCCTCTAATGATTATTATAATAATCATGATAATAGTTATAATAGTTTTACACATAGTAATTTAATATTTAATTATATTTTGCTATATTCATAAATATTATTTCATTGAATTTAAAAAATATTTGTCTCATTCTCTTCACCCATATTTCTTACGTAATGTCCCTTAATGATGGGTGAGGGGTTCATTTAAAACATTAGACGTTTCAATAATTGAAAACACAGTTTCTCGAGAAACGTTTTCTTCTCATTATGAATTACAACTGTGGAAATCTACATTCGAAAATCTTAGCTTGATTCCTCAAATGATTCAATTATAGTAATTTTCATCTAAAATTCACCTCAAGGCCCACAACCCATCCTATTTCTTTCACATGGCATGACATAACATTCCCTATTGTCAGTAATATGGAGAATACCTCGGTCAACCGCAATATCAAAGGAAATCATGACACAACAAGGCTCAGGGAAAGGTCCAAAATCTTCCATGATGGTAGGTTATTTTCCCAATGTTGCTCCTTAAATTACTTCACTTTTAGGACCCACTCACGTATCCTATCCACTTCCCATTCCTCCTAGTGTAGCTCTGCCACTTTGTTCCCCACTGCATTTCCAAATTTGGGATCCCCATCTATGATTTTTGGGTATCCTTCCTTGGAATATATTGCTAAATGTTTTCCTCTCAAACTACCTACCAATTTACTAAACAACATTCTCACACTATAAATGTTTAATTGAGGTTCCTTGCAATGTAAACCTCCTTAGGACCTAGTCCCTTCCATAAATAGAGAGAAAAATGCATTAAAAGAAAGACAAAGGAACCTATGCGGGTACTTCAGAAGGATGTTTGCTTAAATCGTATCCGCAAAATGGAAAAATAAATAGTGGTGTGATGTTTCACAAGAAAACACATGTCTATGGAAGTTGTGAGGAAATGGACTAGAAAATGTTTCCATGAGTTATTTGGATATGCCACCAAATACATGATTCTAGCTATAGACTAGATTGGATGAAGCATTAGGTTTGAGGAGGATGCTTAGAAAATTCTAATTATTATATGGTTCTAGCACACCGTCACACTCTTCAACAAAAAATGGTTGATAAACTTCTATGCCTGATCCAAAAATTTGTACATTGTCTGAATTAGTGTTCAACTTCCTGGACTACTACTCATTTCCCAGATGAAGGATGTTTTCAAGGAGGTTTGAAATATAGTAGGGTTTATTATTAATTTTATCTTTCTTACCATCAAGTTGGATACATGGGTTTATCTTGCATTATGGTTGAATTAAATCTCAAAGTCGGACTGCTAGACTCCATATCGATTAATATTGTCCACATAATACATCATCAAAGCATCAACTATGACGGTATCCCCTTCAAATGTGTCCATTAGAATACACATTCTCATCTTAGGAAGGATTTCCCTTATAGTAAATCCTCAAAAAATTGGCTTCAAAAGGATTATCTCTTCTCATTGTCTACTCCATGTACTCCTAAATCCCATGCCCTAGTGGAATACCCACATTCATGTTGGGGTCTATTTATGGATATTACTCCATCACCATATCCTCTCCATTCTATTGATCGAAAGGTTTTGGTTAGTTGAAGACAGGGTTCTTAACCCTCCAATTCCATTTTATGTTACAAGGCTCTTAGACCAGCTCTCTAATGCATCTCCTACTTTATAAGCACAAGACCTGAGTGTTACAAGGCTCTCAAACTAACTATCTAGTCGATCTACTATTACAAATCCTTTTTTAGAGAGACAACCCTCCTCAAATATGTCAGGAGTTTGTTACTTACCTTTATCTACTTCCTTTATTGGTTCTAATGTGGTAAGAAATTTTGTTTCTACAATTTTCTTTACTCTTGTTTTGAGTTTATTAAACCTTTTACAATTTCTCTTATTTGTCCTTGGTAAAAAAATGATAGAGGCCATCCTACTATACTACACTTCACTGGCATGAATATAGACTTACATCTTACATAGAAAAAACAATTGGCTCTCCAGTTCTTATGGTCTCAAAATGATCCGAACTTAAACAAGAACACAAAAAATTATAGATATAACCATAAATACAAAGATGTAGAATAAATAACACTTCATTTCATTAATATCAAAAAATTAAATAAGGTTACAAACATATTTGAAATAACACTAGCGCGGGTAATGCTACCTTATCTCTAAGAATATATGTGGTGGCTACATGCCTCTAAACTGTGTTAAAATGAGGCTCAAGGGCCTATTTATTATTTAAAAACATGAGAAAATACTAAATAACCAAAGCACTAACCCTAGGAGATGTAATGCCAAGATTGTGTGGGCCTCGTTGAGGTTATTTGGGTAGCTAGCTTCCCGAACTCATAACTTCGTCATATTATCTTTGTTTGCCGCATATGATAACTTGTTGGAAAGGTATCTCCAAGTACTTGAGGATTTTCCATAGGCCTTTTTCTATTCATATGGTCCTGTAGTAAAACTAAACAAACAACATTGTTTAGGGGGTCAAAATTACTCTGAACGTTCAAGACCCAAAAAGCTGTTAGAAATAGTAAATGTTGAAATAAATAAGGAAAAAAAATGAAACCGATTGGATGTCTAGGTGGAATAGGTGGGTTTCCACCAATATCCACCTCGATCATTCCTTCCCCCCTTTGGAAGCAATGGTTCCCATTGCGTGCAGAGCATCCATAAGCTGAGCAAATTTTTGTTGAACCTGATCCATCGTAGGCTAGTTGCCTTCGTGCATGAGTTGATCAACTTTCACAACTGGATATAGTTGGATCTTCTATTGGTGACTGTTATTGACCTGTGTGCCTATAATTCGAAAAGTTGTGGTTTGTTCCATGCAATTTGGGTTTAATTTTGTTGGTGTGAGTAGTTCTCCAATGTCTGATGTGTCTAGTAATAGTGGGAAGTATGGTCAAAGGTAGTCCACATTGAACATTCGGTGAAGACCAAGGAATAGGGGAATGTTGAGCTCAAAATCATTGTCTCCCATATCCTTGGTAATTGGGTAAGGACCATATCGGAGTGGTATGAGCTTCTGATGGACTGTGCTAAGGCATTCTTTCTACAAATGCAACCAAACTTTGTCACCCACCTGAAACTTGTGTGGCACAGAATGTTGATCATGTCGTTGCTTGTACTTGGCAGTTGAATTCTCTAGGATGTCATGAACCTATTGGTGGATCTGTTGGATGCATTCAATATATCTGGTTGTTTTATCAGCCTCAAGAAATACATGTGTGGATTTTATATATTTAGTCATGTGAGGCATGACAACATCAAGGAGACACAATGGTTGAAATCCTAGACACACTTGAAAGGGGTGCGACCAGTTGAGCTATGGAGAGATCTATTATAATTATGATGCACATATGGAAGACTCCCATTTGGGGTTCGAGGATGCTTGGAGTTTTACATGCATTGTATGCACATAATCATCCTATTGGAGACCTCCATCTAGCGATCATTCTGAGGATGGAAGGCAATTGACTTGGTGATCTTGGTCTCCAATAGCATCCAGAGGCTTGACCAGAATGTGCTTAGGTACCTTCTATTGTGATATGATATAATGGTCTACGAGATCCGAGAATGTACCCAAACTCATTCAAAGAAGATTTTGGTAGTCCCTGTAGCGGTGATAGTCTTCTTGCAGGTGCTAATATAGCCATCTTGCAAAATTTGTCCACGACCACAAATACATAATCATTACCATGCTTGGTAGAAGGGAGGCTAGACATATAGTCTGTGGATATGGATTCCCATGGTTGGCTAGGATTAGGTAGAGGAGTGTACAAACATTTCTTCCTGATGGTTGGCTTGGAGATGACGTGGGAAGTGCAGGATCTGATATCTTTCCCAACATCCAATCAGAGTTTGGTCAAATAAAAGTACTTTTGTAGTAGAACCACAGTTGTTTCCACACCAAAGTGTCCTGTGACCCGACTTTCATGCACCTTGCAAATAACTTTCGCATGCTCACTTGAAGGAACACAAAGGTGGCCCAAGTAGCATAATAATGCATCCTGGAGTGGAAATCAGGAACTTTCTTTCCATCTACTAGCATCTCATGTGTGGAGGAAAATTCTGGACCATTGTTGTATAGTTGTGGCCATCCATAGGTCTCATGACCATAAGACTTGAGAACAATAGTCAGTGCTGCAACTAGGGGCCGACTAAGACAATTTGCAACATGATTGGTGCTACCCTTTTTATATTTAATGTTCAGGTGGAATTGTTGCAGATGTGTAGATCATTTCTAATGGAGATCATTCCATAACTTCCCCTGTCTCTATATAAACTCAAGATTTCGGTGATCGATGTGGATGATAGTCTCCTTCCCGATATTGTAGTTCTTCCACTGTTGGAAAGCCTACATGATGGAATACATCTCTTTATCATAGTTGGGGTACTTCTGGATTGTACTGGAAAGTGTACCACTGTGATAGCCACTCGATCCCCATGCTAAGTGAGGACTACACCAATAACATAGTCTTAGGCATCTGTCTCAATTTCAAATGACTAGTTTCGGTAGTTGAGTACCAGTGTAGAGCAGAGGTGATGCTTCAACTCAACGAATTCCTTTGGTTGGGATTCAGACCAAGAAAACTTTACTTTCACCCCACCCTTAGTAATATGACTCAAAGGCCAAGTAAAATGGGAGAATCCCAACATGAACCTCTGATAAAAATTTACATGGCCAAAAAAGTTGCAAATCCCCATTAGAGTGGTTGAGGCTGGCCAATCCCGAATGACTTGGGTTTTAGTTGATTCCACATGCATGCCCTACTCATCTATGATGTAACCAAAGTATTGAACTTGGCTCATGCCAAAGGTGCATTTCTCCAAGTTTTCACACAATTTGTGTTGCCGAAGGGTTTGAAGAACCTATTGAATGTGTTGTAAGTGTTCTTCCCAACTCTTGGTGAAGATGAGGATGTTGTCTAGATAAACCACCATGAACGAGTTAGTCTCATAAAAGTAGCAGGGGAGTTTTACAACCTAAAGCACATAACCAACTATCTAAAAAGTTTTTGCTTGGATTTAAAGGCGGTATTCCATACATGTGTGTTGTGCTTTATTGGAACCCGATGTTAACGAGAATTCAGATCGATGTTGCTGAAATACTTGGCCCCCTTGAGTTGGCCCAGAAGGTCATTAATCCATGGGATTGAATACCTATTCCTAATAGTGAATTTGTTTAATGCCCAATAATCAATGCAAGGCCTCCAGATCCCATCATTCTTCTGTACAAGTACAATCAAGCTCCCACAAAGCGAAGAACTCTATCAAATGTGCCCTTTTTGCAATAAATCCTAGATTTTCCGCTTGATCTCTTCATTTTCCATAATGGAGCGGCGATATATCAGCATGTTAGGTAGAGGTGCTCTGAGAGTCAGATCAATCAAATGCTTGACTTGATAATGCATCGTTACCATTTCCACCTGCTTCTTCTCCTTGGAGGAACCCTTCCTGAGGGCCGTTGATGTGGCTATGACCATCCCCTTACTTTGGGACTGAACCAAAAGAAAACCAATTTCAATGTCTAGGAGATGACCTTACTACATTGCTTAGTATAGATCAAGGAGATGGAGGTAGGTGGGGCTACCTCCAACATCCTCTATAAATTCTACCCAAATAAATAATAATAGTATGAGTTCTAGAACCATATACACCATGTTTCTTCCATAAGTATGGTTTTCCTAATAATACATCACAAACTTCAAGAGGAGAAAAATCACACATACCTCATCCATGAAGGGCTTCATGCTCTAGGGAAGGCAACACTGTTGGATGACGCAGAGAGTGGTGAAGCCAACCGATGGTGTATGTCTGCAAATGTTTTTTAGTCAGTAGGTCCAGCCACTTCACGACCTCTCTTGAAATGAGGTTCTTTTCGTTCCCACTATCGATAATGAACTATAGTGAGGAACACTTCACCCAAATCTTTGAATGGAATAGGAGTTCCCCCTCTTCGGGATCTTCAATCTTGATCTTCTAGATATTGGTGGTGGCCACAATGGCACTAGGCTCCATGTCAATGATTTACTTCCCTTTGTCATTACCCTTGGTGGGTTCTGAGTTAGAGTGAAAAAATGTGTCTGACTCGGAAGCCTTCAGCTCGGCCACCAGTGTTTGTTTGGCTCAAGACTTACTTGTGTTGTGAGTGGAGCTCTTATGGAACTCACACCACTTTCTCGTGTCCTTATTTTCCTTTGTGGTGTTGTCATTTTCTTACGTCTTCGAATGGTTATATCGAGTCACCCTGCCTTTTCTCTTCCCTTTTTCCAGAGACTCCCTCTCATCCTAGATGTACTTGTGTAGGCACCCATGGTACTTGAGTACCAAATGTTTCTTGGAATCATTGATTCCCCACTTCACGCAGAGGGTGTGGAAAACATTGGTAAACTCTAGCACATCCTAGTCTCTTCCCTATTGTAGTGTGGTCCACTTTATATATTTATCCTCATAGCTCTCGACAAGGTAGTACTACTCCTTGATGGCATCCCAAAACGAATTCCTACTGGTGTGGCTGAAAACAAGGAGGGTGTACTTTCATATTTCTTTTCACAGTAGGTTTCCCATGAATCCTTGACATGGGGGACGACTTTGAGGAGTGCAAAAGTAATCTTTTCACGGTTGGAAAAATCATGAAAAAAATATCCTTCTAGCAGATTTAACCATTTATCTAGGGAATCCACATCTATTTGACATTTAAATATGGGGATGCAAAATTTAACTTGTACCTTAAAGGGTGAGGCACTTCAAGAGTAGCTGTCGAAAGTAGATGCATCACCTTTGGGTAGTCGCCCAAGGATCTAGGCAAATTTGTCCATCATCGCAATCCTTTCTCGCTTGAGAGCTTCTTTGAGAAAGATTTTGAAAGGATCTCCTTCCCCCTCATATTTCTTCTCTTCCTCCATGGGCAACTATCGAGATTTGCGAGGGTGGCCTTGCAAAGGTTTGACCAGTTCCAACACTATCTCCTTATATCCTGACCTTGTTGGGGACATGCAAAGAAAAAATAGATAAAGGGCATACGACTCTAATAACACTCTTTCAAACTTGAACAGGAAGATAAAAAATTATACATATAATTATAAATATAGAGATGCAGCAGAAATAACACTTCATTTCATTAATATCAAAAACTGGAATATACTTACAAAGATAATGAAAATAAGACTAGCTCAGGCGATGGTAGCTTATCTCTGAGAAGCGATGTGGTAGCTACATGCCTCTAGATTGTGTTGCAATGAGGCTCAAGGGCATATTTATGATTAAAATACATGAGAAAACACTAAAAAACCAGAAGCCTAACCCCGGGAGATGTAACAACAAGAGTTTGTGGGCCCTATTGGGGTTAGTTGAGCAGCAAACTTCCTCGGGTCATAACTTGTTCATATTATCTTCATTTGGTGCATACAACACCTTGTTGGAAAGGTATCTCAGAGTACTATAGGATTTTCAATAGAACGTTGCCTATGGTTATAGGTCTATAGTGGAACTAAAAAGAAAAATTCGTTTAGGGGTCAAAATTGCTCCAGAAATTAATGACCTGAAAAAACCGCTAGAACTAGTAATACTGAAATAAACAAGGAATCAAATGAAACCGAATGGATGTCTAGGTGGAATAGGTTGGTGGCCACTAATATCCACCTCAATCACAAAGGAAATGAAAGGAGAACTTTCTCATTCATACATTGGAGGTCTATAACTCTACCATTTTCTCACCAGGTATGTAGGCTAAAAAATATCAATTAGTTTGTAAAGGCCTTCACATTTGAAGGATTATGGAATATTATACATGGGGAGGGATTTAGGTCACATATAATTCCCTAGAGATATATTATTCCCCTTTATCTAATAGACTATATTTAAACATCCTAGAAGCATGGATCAATTATTTGGAAAGGAGTACTAAAAGATTTCCCTATTATAAGTAGTTACCTTACCTAGACTTCTCATAATGGTAACAAAGTCCTTCTAGTTAGGGGTCCATGGATTGGTAGTCAACATTGACATTATCACCTATATCCCCTCATAGACCCTATTAATATTGTAGGTTATTTGTTGTTAAACTAGGTTTCTCTAAACATCCATACATATCGAAGGCAAAGATGGATGGCATGCCATGGTTTATAGTTTGAAGGAGAGGAGGAAATTATATGGGATAAATATGTTAAAGCCCTAAAATTATCAAATATCACATTTTTAGATGTTGAAGACCAACTAATCTAGTATCCTAGTCGTTATTGATCATACACTCCAAAATTTGTTTATTTTGTCACGCGGAATGAGTCGATCTTGCAGACAAGATAGACCTTCCTAGAATCTAAAGAAGACCTAATGACAAGCAAACCAACCAGACACTATCTTTCTCTAAATATGCTTCAATGAACAATAGCAAACAAGTGTTTTTAGGGCCTACCTTTGGTCCAACGCAAGCTTGTGGATGCCCTCGTTCTTTTGATCCAAATGAGCCCCTCTTCGCGAACCTGAGAACACAAACAAGGCAAACAAATTAAATAGCACCTGAAAAACCAATTGCATAAAACATATTTAACATGAAAGTCAAGGAGTCCATGAAACAAATAACATAAGATACTTGTTGAGAAAAATGAGTTTGATTGTATTAATTCAAAAGAAGAACTTTACAACCTTTGCCTTGATGCTGTACAAGCTCCTCCCATGGTCCAACAAGATGTCTCCTCTACTTTGACAAGTTTCACTCACTCTCCAATGGAACCAAGAGGTATGTGATCTTTCCTCTCAAGCTCAACCAAAGAGTCTTAATTTCACCAGCATTTACCCTCAAAATATTCAACTTCTAACCTCTCTAGTCCTCACCCTAATGCCTGTATTTATAGTGCAATGGAGGGATGTTAGTAGGTCCTCCTTCAAAGGGATAAAGCGCTCCTTCAAAGGGATAGCTCCTTTAGTCAAGGGATTATCTCCTTCTCTTTTGGGATGCATGAACCACCTCAAAGCGAACAATCCACGTCAAAATTCCTTCTACAAAACTCTAGAATTAACCCAAAGTGAGTTTTTTAAGATAAAACTTGCGCTTTTTGACTTTCACATGGGTCCGCACCTACACCGTTAGGGACAGAGCGGGTAGGTACGCAGCTTTTGTACACAGAAGGTGCGGGACCGCAGGTGACCATGGGAGAAAGTACGGAACAAGAGTTACATTGATTTTTAATGTCTTTCTCCCACTTCCAAAGCTTGATTTGAAGAGCTGAGGTCTTAGACTTGCTTAGGAGGACAGTACAAGTGATGATAGACCCATACTGACTGCAAATAATCATAGTGACGATATTTTAGTGTAACAGATTGCCCCCTAAAGTGCGAAGTTTTTAGTAGATGAGGATTTCATTTATCATATAGGAAGAGTGAAGTACTTTATCATTTCGAGGATCATCTTGTGGAGAGCCCGGTCGGAACCTGTCAAAACATTCAATGCAAGATATATATATGAGATCATATCATCGCTGAGGTAGGCATTCCCATACTCAGATCAAAACTAACTAGAAAACTATCTACTGCTCTGATATAGGAATGATCTTGTAAACCATCACAAGTATGGACTCATGTGAACACAGTATGGACGCAGCCATCTATTTATAAATAGTCCACAATACAATGAATACAAAATTCCTCACAGCCTGGATGGTGGAAACTAGATCCAGGGTCTTCATTTCTACTTCCCGAAATAGTACGATTCTATCCATGCGAATAAATGTGTTGATATCGAACATGGTAGAAACCACTTGATTACCAGTCAATGATGTAAACTGTTAACAAGTGTGAGAGAAACCACCAGTGATGTCAATGGCTCTCAAAGTGCCTAGTACAATCCATGAGATGTGAATAAATGTGTTGATGTCGAACATATCACAGAATCCTTCGATCGAAAGTCAATGATGTAAACTGTCGTCAAAGGCGAGAAACCTGCCATTGAGGCATGCAGATCTCAAGGTACTGACAATTTCTAGATCATCTTTCTAGATAATGAGCTGATGTCGATAGAAAGCGATCCATCGTAAGCAAGCCCACCACACGAAATCATAGATCAAGTTGAAGAAATTTAGTTGCAAGGACTGACTCAGGGATGGTCAAGATGGATGACATATATTTTGCAGATGAATGGCTTATTGGCAGTGACCTCTTGAACACATAACGACACGACAGATGGCTTGATGAGAATTGACCCAAAGTTAATATCCAGAAACTGGTTGAAGACTTTCAATGTGGTTTGATCAACTGTTAGGCAAAGGATTTCCCAACCCAGGTGAATAAAAGTGTCGTGTTCAAGAGTGGTTACAAAGTATGACAATCAGGCTCGTTTTTCTCTCTTTTCCCCCACCATTTCTGGCAAGTACCTCTTTATTTTTGTCAAGCTTGAGGAGGATAACATTTGCTTGATTATAAGCTCATCCTTCGGATGAGTCCAACTTAGTTTAAATTCGAACCCTAAGAAGGAGTGGTTCGTTCCTGTTTGTAATTGAACAAGTCCTTTACTGTGAAATTTTAACGAGTCCAGTATAGGAGAAACTCGGCGTTTTTCAATTTTAGAGAGTCTGGAAAACTTAAGAAGACTCCAAGGTTGTCCTTTTTCATAAATTTGTGTCTCCCAAGCCTGAAAAAGTATATAATAATACTTGAGAGAACCGCTTGGTCTTTTACGAAAAAGTAAAAAAGCGATCAACGACACGTCGTTTTATAACCAATATCGAATTTGAAACGACAAAAATCCAGCAATCTTTTCATGTTTTTACGGTCGGAAAAGAGTTGTAAGTGGACCGTCTTTTAATTCCGTTTTAGTGAGTGTAAAAGAAACGCTTGGCAATCTTTTCATGTTTTAGGAGTCAGAAAAGGGCTTAAAGATTCCTCTACTTGTTTTTTCGTTGAAAATGATAGATTTCGCCTGAATAATCCTTTATTCTGCACAAAAACACAAACATTACTCATACCTGTTTGAAATGGATAAAAGCGTTGCAAAATACCTTTTCAAAGTGAAACATAAACAAATTTGCGATTTATTTACTCAAAAAACTTATAAAAAGGGCCTTTGTCAATTCATTTTTACCGTTCGAGTTTAGGTGAGAAAATAGTGCTTTTGCTTAGAAAACTTCCAGTGAAGATTGTGGAAAATCCAACCGTCGGAATCGAGCGACGTCTTCTCCAGGTAATCCACATCATCCTACTCTTCATTTTCAACCGTTTATTTTTTTGATTTAGCCCCTCATTTCATTTTTTGGGAGGGTTTTTAGGCCCAAAACCCGCGCGCGGGGGTCCGCAGGTTTACCATTGCGGACTCGCGGACCCCGACTTTTTCTCCATTGGGAAAAAGCTCGGGGTCCACACCTTCCATGTAGACAAAGTGCGGACCCACGCACTGTGTCTAATGCGGAGGGTGAGTACCCTGCCACAAGGGTTTTGAACCCAAAATTTCTCAAAAATGGACCAATCAAAATGTTTTCTAGCAATCTAATTAATCTTTATACTTGATGCAGGGAGTACATCATGCTAGATTGGCATGAACGAGAGCATGAGGATGTGGATGCTACCGCATGGAATCATCAGCCTTCACTTGATGCTTTGAGGGCGTGCGGACTGTACAAATTCTGGACCATTCCTGGCATGAGGGCTCAGGTGGATTTCTTACAGTGGCTGGTTGACCGATGGAGCATACAGGACCAGTGTTTTTTCATTGGTGGCCATCGTCTCGAGATCAATCTGGCGGACATTTATTTTTTGACTGGTTTGCCTAAGAGAGGCAAAGACTTGACTCTGCACGGGACTAGGCCAGGTGGCCAATCTGTCGATACCCTCGGGCTAGAGTACTGCAACAACTAAGCTACAGACAAAGGGATAGACATAAAGACCATATCCCGTCGTGAGCTCATGGTGAATGCGTTTACTGTCACCAAACGTTGTGGAGCTGCCGCACTACATATTGCCACCAGATCCCAGATGCGTATGGCAGTTGATTGCTTTCGAGGCACCATCTTCAACTGGTGCAATGCTGTGCTGGCCAATGTGAAAGGCCAACTGACCAGGGCCAAGAGCGGACGACTAAAGACCTTTGGTTATGGGGCTTTGGTCGTGAGTTTTGGCCTGGAGAGGGTTCCTATGCTGATCCCACAGCATCTTACTGTTGGAGCTAGGCTTCCTCGAGAGCCCAAACTGATGCGATGGGTCGCAGTCATGGCCCGTCACCCGGACGAGAGGACAGAAGTTGCTCGGTTCAAACCTGAGTATTTCCAATGGTTGGAAAACCAGGTCTTTTCCATTCAGGACTTCCCTTACATTGGGATAGATTTCCGTGGTGACCCAGACATGGCTCTTCCACCAGGAGAGCAGTGGGACGAGTCAGGTAAAATCCTTTTCAACTTTTCCTATTTAATTTTTTTTTTTTTTTTCCATCGTTTCAAAACTGATAGTAAAAATTTCAAATGCAGATGTGGGTCCACAGTGACCAGCCACTCTCCGGCCTTTCGAGAGGAGGCAACCAGTTTCACCCGCGCCAGCCCCACAGGACGAATCAGCAGAAGTTTTGGCTGAGTTGGAGAGTCATCTTGAGCGATTGACAGGGGATATTCCTGAGACCACTATAGACGACATTCCTTGTCGACTTCAGCGCTATGTGATTGGAGTCCCGAGACCTTTTAGGAGGTTCCTTTGCAAGGTGGCTCGGGCAGTGGTTTCTTATAGAGATCATCACCAGTGATAGGATGATCGCCTTTTGTGTGCACATGTGACATTTTTGTTTTTTGTACTTATCATTTTTGTCGATCATAAGGTGTTTTTCAACCTATGATCGAAGATGATGTATTTTTTGACACACTCCTATATATATATCACTATTACCGGCTTATCTTGTAAATCATATTACGGAATGGTTTTAAATTTACATGTATGATTATTGCAAATGTCTATTTAACATTCGAGAAGCAATTGCATCTGCTAATGTATTTAAAGACCTTGGAATATGCTGATATTCAATGTAATCAAATTCACGTTCCAAGAGACGCACTCTCAAAAATAATCTTAATAACACTGGATTTCTAATGGCATACACTCTATTAATCTGTAACACAACGAGTTCAGTATCTAATCTCACTATCAAACTCCGAATCCCAAATGAAATAGATTCAGACAATAACTCAATCACTGCACTGTACTCTGCAATGTTGTTTGTTGTTTGACCGAGGCTTACCCCATGCATAGAAACTAACTCGTTAGAGGGCGAATAGATAACCCAAGTTGTGGAAGAGATGTTCCATGTATTATGACAAGCACCATCAGCAAACCCAATGTATGTTTGGAGAGGCATCGACATCTGCAATGTCAAGAGTAAAACCAAGATAAGTGGGAATAATGACTGAAAAACACTCTCTAAGCTAAGCACACTTTTTTAAACTAAAACACACCAGCTAGAAAGAAATACTATCCTAACTAAAATTCTGCATATCCATTCCTTTAAGCATAATACCTCTTCAAGTAAAGGCCATTTCTGGGTTTACCCAAAGAGTCCCCATCAAAGTCCACCAATTCATAGGCCCCTTTTGCTAGCTTTCGCTTAACAATATAGGGACCATGCCACATAGGAACAAATTTCCCAGCACCTAATTTATCATTAGATTGACCATACAATAACACTAGGTCTCCTTCCGAAAAAATTCGAGGGGTCACATTCCGATCATACTGAGCTTTCATACGTTTTGCGTGAGTCTCGATTGCCAATGCAGCATCACGTCGATTCTCATCTAATTGAGCTAAGTATAACAAACGCTTTTCCTCTTCGGAAGTAGCTGGAAGTAACTCGATGGCCATTTGCAGTGATGGGATTTCGCACTCAATGGGTAACACAGCTTCCAAACCATAGACTAGTTGGAAAGGAGTGAACCCTGATGATGTTTTTACTGAAGTTCGGTACGCCCAAAGCGCTGAAAATAGCATGTTGTGCCAATTCGACCGATGAATCCTAATGATTCGTCAGATCATGATAACTAAAACTTTGTTGATGGATTCAACCAGACCATTCGCTTGTGGATAATAAGGAGTTGAACTATCGTGACGTAAACCAAGCTGGCCTGTAAGTTCGGTCATCATAACGTTTCGAAAATGACGCCCATGATCAGTGATTATCGCTTGTGGGACACCAAACCTAGCAATTATATGATTGAACATGAAAATTGCAGCTGTCTTGTCATCTGCCTTGAATGTAGGCATCGCCTCGGCCCACTTAGTAAAATAATCTACTGCAAGGATGATATACGCATGCCCCCTGGCCGAGTGAGGGTTACATGTAATAAAATCGATACCCCATTTGGCAAAAGGACCAACGGCAATTATAGGGTGGAGAGGAGCAGGTGGAGCGCGCATCTTACGATAAAAACTCTGGCAGTTGTGGCATTTTCGGACCGCTGTAATACAATCTTTAAACAAGGACGGCCAGAAATAGCCAACGCGCAATATCTTTTGGGCTGTGGCATACCCAGACATATGACCGCCACATGCTCCAGAGTGACAGTCATTTAGAACCCTTTTAGCCTCTTCATAAGTTAAGCAACGTCGAAAAATAGAGTCCGCCCCACAGCGATAAAGAGTATCTCCAATAATTTTGAATTGTTGGGACTGGAATCGAATTTTCCGACGTTCCGACCTTGAAATTTCTGGCCGAAAGGTTTGGGTTTGGAGATAGGTGATGATATCCCCATACCACGGATCTAAAGTGCTGATTAGAAACAATGATTCGTCTGCAATGGGCTCCTCTGCCACAGTTTCCGTGTCAGCATGCGGGAAGTCACACATTAATTCTGCAAAAACTAAAGATTTCTTAGACTTAGATTTCTCAAACTCCAAGTCGGACTCCAGCAGGATAACGATCCATTTAGAGTACTTGCCCCCTAGCAATTGTTTGGTCAAAATGTAGATCATAGGGTTGCAATCCGAAATTACCATAGTTTTATGTAGTAAAATGTAGTGACGAAAATGTTGGACAGCTTGAACGGCTGCGAATGCTAGTTTCTCCACATGTGAGTATTTTAGCTCAGTTGGATTTAATGTTCGACTAAGGTAATATATCACATGTTCCGTTCCGAATTCATCTTCCTGAACTAAGACCATTCCAATGGTGGAATGGGAGGCGGTGAGATACAAGAAGTAATCCTGGTTGTAGTTGGGAGGATGCAACAACGGTGCATGGGTCAACGCGTGTTTGAGTGCATCAAAAGATTTCTGAGCTATCTCATCCCAAGAAAATTGAGTGTTCTGTTTCAACAACCATGTAAAACCCTTTGTAACCTCGGCGTAGTTAGGAATGAATCGTCGTAAAAAGTTTGCTTTCCCTTGCAAACTTTGGAGTTGGCGAAGACTCGAAGGAGGAGGCAAATTGATGATAGCTTCGACCTTCGAGGGATCAACACGAATGCGGGCTTTCGAAACTACAAATCCTAGCAATCGACCCGTTTCTATACAGAAGACACATTTGTGTGGGTTCAATCGAATACGATAATGCCTACACCTCATAAATATTGCTCGTAAATGGACGAGGTGATCAACTCGATGTAATCAATGAGCAGAAAAGTCATCGAGATAGGGTTGCACAATGTGCTTGATGTCATGAAACGCATAAGACATCGCCCTCTGAAAAGTTGCTCCGGAATTCTTAAGCCCAAAAGGTAATTTGCAATAAGCAAATGTCCCCCATGGACAAATGAAAGCCGTTATTGGTTGATCGGCAGGTAGAATGTTGATTTGATTGTATTCGGAAAAACCGTCCATAAAGGAAAATATTTCGCTACCGGCACAATCATCAATGATTTGATCGATATAGGGAGTTGGGTAGTTGTCCTTTGGACAGGCTCGATTAATGTCCCTATAATCGATGCATATTCTTATTGTTCCCTGTTTTTTGTTAACCGGAACAATATTCGATACCCAATTCGTTAGCGGGATCGGATAAATGAAACCTGCTTTCAACAGTTTTTCAACTTCTGCTTTAATTGCAGCAGCTTTTTGTGGCTGAATCTGATGCAAACGTTGCCGGACGGGTTTAGCGTCCGGGTAAGTCTTGATCTCATGAACAACAATCGCGGGATCAATTCCTGGCATTTCCTCATAGGACCAGGCAAACACGTTGCGGAATTCTTGAAATAGGGCCTTACATAATTGAATTTCATTATCTGTACACGAGGCACCTATATGAATGTTTTCAACAATTCCGGGCTTAACCGAAATGTCAATGGGAATAGTTCGAGAGATGTTTCCCAAATTTAACTCTGAATCGGGATGTTTCATTGGATTCTGAGGTTCCTTGACATATTCAGTTGTAAAGATTGATGAGAAATCATTTTCGAAACGATCATCCTCAGGTAAAAACGAAGATCTGTGATGGAGATATTCCCATGGTAAATCATCTACACATAGGATTTCACGAATTTGCTCATCAGAGTGAACAAGTTCAGAAAGCGTAGTTAAATCCGAGGTTGATGTGAAAAGTGATTCCTCACGGACCAGATTCATTAAGTCATTTTCGGTTGAATACGGGTCGGCAAAAGACTGCACGGCTTCATAGGCAATTTCATATGGACTCAAAGGCATGGAATTACCAAATGAGTCTATTTCAGATTCACAAGGAATGATCCAAGGATCTTCATAAAAAATAGTGTCTGATGTAATCATATGAATAGTTGCAAATGAAGATGAGGCGTTGATTGGAGGAAAAGGAAAAGTTCCTAGTAAACCGGCATCTTTAACTAATCCTACTCCAACATCCTTATATGGGATAGTTGTTTTACCGACATGCTGAATACTCTCCGAAGAGGTTGGGTCGGATGAAAAGTAAGCCAGCTGGTCTATTGTTACGATCTTTCCATTATGTGGAAACTTTATGACTCTAAAGACCGATGAAACGACCGCTGTCATAGCATAAGACCAACTTCGACCCAAGAGAAGGTTATAGTCTAGAGGGGCATCAACCACCTCCACATCTAGACTAACGGTTTTTCCTTCAACCCCTATAGGAAAATCCTGTAGAATGCCAAAAGGATGAAACCCACAGCCATCAAAGGCCTTAAGAATTGTCGGGGATTGATTTAGTGAAGGAGAACCAAGCGATCTCCAACACTGTATCGACATAATACACGTTGAAGCTCCTTCATCAATTACAGTCAGATGAATAGGCTTGTTTCTGACTATCACTGGGATCTGGAAAGCCATTTGATGAGGCAAACGCAGTGTACTATTTTCTAGATCAAAGATTATTAGGTTCGGGTCCTGAACATCAACAGCTCCTATAGCCGACAAAAGTAATTTACGTTTTGCTGGGCACGATTGCAGCACTTCCAAAGCTGACATTGCTGAGGGTGAAACAGCTAAATCCTCAACAATGTTATAATTCTGAGCCGCTCTCGCATGTGGATTGAAAGCTGACTTTCGAAGTACACCCTTGGCGGGCGGTTTGATTACTAAGCCTGGATGAGGTTTCTCGATCTGTAGTGGATCGGAACCGGGAACTGAGGTTGATGGATTAGAATGAGAAGATTCTGCTTCTTTACCATCAATAGGACTTTTACTGCCATAATCTTGCGATCGAGTCAAAATCCTTACATGGGACATCATCAATATGGGTTCTTCATTGGCACCCGAGGAAGAACCTATCATCTTGCTATCTTGACTTGGAAATGGATCCTTCAAAACAGCAGGAGTTTGGGAACCTTTGACGATCTTTGCAACCTCTGCTCGATGAGGGCAGTCTCTTATAAAATGTTCTTCATCACAAATGAGACATGGATAACGAGGTTTGCGCTTTTCATCATTGGATTCCGCCTTTTCAGATTTCTCTTTTGAAATTTTGTCTGTTTTATTCTTCTTCTTTCCTTTCTTCTTCCCACCGGATTTTGATTTAGCCGTAGATGACTCTACAACATGAATATCGGCAGAAACCTCTGTAGAAGAATCTCCTGTTGGGGAATCAGGCAAGGTTATGATAGGAGAAGAATTCTTGGAAGACTTCTTCTTACTTTTAGTGTTAATCGTACCAATCATACCGTCAGCGGCATGAGATCCCAAACGAACTGCAGTGATTTGATTTGACTTGGGAAGATCAGGGATCTTTTCGTGTAACATACCTGACTGAGTATAGACCATGTCAAGGTACTGTGCTTGAGCAATCACTTGCTCCTCAGTAACAACTTCGGCTTTAGCAAAATCTTCAGTGATCCTTGGCAACAAAGATTTTACAAACCACTCAACCAATATTTGATCCGGAATAAATATCTTCACTAAATGTTGTTGATGTCCACACTCATGAATATGATCTGAAACGTACATGGATGTCGATTGTTTTAGCGAAGTTAAGAGTTCCGTGCCATTGTCATATCTGACTGGCAACTGAAAATGAGTTAAAAATGAGGTAGCTAACTGACTAAAATTATAAAAAGTGCCTCACGGTAACTCAATGTACCACTTGGCCGTCAGACCAATTAGAGTGCGCTGGAAAAGTCTAAGATGGATCGAATCATCTGTGATGGAGTTAGACGCACACCAGAGGTGGTAAGTCATCACATGGTTCGACAAGTCCTCTCCTGATTTACCTTCGAACTTGGGAATGTCACTAGGCAACTTATTCGGCATTGGTGGCCAAAACGGAAGATAATTAATCGGATCGTTCGTTAGGCGCGACAAGTCTAGTAAGTCCAAAGTTGCGATAAATGGTAACTGTCGATTAGGATCCCTAAAACTCTGGGTCATGAGACCAGCCCCAGGAGGAGGATATCCGGGATAACTAGGAATAGGAATCGCGTTCGGGATATTGTATCCTCCCGGAAAACTAGGATTAACCAGACCGTACTGGAGTTGTTGAGGTTGTTGATAAGTGTACCCAGGATACGGTTGATACTGATAAACTGGCTGCTGGACAGCAGGACCGAATTGGTACTGTCCCTGGTACGGTTGATAGGTGAATTGAGGTTGACTTGTGACAACCGTACTTAAACCAGGTTGTCCTACAGGCATCTGAACCGTAGTTTGAATCGTGGATCCAGACGGTGGTAAAGATGTCTGAGGAGTAGATACAGGAATAGTAGAAACTGGAGCTGTCGATACTCCAGAAGTAGGTAGGGTAGATTGAACAGACGTTGCGGCAGTTGCAGCAGTCGTTTGAGATGGAGTACGAGGTGCAGTAGGCCCAGACTGTGAAACTACCTAAGGTACAGAAGTTTGAATGTTAGACTGGACTAGTTGCTAGAATGAACCAGAAACTAAGGGTTGTTCAGTTTGAGATGACAACTGTACATTTGGCTGCAACACCTGTTGAGTTTGCGATGGATCCCACACTATGTTCATTCCGGGGTACTAACCCATAACAGGTTGAGAATATTCAGGACCATAACCAGGTTGAGGGTAGGATTGATAATTGAAAGGTACATTTCTCGTTCTTTGAACATAAGATTGACCTTGGGGTGGTTGGAAACCTTGGTTCGAGTACTGACCTTGGGGTAGATACCCCTGAGGCACGTACGGATACTAGGATTGACCTTGGGGTACATATTGAGTCTGGGGTTGACCTTCTGGAACGTATTGTACCGTAGGCATGTACTGTCCTTGAGGTTGCCCCCCAGATGCAAATTGTGTACCTTGAGGTTGCCCCCCCGGCGTTAATTGAGGCTACCCCCGAGGCGGTAACTGGCCACCTTGAGGTTGAGAATTGGGAATAGAACTTGACATCATAATAATGTCTTCTACGTTCAACGGCTTTGCACCATTGCTTCCAGTGAATAACCCTTGTTCAATAGGTTGAGGAGATGCTCCCGAAAAAGTACCAGAAAGTGACTGATACCCAGAGGGAACAGAAGGACCGCCGTACAAAAAAGATTCAGGCGATTGAGTAAACATGGACTACTGACCTGACATATTTACGGGAGTATAAAAACCTCTAGGGTGATAAGGAGCACGAGGTGGTGAAAAACTTAACACTGAGTTTTCCAAATAATTAGTCAAAGAAAGATACCAAGTAGTACTTCTAGGTGGACTGTAAAAAATTGGTTCACGCTCCCTTAGGTCAATAACAGGTTGATTTTCAGGGATAGGGATGCCTACTTCTTCTTCCGGAGCAAGTTCTTCAATAGCTATCAAACCAGAAGGAAGATTTTCGGTGATTACTCTTTCTACCCTAGGTGAATTAGGACCACTAGAAGTTGGAGAAACGAACCTTGATGTTGGAGTAACAGGTTCAGATATCTCAGGTTCTTCACCTATATCACTAGTAGATGAAAAACTACCATCATGTTCGGAAACCGAAATAGATTCAAGATTATAACTCATTACTAGAGTTTGGTAATTAGGATGTACAACCAACGAATACTCTCCTTCTTCAGGTGACCCAACTTTACTGCCACTAGGAGTTACGAGGACTTTCAAGCCTTCAAGATGGCTCAGGACTTCTTCAGGAGGTTGGCCCCGAAGTCTACAGGACTTCCTCAGTAAATCAGCCATGGTTACAAACTCAGGAGACTGACCCCGAAGTCTATGGGACTGTCTCGGTAATTCAGCCACAGTTAAAACTTTTAACTACTTCACACGCAAACAAAGTAAAATCTCAATGAAAAACACCTAAAGCCTCTAAAGAACCAAACAAATTTGAATCACACGCCTAAAGAATCTAGAGATCAATCACACACAAACAGTAACTTTCTGGACCGAAAACCCTAGTTGGTGATGAAATCCAACGTCGTAGAATTCAGTATAGAAATGGCAGTTGGAACAGTTACCCCGGCAACCTGCTTAATGAATAGACTGGACCAAGTTCCTCCACTTAACTGTCTCGAGTGAAGTGAACCCCCCAGAAAATCCAAGTGAGTCTAGCCGACGTCTGCTCCAGGTACAATGGGATCTTCCCACCACTGTCACCTTAGGAAGAATCCTAAAGAATATGGCCACTAAGGTTACCAACTGAGACAAATACACCTGGGGGAATAGTCTACGATCCGATACGCACGGAAGGGCAGAGTAGCAAGCTCAATCCCCTTGAAGGCTCTTTGACATAATCCAAGGTTTATCAACAAGTGACCCCAGGCTCCTCGACAATGGTTAATTCGAGGTTTACCGTTTTTAATACGTGAATATCTGGCGTCGTTCCCAATGAGGAAGGATTGATTCCCACACTAGTTCAGACACGATCTCGTGCTTCTCCTTTAAGAGGAGCTTTCCCAGAGCATAAATGCAACAATTGGATTTCTTCCTACCACAAGATATAGCTACTTGTTTGTTTTTACTGTCTTGGAGAGTTAATTACTCTCCTACTCCAAGACACTAGCCTAAGCTAAGTTGGTGTATCAGAGCCCTAGAAATAAAATGTTATTAGGTGAATTTTACTTTAAGCGTTAATTTTAGTGGTTGTTGTTTAAGTCAAGAGGTGGCGGAGATGAAACTCGTGGTGTAAAGAGTCGACTCGAAATCACTAAAAAGATGCACCTAAGATGATTTAAACAATCTTTTCTCTTCGATGAACTTCTAAACTAAGAAAGAGTTTGAGAATCCAAATACTTTGTAAACACAAATCTTTCTCAAATAAACAAATTAAAAGAAGAGCTTTTCCTTTCCAAAGCACTCAAAACGAGACAACCAGCTATTTCACACAATTTTCCCTTTTCTTTTCAAAGCGCTCAATCACTACAAAAGACAAACTTTTCCAAAAGAGATTTCATTTTTTATATTTTGTAAATAAAACACTCAAAACTAATGAAAATGACTAACTTTGAGAGCTACAAGCTGTAAAAATCTACTTGAAGTTAAAGCCTACTAAAAGTCTTTTTGAGGATGTTTTACTTAGCTAAACGTGATCTAAGGACTAATTTATGCAGAATCACAATTAGTCAAAAAACAACCAATCTTTCGTTTTCATTTTTAAAAATGAAAATTCCAAACTTTCAACTACAAGCTTTTCGAAATTTTGAAATGAGAAAACTCAAAGCAAATTCCTCAACAAGGGGAGATTTCATAAATGGTTAGACTCATAAGAAGACTGGTAGACACCAAGGTAATCTGATGTCCCTACGACCTCTAAGCTCAGAGCCACTACACAACCAAAAACGAAAAACAAACCCAACAAGCAAAATTCCTAGGAATTCCACCTAAAACCCTAATTCTAATGAAATTAAACCAAGGAAAGTTTTTGACAGGGAACAAGCAGGTCTGGGCAATGGCTAAAACCTATAAACAAATTCTAAACTGATAAAAAAGAGAAAAATTTAAAATTTTTCAAATTTTTGACAGGGTACGCAGGCAACCTGTTTACACAGTTGCATCCACGCTCTGTGCACAAAGCAAAAGTGCATACAGGTACGCACTGTGCTTAACTCAGAGGGTGCGTACCTCTTCCAAAACTAGGAAAAATGAAAACTAACTCAAAATTAACTAAATTCACCCAATCCCACAATCATCAAGTCAAAAACAGAAACATAAAATACAGTTTCTCAGGTCAAAGTATAGACAAGGAAAACAATCAAATCCCCAGTGGAGTCGCCATTTTTTTGCGCGGAATGAGTTGATCTTGTGGACAAGATAGACCTTCCTAGAATCTAAAGAAGACCTAACGACAAGCAAACCAACCAGACACTATCTTTCTCTAAATATGCTTCAATGAACGATAGCAAACAAGTGTTTTTAGGGCCTACCTTTGGTCCAACGCAAGCTTATGGATGCCCTCGCTCTTTTGATCCAAATGAGATCCTCTTCGCGAACCTGCAAACACAAACAAGGCAAACAAATTAAATAGCACCTGAAAAACCAATTGCATAAAACATATTTAACATGAAAGTCAAGGAGTCCATGAAACAAATAACATAAGATACATGTTGAGAAAAATGAGTTTGATTGTATTAATTCAAAAGAAGAAGAACTTTACAACCTTTGCCTTGACGTTGTACAAGCTCCTCCCAGGGTCCAACAAGATGTCTCCTCTACTTTGACAAGTTTTACTCACTCTCCAATGGAACCAAGAGGCATGTGATCTTTCCTCTCAAGCTCAACCAAAGAGTCTTAATTTCACCAGCATTTACCCTCAAAATATTCAGCTTCTAACCTCTCTAGTTCTCACCCTACTGCCTGTATTTATACTGCAATGGAGGGGAGTTACTAGGTCCTCCTTCAAAGGGATAAAGCCCTCCTTCAAAGGGATAGCTCCTTTAGTCAAGGGATTAGCTCCTTCTCTTTTGGGATGCATGAACCACCTCAGAGCGAACAATCCATGTCAAAATTCCTTCTAGAAAACTCTAGAATTAACCCAAAGTGAGTTTTTTAAGATAAAACTTGCACTTTTTGACTTTCACAGGGGTCCGCACCTACACCGTTAGTGACAGAGCGGGTAGGTACGTAGCTTTTGTACACAGAAGGTGCGGGACCGCAGGTGATCATGGGAGAAAGTGCGGAACCAGAGTTACATTGATTTTTAATGTCTTTCTCCCACTTCCAAAGCTTGATTTGAAGAGCTGAGGTCTTAGACTTGCTTAGGGGATAGTACAAGTGATGATAGACCCATACTGACTGCAAATAATCATAGTGACGATATTTTAGTGTAACACATACATTGGAGGTCTATAACTCTACCATTTTCTCACCAGCTATGTAGGCTAAAAAATATCAATTAGTTTGTAAAGGCCTTCACATTTGAAGGATTATGGAATATTATACATGGGGAGGGATTTAGGTCACATATAATTCCCTAGAGATATATTATTCCCCTTTATCTAATAGACTATATTTAAACATCCTAGAAGCATGGATCAATTATTTGGAAAGGAGTACTAAAAGATTTCCCTATTATAAGTAGTTACCTTACCTAGACTTCTCATAATGGTAACAAAGTCCTTCTAGTTAGGGGTTCATGGATTGGTAGTCAACATTAACATTATCACCTATATCCCCTCACAAACCCTATTAATAATCTAGGTTATTTGTTGTTAAACTAGGTTTCTCTAAACATCCATACATATCGAAGCCAAAGATGGATGGCATGCCATGGTTTACAGTTCGAAGGAGAGGAGGAAATTATATGGGATAAATATGTTAAAGCCCTAAAATTATCAAATATCACATTTTTAGATGTTGAAGACCAACTAATCTAGTATCCTAGTCGTTATTGACATTACACTCCAAAATTTGGTTACCTAACTCTGCCTTAGGTGCATGAATCACAAGAGCCTCCATGGGTAGGGGGGGGATATTGTGGAAATTTTGATGCCCACCAAAGACAAAAATCTATATATGGCTCACTGTGTGGTCTAAAATTCGGATGCAAATTAGAGTTTAGTTTAATGTCAACCCAGGAAGGTAAACCTAGAAGTGCTTATCTAAAATATATAGATCTAGAAAGATTCCTAATTTGCCCAAGATCTTAAAGTCCCCTTACAGGAACATATTCATTAAGATCTCTTTCAATAACTAATCAAGCCTAGATCTAACAATTGTTTGAGATCTATGATTCTCTTACAAGAAAATATTCTACAAGATCTCTTCCAAAATTAGATCATCTAATTAGAACTTAAAATTGGAAATGAAGTAAACCTAGATCTAATCATTGTATGAGATCTTATGGTTCTTTTACAAAAACACTTTCAAATAAGATCCTTCCAATATTAGAACATTTAATAAAACTTGAAAGCTGAAATCAAACAAAAACATAAAGAAAATTGTAAACAAATAAGCATGCAAGTGAGGCCATGGGGGCCCTCCATAACTCCACAAGCACACCACTTAAATGGAGACTCAGATGTAGAAGAAAAATTGAAGTATCATCCTTTATTTCAAAATCTCCATTACAAACCAACTCTAAGATTACAACTCTAAGCTTCTAAGATTACATACTCCAAAATTCTAAGATTACAAAAACTTGTAGGTTACAAATGGAGGAGATTGTACTCCTATTTATACAATGGGTTGAGTAACAAACTCATAATGATCATCCACTAATCTACTTTCCCATTATTTCAAAATATGATCCCACAAATCTCTCAAGCATTTTTAACTACTTTCCCATTATTACAGAATATGATCCCTTTGAATCCTGCATAAATCTCTCACATATCTTGGATAATATATGCCAACCAAATCCTCCATGATCTTCTCCTTAGGAATTGGATAAGATATGCCAACCAAATCCTCCATGATTTTCTCCTTAGGAATTGGATAAGATATGCCAACCAAATCCTCCATGATTTTCTCCTTAGGAATAGGCTTGCATAATTATCTTCTTAATATGGTGGAGGAGATATTAATTCTTCACATATTTCCTACACATCACAAAACTCACATATTCTTGAGATATATATAAAAATATGCATATTTTCTAATATTTAATCATAAATTCACTTGTAATACAAAAATGAATAAAATGGAAAATAAGAAGGTGAAACCCAAATGTATGTATGAAAATGATATGATAAAAGGTTAATGGGATGATCAAATGTAAGGAATAGTGAAGAAAAAGGTGGACGAAAATATGACATTTATGAGTCCCAACATCCTCCCCAACTGAACTTATTGGATGTCCTCATGCAACCATGCATGGGTCTCTTTTAGAACATTTGGCATCTTGAACTTTGGCTTTACATGATGATGTCTTTTAATAATGAATGTTTCCAGGATATGTGAAAGACATGAGTAACAACTTACATTTTCTTATGGTTGGTTCTTGTGTGACAACCATGAATATGGTTGGTTCTTGTGTTACAACCATGAATACAAAGAATGTTGGTTCATGTGTTAACAACATTCATTTCGTTTTCTGTTCTCTTTTCTTCAATAATAATGTAAACATTCACTGGAAATCATAATGTGCATAAGAAGGCCCTCTTGTAATATTAATGAAGCATGCCAATATTGCGTATGAAGCAAAGCGCAACAAAGTATCATTGGAAAATAAATGTTGGTGAATGGTAAATGAAAAAAAATGGAGTGATAGTGGTGAAGAAATGGAATCATGGAAGTGAATATGTAGTGCGGTGAAGAAATGGAATCATGGATGTGAATATGTAGTGAATATAGTTCTCCCCCCCTCAACTGAATTGGTTGCATGTCCTCATGCAACTTGACATGGCTCATGAAAGGAAATGTAGCATGGTGAGGGAATTTTCCAAAATATTCAAATTAGCATATAGGTTATTGCATGATTAAATATTAGAAAACAACATACCTCTACTTACTCAAGAATGATGAACTATGCAATAGGAATGTAGTTGCTGCTACTGCTGGATCAGGAAAATGTGGCTCATGTTGTTGTAACTGGATTCTGGGAGATGAAGGAATCTGAACTACTGATGCTGAATCATGGAAAAGAGAAACGTTGAAAGTGGAACTGTGGTACTCTCATAGATCAGAATGAATGCTGCTGTAACTACTGAGGGAGTTGTGAAAAAGTGTATAGTCTTCACCCGCTACAAACCTGATGGTACAATTCTAAATATGCGAATGAATGTGTCGATGTCGAGCATGAATAGAAATCATTGGATTACTGGCCATTGATGTATATCGTTAACCAATGCGAGCAACTCATCATTGATGTCAATAAGTGCCAAGGTACCTGAGTACAACTTGCGAAGTTCGAATGGATGTGTCGAGGTCGAGCCACTTGCAAGATCTGAAGATCAAGGGACATTGATGTATTCCTATGATCGCCAGTGAGAGAACTTGCCATTAAGGCATGCAAGCCCCTAGGTACTCAAAAGGAACTCTATTCTATTTCCCAGATAAGGTGCTGATGTCGATGGGGAAAGACTTGTTGAAAGGTGGGCCTTAAGGAATCCCACATCAGTCAACGCGAGTTTGTACAAAAAGACTTGGTAGGACTATAATGGAAAGAACTCACGGACAAGCAGTGTGGATCAGCATGGTGAGGAAAACAAGGCAATTTAATCATGGAAAGGGAATGAGTTTTATTTAAAAGGAAAACTAGAAGGAAAATATGTATGAAGTCATGAAAAATGCATGGTGTATGAAGATGAAATCTTGCTGGAAATGTCATGCTTTATGGATTTACAATTGGTGGAATTCAATATTTGCTTCAAAAAGGGAGGTGCAAGGTAGTGGTTGTGGAGTTGGATTTGTCTTTAGAATTTTCATGAATTGCAGTCTTTGGAAGACCAATTGTCATCACAATGTAATCTCCTTATGATCACTTGATTATCCTGTAACCTGTAAAAAAACATGGCAGAAAGAAAACATAAGTGTGTTCAAGAAGAAATGGCCATTTCCTTCATGATTCTTACGCAAAAATTTCATACCAAATAAAACATATTAAGGACAATCAAAGTGTTGAAATTGACTTAATCATGATATTAAAATCAATCCATTCTTAAAATAACCATGAAAAGTAATACTCCTTGTTTGTGTCAAATGAAATATACTCGGCAAAAAGATTGGCATTAGAAAGATTTGTTGTGGTCTGCATATTAGTATGTGATATAAAAGCAGTCAACAGAAATATGTTATGCCAACTTGAAGCTATTGAAACAAGATAATCGTCATTTATAGAATCCTCCAAATGTTTGATAAATCGATCCTCAAAATTTGTTTCCAAGTGTTCCATTTTTTTATTTTCATACCTGCATGAATTTTGTGAATATTTTTTTTATTTTTATTTATTTATTTATTATTTTCTTTAAATGAAAAAACAAAAGAATGAAATTCAATTTTTATTTTTTTTAATAACAAAATAAAAAAATTCATTTTTTTTTAAATAAAGAAATTAATTAAAACCTAATATAGAAAATTTCTAAAAATAAATTAACACTAAAATGGATTTTTTTTCAATATCCTAAAAAACACACAAAATCCTCTAGAGTTAGTGAAAAATCGGGCTTTTATGTAACTTTGAATTCCTCTGCATATTAATTGTAAAAACCGTTTTTTCTTCATGTAGTTATTAAAATAGGGTCCCGAAGAACCACAATTTCCTCTTAGACCGTTAGGAATTTAAGCAAACGATTTCTCTGCTATATAATTCATTCTATTATGGAAAAAACCCATGTCTTCGTTTGTCTATATTTTCGCTGGTTTGATCACAAAATGCTTTTCAAAATTGACGTTTTTAAGGGGATGCGTTTTGAAGATGATATTTTTCTCATTCACAAAATTCTTTATTGTCGCATTGCAGATTAGTTCTCCAGCAAGAGTATTTTTATTGGAATAAATCAATAGATTTTCTGATCTTCCAGATTGCACAAAGCGCGGGAAGAGAGCATACTAATCTCTTGATTTATTTTTATTTATGCAGGTTAGCGTGGATGGATAAAACACAATTAAGATCTACGACAAAACCTTGCATTATCTACACTCTTTCTGCAATGTCATGGCGGCATTTAGACTCCCGGAAGACAAACCTTTCTGATAATCAGGCTCTTGGCTCACCCATGATACAGAAACAAGACATAGAAATTGCAAAGATGTGCCACTGAATTTATCCATGATGATTTATTTTTTAGAAAAAAAAAAAACCCTCTAATGATAACAACTTTTAATGACTTCTAATGAGATCTCATTTTTATTTTTCTAATCTACTCTACATTAACTTAAAAAATGTTTTATTTTCTATGTAAAAGCATGCTTCCAGTGAAGCCATATATGGACTAAAAATTCGAACACGCTCACATCAAGATTTAAAAATTTTACATTATGTTTTGCAAGTATGTGAGAATAATATATAAGAGTGTGCTCAAGGTTATTGTCCTTGCTCTCCAAGAAGTACCTGTTCAACATTGTCAGAGCCCTCATCTGTAGATGGATTAGTGAGAAATGGGGGGGGGGTTAGAATGAAAACTAAATTTAAATTAACTATGTGCGAAAATGAAAAAAATGAATGCTCCAAACTTTGAACTCCTTTACGAACCTGCTGTCACCAAGTTCCACAAATTAGTCCATAAAAGCAAATGCACAAAATAAATACTAAATCCTTCTAGTTGCACTTCCCCGGCAATGGCGCCAAAATGTGGTCTAAAATGCTGATGTAAATTAGAGTTTAATTTAATGTCAACCTGGGAAGGTAAACTTAGAAGTGCTTATCTAAAATATATAGATCTAGAAAGATTCCTAATTTGTCCAAGATCTTAAAGTCCCCTTACAGGAACATATTCATTAAGATCTCTTTCAATAACTAATCAAGCCTAGATCTAACAATTGTTTGAGATCTATGATTCTCTTACAAGAACATATTCTACAAGATCTCTTCCAAAATTAGATCATCTAATTAGAACTTAAAAGCGGAAATGAAGTAAATCTAGATCTAATCATTGTATGAGATCTTATGGTTCTTTTACAAAAGCACTTTCAAATAAGATCCTTCCAATATTAGAACATTTAATAAAACTTGAAAGCTGAAATCAAACAAAAGCATAAAGTAAATTGTAAACAAATAATCATGCAAGTGAGGCCATGGGGGCCCTCCATAACTCCACAAGCACACCATTTCAATGGAGACTCAGATGTAGAAGCAAAATTGAAGTATGATCCTTTATTTCAAAATCTCCATTACAAACCAACTCTAAGATTACAACTCTAAGCTTCTAAGATTACATACTCCAAAATTCTAAGATTACAAAAACTTCCAGATTACGAATGGAGGAGATTGTACTCCTATTTATACAATGGGATGAGTAACAAACTCATAATGATCATCCACTAATCTATTTTCCCATTATTACAAAATATGATCCCACAAATCTCTCAAGCATTTTTAACTACTTTCCCATTATTACAGAATATGATCCCTTTGAATCCTGCATAAATCTCTCACATATCTTGGATAAGATATGCCAACCAAATCCTCCATGATCTTCTCCTTAGGAATTGGATAAGATATGCCAATCAAATCCTCCATGATTTTCTCCTTAGGAATTGGATAAGATATGCCAACCAAATCCTTCATGATTTTCTCCTTAGGAATAGGCTTGCATAATTATCTTCTTAATATGGTGGAGGAGATATTAATTCTTCACATATTTCCTACACATCACAAAACTCACATACTCTTGAGATATATATAAAAATATGTATATTTTCTAATATTTAATCATAAATTCACTTGTAGTACAAAAATGAATAAAATGGAAAATAAGAAGGTGAAACCCAAATGTATGTATGAAAATGATATGATAAAAGGTTAATGGGATGATGAAATGTAAGGAATAGTGAAGAAAAAGGTGGACGAAAATATGACATTTATGAGTCCCAACATCCTCCCCAACTGAACTTATTGGATGTCCTCATGCAACCATGCATGGGTCTCTTTTAGAACATTTGGCATCTTGAACTTTGGCTTTACATGATGATGTCTTTTAATAATGAATGTTTCCAGGATATGTGAAAGACATGAGTAACAACTTACATTTTCTTATCGTTAGTTCTTGTGTGACAACAATGAATATGATTGGTTCTTGTGTGACAAACATGAATACAAAGAATTTTGGTCCTTGTGTTAACAACATTCATTTCGTTTTCTGTTCTCTTTTATTCAATAATAATGTAAACATTCACTAGAAATCATAATGTGCATAAGAAATCCCTTTTGTAATATTAATGAAGCATGCCAATATTGCGTATGAAGCAAAGTGCAACACAATATCATTGGAAAATAAATGTTGGTGAATTGTAAATGAAAAAAAATGGAGTGATAGTGGTGCAGAAATGGAATCATGGAAGTGAATATGTAGTGTGGTGAAGAAATGGAATCATGGAAGTGAATATGTAGTGAATATAGTGAATATGTGGTCTAAAATGCGGATGAAAATTAGAGTTTAATTTAATGTCAACCCAGGAAGGTGAACTTAGAAGTGCTTATCTAAAATATATAGATCTAGAAAGATTCCTAATTTGTCCAAGATCTTAAAGTCCCCTTACAGGAACATATTCATTAAGATCTCTTTCAATAACTAATAAAGCCTAGATCTAACAATTGTTTGAGATCTATGATTCTCTTACAAGAACATATTTTACAAGATCTCTTCCAATTCGATCATCTAATTAGAACTTAAAAGTGGAAATGAAGTAAGCCTAGATCTAATCATTGTATGAGATCTTATGGTTCCTTTACAAAAACACTTTCAAATAAGATCCTTCAAAGATTAGGACATTTAATAAAACTTGAAAGCTAAAATCAAACAAAAACATAAAGTAAATTGTAAACAAATAAGCATGCAAGTGAGGCCATGGGGCCCTCCATAACTCCACAAGCACACCATTTCAATGGAGACTCAGATGTAGAAGCAAAATTGAAGTATGATCCTTTATTTCAAAATCTCCATTACAAACAAACTCTAAGATTACAACTCTAAGCTTCTAAGATTACATACTCCAAAATTCTAAGATTACAAAAACTTCCAGATTACAAATGGGGGAGATTGTACTCCTATTTATACAATGGGATGAGTAACAAACTCATAATGATCATCCACTAATCTGCTTTCCCATTATTACAAAATATTATCCCACAAATCTCTCAAGCATTTTTAACTACTTTCCCATTATTATAAAATATGATCCCTCTAAATCCTGCATAAATCTCTCACATATCTTGGATAAGATATGCCAACCAAATCCTCCATGATCTTCTCCTTAGGAATTGGATAAGATATGCCAACCAAATCCTCCATGATTTTCTCCTTAGGAATAGGCTTGCATAATTATCTTCTTAATATGGAGGAGGAGATATTAATTCTTCACATATTTCCTACACCTCACAAAACTCACATATTCTTGAGATATATACAAAAATATGTATATTTTCTAATATTTAATCATAAATTCACTTGTAATAAAAGAATGAATAAAATGAAAAATAAGAAGGTGAAACCCAAATGTATGTATGAAAATGATATGATAAAAGGTTAATGGGATGATGAAATGTAAGGAATAGTGAAGAAAAAGGTGGATGAAAATATGACATTTATTAGTCCCAACACTCATGTTATGGAATAAATCCCTAGCCTAGAACAACATCTAGAAAATTCCCTTTCAAGGGCCAAACATTCATTTTGTATGTCGAAACAAGGTCGAGACAATCACAAATCTCTTAATCAAATGGCCATTTTCTAGAATACTTTGGGTAGACCTAAGTAGCCTGAAAAAAATCTTATATCCTTGGGAAGAGGAAAATATTATTCTCTTTCTAAAATCTTTGGTGTTAAGAAAATATATAGATTAGAAAAAATAACCACTTATTGTATGGTAGGGAATATGGTTGGAGTTGAATGCAGTTCTCTTCAAAAGAAAAAAATTCCTTCATTGGTGTGATAGTTAATAGTTCAACCATTGTGAGTTCCTACATCCATATCCCCTCTCCAATCACTCAAAAGGAATCCCCATACAAAATTATTTTAAAATAATGGCCTGGGGGCTTTTTTGTTAGAGTTGTGCAAGTGACCCCTTCAATCAATAGTGTTTGGAGCGAGGCGAGCGGGGGGTGGGTGTGCAACATCTCTCTAATACAAACTAATTGACTCTTTTAGTAAATATAGGGGAAACATCCAATAATTTTTCTAAACCTTTTTCTCTACTGGCCCTTAATCAAAACATCCTTTCCCTCCATATTTATGGAGACCCCTTCAATTTCATAAACTGGATAGATGGCTTAGTAATCATTAAAAGCTATTCTCTCTCTTGTATTTTTCAAAAAATATCACAACCAAGGTCTCCCTTATCTCTTTTGGCTATTGAAAAAAATTATAAGCACAAGAATGAAGTGGGAAATGGTGTCCAAAAAACTAGGGCTGATATGGATTGAAGCACATGCAAATTGAATGAAATCAAGAATGTGTAGTATAAATCACTTCTTTTTGACCCTTGGGACTTATTAAATATTCTCACATATGTCTCTCATGTTTTATTTTATGATATATAAGTGTCATATTATGTGCAAATATTAGAATCCCATCTTCTAATCTATATTTACAAACTACACTTCTCAAGCTAGAGCACTTTTGGTATGATGAAAGGGAAACACTATGATAACCCTTCTAGAAGATAATGAATTTTTTAATAGAACATTTCCACTTTGGTTCTTTAGAAATGGAAATCAAATCTCAAGAATGGTGAAAGCTTGTTAGTAAGATAGAAGCTACATAGATCTAGCTAGAGCAGTATCTTGTATGATGGAAGGGAAATTTTAAAACATCCCTTTTAGCAGTGGGTGAAGTTTTGATTTGATTATTTCCACTTTGGAATTTTTGTAATGTAAATTTTCTATATGGATAAAAAGTATGAAATACCAACAAGGATATCAAATATAGGTGCTTGTCTAAATGAATGTGAGCAACAAATACAAAATATAACCTTTGTTTATCTCTTATAAATAGAAGTTATAGAGAAAAAAAATTATATAATTTAAGCGAGTTTAATAGTGAAATATATGTATTCATTTTTATATGGTATCTCCATAAACCTTAATAATTTTGAACTTAAATAATAAGAAAGAGAATAACAATTATAATTATTATTAATACTAAAGTTTAAATTTAGATCGATTTTTTTAAGATGTACATTCTTTAATCATTTAAAATCAATTTAAAAGGAAAAAAAATAATTCTATATAAATATTACATGTATAATATTTCTATTTTTTTTAATAAATTTTAATATATAATCATTATTTGTTACTTAAAGCTAACATCTCAATTTTAACTTTCATCCTTTCCCTTACATATAATATTATAATACTATCATTTAAAATGTTATGCAATCATTTTAAAAATAATAGATTAATAAAATGAAATAGTAGAATTATAATTTTTTAAAGGTTAGGCACTTTGCATTATGCCAAATAAGGATTATGTAGACAAAAAAATTTTGGCTACTACTTTGGCCTAAGGGAAACCAAGTGAGTAGCATTTAAGTTCATAGACCGAAGGTGTTATTGCCTCATCTACTATATTATATTATAAATAGACACTTATAAACCAAGTTCGATTATTAGAACTTGGCTTAAATTGACATGAGAAGATAAAAAAGACTACTAAAACTACAAGAAAATGATTTGTCAGCCATAAAAAATATTGGGCAAAACCCAAAAGTGTTGTTTATAGTTGGTCACTAACCTCATCCAAAGAGATGTATATGATGGTTAATCTCTTGGCTAGAATAGCTAGCATGCAGACAATAGTATACATTTTTTCTCTAGCTCCTTCATTCTGAGATAATTCTCATGTTGATTCCTTATGTACCTTCTGATTTCACTTGCAATATTCAAAGGACATTTAACCTTTTTCCATATGAGTGCCATGATATATGAAGTCATAAGACCACATGAAATCTTCCAAGTATAGTGGGAGTCACAACCCCCTTTCATGTGATTTGGAAACATATCAAGGAGAGGGAGAGGGGAGGCAGAAACCTTTTATTAGGAACCCTCCTCAGGGAATAAGGTCTTCCATAGCCAAATCTCATAGTGAATTCAAATGGATTCTAGAATTTCCTCACTCTCATCCAAATGGAGGGGATGCATTTTTTAGCTGAGAGAAAATTTTGCTAGCTTGTTAGATAGTGTTTGCTTCCATGTGGATGTGAGACAGGAGGGGATATGTGATCCATAAAATATTGTGGATATTCCACTCGACAATTCATAACAATAGATCTGATAATAATATATTAAGATTTTGAATTTTTACACTATCACAATTTATTTAAACTAGATCTATAACTTTAACTATAATTATTGCATGCATGTGAATGGAAATTATGTAGAAAAGTAGATAATGAACATATAAGCTCACATACACATAATACATGAGAGTTCTTTGGGAAACCTTTTCGAGAGGAAACCCATTTGGAAGGTGAGGTCACTTCACTCTCTTTCTTTGTCTGGAAAATAAGGATACAGGTACAAGGAAATAGTGGTTGTGGATGGTGGGTTACTACAGTACACATATCCTCTCTATATGCTCTACTTCATATCTCTCTCGATTATCTTTTCTCAGTTATGGAACAAAATTCTCTTGAAAGAATGGAATGCCTCTTCCTCCTAGTGCACGATTATAATACAACCAAATAGCCTACTAGTGGTCAAGTTTGACTACATAAACTCTTAACTATAGTTAAAATATAGTCTCTTCTAGAGTATTTTACATTATAAACATGTGGAAACCTTTTCAATCAATAATGGGGGCTCACATGACATCCTCATGAACTATAGGTGTGAAAACAAGAAGGTTAACTTCTCAGTGGCATAAATTTTTCATACGGACTCTCATTGACAATATTCTTGCGTTTTTGGAAATATATATGTGTTTGGGAGAGCATGAAAATGTGCGACATTAAAGTGGTAAATTTTTACACCCAAAAAATTTCATTTGATGCCTCAAAATGCTCCCAAAATGTTTCAGATCTCATTTTTCCAAACTGGGTCCCGTCGGTAAAAACGGTCCATGAGTTGATTCTTCCACCTTTTCCACTTTGAATGCATCAAAATGGATGACAAACAATATGATGATCCAACCTGGATCAATATGTGAATTTTCCCAAGAGTTTTTTGGTACTACCAATTTCAACTTCCAAATTCCTACTCAGATAATTCAGAACAATTTGATCCAATTAATTTTGTAGAAGATATTCATAATGGTATTAGAATCTCTTTTGATAACGAGCTTGCAAAATTGTCCATGGATGGAAAATAAGAAACCCTACCTTAGTGTCTAGATTTCAACAACATTATCAGTGTTGAGGCCTTTGAACCGTACAAAAACACATATAATCTACCCACTAGCATTATGAAAGACTTCACCATAACTCTCTTGACAGGAATTTCCCTTTGAGGCCTTGTCAAAGTAATGTTTTAATGAATTATTCAAGAGAGGGAACCAAAAGAAAGGGATGGAAGCGAAGAAATTGGGGATAAATGGTGTCTACCATAATAAATCAGGAGAGAGATTTTTTTTATATAATGACCTCTTTAGGTTGACTACATTTCAAAAATTTGGAGGACCAAGGAGAGAAGAAAATTTTTCCCTTATTTTATTTAAGATATGTTACCAAATAAATTTTTTGGAGGCCCTAATATTCATAAATGTTTGTCTATTACGCTCCTTCCTTTCTCCCATAGGATGAATCAAGATATTAGTTTCCATGCTCTATTGACAATGGGGTTGGTAGAAGTGGTGTCACACTATAATTGCAGAGTGGAGAGGACATTATTTTGTATTATATTGGTCTCACGAAAGAGCAAAACAAGTTGATCTGAGAGAGACCAAAGGAATTTGGAGATGTGTGAGTAAACTATATTGTACTCTAAGTATGCTACATTTAATTTATCAAATTTTTATGGTAAACTTGTGAGGTGCAGGCATAATATGTGCAGGATCAAATTTATATTGGTTGTCACTTTTAAGTCAAAACTAGCAACTAAGTTAAAGAAGTGTGAAGCAAAAAATTTAATCTATTCACACAAGGTTGAAATGGAAATCACATTGATTTGAATTAAATCTACCACCAATTGGGCATATATTGGGATTTATCACACAAATCCAATTTCTCTATGTAGTTATATTCAAAATATCAAGATTTCACTGAAATAATGGGAAGAAAAAATGATCAAAGGAATTTTCAATTAAGGAGGCTAACTAATATACTAGGGCCTTTCTTTCTAATGGAGGCAATGGACACCTTAATAGTCTTTTGATCATATTGATCAATTGTGACCAATACCAATTAATAAGATGAGAATGCACTATTGCATTCCCCATCTATGAGAGTGAAGGTGAGTGGTCACTCATAGTATTCTACTCATACCTTTAGCTAGCATGTTTTCAATCCATCATTCTACTCTACGAAAGAAGTAAATAAAATTAGGGAACTATAGTGTTTGAAATAATCAAATAAAAAAGGAAAAGTCCCCAAGAGGTTGGGGCCTTCCTCTCCTAGCAATTTGGTGAGTGGAACTCCCAATGCCTTATTCACTTTATCTAGTTAATTTGATTCTTCAAAAAACAAATAATCTATCATAACGAAAGGTTAGAAATGAAATTGGAGTCTTCGAGCTATGAGAAAGAATATAAAATCAATAATGTAATGGAATAGTGATTTAGCACATCAAATGTTGGCTATGGTTGGAAAAACATGACCATAATTGATCACTTTTTACCATTGTTAATATTAGTTGACCATGGTTGATCATCATTGACCATATTCAACCATTGTTGACCACACCCAACCATAATTCGCAAAGGCTGACCATGGTTGGAAATTGTTCATATTAGCATATTCTCATTAATTATGGTTAATCATGGTTGACCATATTCAACCATGTTTTGTATAGGTTGACCATGGTTGAAAATGTTTGTGTTGATGATCTTGAACCTACAACCATTCAAGGGATCTCCCTGATAAGAAGTCCTGACTAAACCTCAAACCGGTTGGAGTAGGAGTCTCAATAATGGGTGGTAGTGTAATGCCTTGACCATGGTAGCACGCAAAGGTAAGTAAGATAACTTTGGGTGAGAGCAAGTGTGTGACCCTGCAGAGAGTCAAGTGTGATGCATCAGGGTTCTAATACATGGAAGGAAAAAGGAAATGTGCCCCTTAGAAGCCTCTAATAGTACACAACTTGATAGGAAAACACGAGCATAATGAAATCACAAGCTAAAATGCAGAATAGTCCAGAAATTAAAGTGACGGGTTAATTCGACAACACGCATTCAATATGATTCGTACAATTCCATACAAAGTAATTCATAAGAAACTGTGTAAGCTAAACAACATATATTTCTAAGGAAACCAGAATAGTCCAAAGAAAATAACAACATACGCATAAAAGTGTGTTGGCTCTACTATTATTATTATAAGTCAAAATTCCATCCATACATACACCATTGACAACCACTAGCCCCAATAGTCGAACATTATAGTCAAGAACACTTTCTCCTCCAATGAAGTATACTTTCTCTACGCTGTGGAGAAGCCAAGGCTTGCGACAATACTCTCGAGTCTTTTCTAAGCGTAAGCCTAGCTAAAAGATTGGCTCCCAAAATCTTTCTTTATGAGTTATTTGTTTCGATTTATAAAAAAGGGTGAGGTGTAACTTGACATTCCCCTTTGTGACTCTTTGACTACCCTCATGACTCTTCAACTTCTTTACAAATAACTCATTACATAACATGATGACCTTTCACATTCCACTAATGACACTTGGAATTTCACTTATAACATATTTACAAATAATATTACATTTTCCACATGTACCCATGTAAGAAAAAATAGGCTGGAGACAACATAACAAGACAAAACAATATGACTATGAAGTTTGGAGAAATACAAAGTCAACAAAATCCACTTGGTTCATCTCAGTCACCTATTGCGGCCAATCTTGGTATGATTTGGTGATACACCTGTTATCACTCAGGTTGTCCTTAAGCTCCGGAAAAGGATACGGCCGAGGTAACCACAGACCAACTTTGGACTGCAGGTTCTAGCCAACCTGCAATCAGAGAGGGCTCTCTCTTTTATATTTAGCTTTGTTGAAAAGGATTTTAGGCTAGGTTTTAAGTTCAGAGGGTTTTTGTTTTGTTTTTGGTGGGAGAATTGATGTCTTCAGACAGAGAGGCAAGGCATAGGCTGGGAGTTTCGAACCATTGGGCGTGGAGTCGAGGAGGAAAACTGCTGGTGCACTTCTTCAGTCACAAGAGAGGGAAAATGGAGCCAGATAGCTGCACATGAAACAATATTTCAGGTTTAAGTGATGGAAAGAATGCTAAGTAATGAGAGGCAGTTAAGAATCTCTCAATCAGCTTAACAGATGGGGTAACAGAGCTCTACCTAGGGGCAGTAAAGAATCCCTAGATAATTGGCTAGCACAGGTGAATCGGGGTAAATATGAGCCCGGGGGAATTCACATTCATAACCAATTCATTTAGAGGAAAACATAAAGAAACAATAGAAATTGAGCATAAAGTGTACTTAAACAAATTCTAAGCTATTCTTTCTTTCTCCTATCTAGATAGTGGTAAACAATAAACAGAGGTAAGATGCACTTATTGCTTCAAACTGCAGCACAAGAATTCCATCTTCATATCTCCAAAGCATTCATTTACAACAGACAATTTGCTCTCCAAGCTTTCAGCAATCTTTCATTATAGAAAAAACCAGGTATACAAGGCGAGTCTCTAGTGAAAATTCTCAATTTTCCAACCCTTGTAACAATGTAGAGGGCGGTATATATAGGGAAAAACTCTCTACAACTGCTTTTATTACAACTTGACCTAAACAGGCCTGAAAGAAAGATGATTACTTGACCTAATCCTATCCAGAAATAAATGCAAAAATATCTCGGGCTGCGCTCAGGGCTGCCTTATCAAAAACTAAGTAAATGATGTAGTCCTTGGCGGCTTGGTACAGTGTTTTCTACAATAAATGTTATGGGTTTCTGCTTCTTTGCTGTTGGTCTACATTTAAAGCTTTACCTGTGATTTGAGGGCAAGGATGGGCTTACGCTTCTTGATTTGACTTTCTGGGGGGCTCATCAATGTTTAGGTGCTTCGAGCCCCTAAAAAATCTTGACTGATACTCTTTGGCTCTTCTTCTTCCTCTGATACTCTCTGACAATAAACTGGACCACTGTTTTCCTTTGCTGTGGGTCTAATCACAAATTAATGGCCGTTGTTCGGCCTCTGCTTCCTCGATAACTGTCTTATGCTCCTTCCGGCAAGATTTGGCGCCTTTCGGGCTTCCTGGGGGCTGCAAAATGAAAAGATTCCCTAGATTCCCCATTTCGGCCTAAAAAATCCAGCGATGAGCGATTTGCGCTATAGGCTCCGAAGTGCGATTTCTGCTCCTTCGCGCCAAAAAAGTGATGATGACGTCAGCGATGGGACCTTGTACGGCGGGTGACGTCAGCGATGACGTGGTGGGATGACGTCATCACGTATGGATGGTGACGTGGAAGGTACAGTGGCTCTGATGATGTGGCAGGACACGTGGCAGGTGAGTCGGCGGTACAGTGGCAGGAGGCCACGCAGGCAGATGACGTGTTAGGTTGACTGGGCAGGGGGTGACGCAGGCGGGTGACGTCACAAGGGAAATGGTAGTAAGTGGTTTTGGGCACACCGCCTTAACGCCTGGGTGGTTTTGGAGGGAGAGGCTCCGCCACACCCGACAGCTTGACGCGTGGCGGGAGTACGGCGGTAATACCGCCCATCTCCCGGACACTAAGCTTCGGGCGATTCGGGGATGGGAGGGCTCGTCAGCCGTAGATCTGCGGGGCAGACGATCCAACGGCTGGCGGCAATGGTGAGGCGGCGAGGGTATAAGGGCAGGGAATATGCGCGGGATATTCTGAATTTAATTAAAGCATGCGGGTGGGTTTAGACTTAGGGAAAGGCAGGGTTTGAAGTTATATGGGCGGGTTAATGTATTTGCGTTCGGGACTTAGGGTAAGGGGTGAAACATGCGTTTAAAATGAGTGTGATTAATATTTTATGTGCAAACTTTGGGTTAGGGGTGGAATAGAGGGATTTTTGAGGGTTTTAGGGCTCGGGAAGAGGCTGTTAGCATGACCACGTGTCATCTAACTCCTGTTATGACTCGGATGGGCTAAAAATAGCCCCAGGTGGACCATTTTTTCGCGGACTTATAAAAATATGGCTATATTGCCAGGGAGGGGATATTTTACATAGGGGAATTTTTATATACAAAGTTTTAGTAGGGGAAGGGGGGAAAGTGATAGGGAGTTATATATAGAGTTAGTAGTTAATATGGAGATGATAAGTAGGCGACAAGGTCAGGGACCTTGGGCTAATTTAGGGGAAAAGAATTTGAAAAGAAATAAAATCCTTGAGTGAAGCAGATCTTCACCAAGGCAATCTGATGTGGAGGATGATGGAACTAAGAGGAATCAAGTAGATCTTGACCTCTTTGGGGAAATTAGTAAGTGATTTAAGGAATTAGGAGAAGGGGGAGTTAGTGATGTCCACCTTTGAGCTCCTTTGAATGAAAACTGCCTGCACTATGATCCGGAAAAATATACACTTAGTAACACAAAATTGATCATAAGTCATCTTTCTGCAACCTCTCAGCTACCTACCCAGCCTACTCACCTAACATTTTTTCTTCTCTTTCTTTTTTTTTGGTTTAGGTGCACTTAGACTTGCAGACCTAGATTTACAACTTTTATTTTTAATGTTTCCTATCTAGCTCTACAGTTATTTCTGCCAAGGCCCATATTAAACAGTTGGGTCCCTTTGATTCTGTACCTAACTACAAGTCTGCCAAGATTAAACTATTTGGATAGACACATTTCTCTATATTCTAAAACAGGAAATTGAAACCTAGGAAGGCCAAGATTAGACTATTTGGATCTTCCTTAAATGAAAACTCTTCAAAACTGGAACAACTCATCAAAATTAGAATCAGCAGTGGCATTTGGACTAGCACACTTCATGGCTCTTTTCTTTGGCTTCTTCTAGAAATATGGAACACAGCATCTTTGAAAAGTATGACATATTTGGCATGTAAAAATGTCAATCATGAAAAATGAAACCATGTTGCAACAGGAGGCTAACAACACCCAATCTACCTGATGGTGTCTTTGTGATAGTGAACTCTTGCCTCCACATCATCTGAGTATATGGTCTTTGAACCTATATCCAAATCATCCTGAAGCATGTGAAACATTTTGTCAACCATGTCAGGACCACTAGAATATTTCTACATGTTATGTGCACTCAGATCCAAGTCATGGTGTAAAATCCATCATATAGATTTCGCATGGTAGTTTCAAATGTTGATACTTCAACGAGTATCACTTTCCTCATCTCTCCCATTGTGGAAACGATACTCTGAACTTGGAGTTGTTTTTCCTCTTTCCTGATAGCCTCTAAGTACTTTTCCATTTTTTTCATTCTCGGCCAACAATAAATTAACATTTGAGCCTGTTGCTACTTCATATGCCAACGTAACATCAGGGCACCTGGATGCTTTCTGATTTCTTGCACTATCACCCTTTCCTCGATGAATGTAGGTGTTGTGTGATCATTGAGGAAGTTCTTTTTCCATCCCTGTACAATCCTCTTCTACAAATCGTCAAATGATAGATTGTACAGATCCCTCACCAGATCATCATCAAGGAGAACAACTTCTCCTTTACCACTCAGGAGTGGTTCTTACACTAGAGGTGGTGGAGACTGAGAGGTGACCTCTGGCACTCACGGCATAAGCTTAGTGACTTTCTTTTATGGCTCCTTCTCCAACTCCATGTCTGTCACTTCAATTAGTTTCTCAATCTATTGAGCAAGCTCCCGTTCCTGTATTTTTTCACCCTCTTCTTTCAGTTCCAGCTATTTTGAATCCTCAACCTATATGGGCTTTATTTTCTCTCTCATTGTGCCTTGCCTTTGTTCTTCTTCCTACTTCTTTTTATCTTCTCTTTCTCTCCTCCTCATCTCTTTTTCTCCTTCAACTTCTTTCCCGTCTCCCGTAGCTTTAATTTTTCTTCTTACAACCTCTGCTTTTCTCTCTTCCCTCACTTTTTTCTCTTTATCCACTACTCCCTCTTTGCTTCCACCGCCAAAGCTTCTTTTGCCATGATAGGATCTACACTCAACTTGCATCTTTTTTCTACCTCCAGTTTCTCGATAATATTCCTCTTGCCCTTGTCCTACACTAGATTGATGCCTATTGGTGTTGTTGATGTTGCTTCCTATCCTGCTGCTACCTGTAGAGAAACTTTCCAAGTTGTTGCTATACTAACTAGCTCATGGAATTTAGAAGCATTGTAGCAGTACCTCCAAGGGTCATCCTCATTTTAGTCAAATTTCCCATGGACCCATGGAAATTGCACTCTCTCATAGTGGTCATTGAAAATACCACAAGGATCATATTGATTGAAGTATTTGGTGCTGAACTCGAAAACTACTATCACCTTAGCTTCGACATATGAATTTGTTTGGTAACTTAATTGGTGTTAAATTAATTACATGAATTCTCAACTAGGGCTAGTAAACTGATGAAATGTGTATGCACTGTTTTTGTTAGGAGTCCTTATTATTTAAATAATTCCTAGGTTAATTTGATATATCAAAATGCACATGTTTCTCCACAACTATCTAAGTAAATAAATCACTCATAAAAATGAAATTAATTATGTTGCTCTTTCTTAAAAGAAAAAAAAAATCACACTCTTCAGACATATTTCACACTTACACAAAGTAAAACGAAACAAACACTTTGCTTTATATAAAACCACACATATACTTTGCTCGAAATGGATTCACATGCACACTCTTTCTTTAAATGAAATCACACACATAGTTTCTTTTAAATGAAATCACATGTGCTTTAAATTGAAGTCACACTTCCTTGAAATGAAACCTTAACATTGTAAATTAATCAATTCTTGACAAAAAGAAGGATTATCTCTGGAAATTAAAATTCTATCCATATAACTGCAATGTAAAGCTATGCTCTGTTCATGTGCACAAGGGATCTTGCTTCACGCAACAATAAAATGATTAAATCAACCTGCTACAAAAAATATTAAACTTATAAAAAAAATAAATTAACTAATAGAATCCTACAAAAAACATAGAATGAAATAATAAGTTGCAATTAAAGGAAACCTTACTATCTCGAGGGGGTCCTCCTACAAAACCAGGTGTCAATATGATGCCTTCATAAGATTATTATCCATGCATTGGAGTTGGACAATAGAGAAATAAGAACTAAAACAAAGTTTCTATATAAAACACAGGCTTTATAGCATAAAATTCCAAGTCTGTGTCTGCTATGTCAAGTGGCATCTTTATAAAACTCTTGTGCATTATATGTTTTAGAGGATTATGTCTTATGCTAATCAACACTAGCTAAAATTAAAAATAAGAGATAAAATACTATGATTTCCTCATGATTTTATATCAACGAAGCAAATCATGAGGCTGAATATCTACATTCACTAATTCCTCTCTCGCTTGATTCACCTTCCTCGGTGGTTGACTTTTGCATTGACCGAGATACCATGGTGATTTCCTTATCGATTAGGTTATGAAGGTATGAACAAATCATTTTTTACCAACTAGTTTATACGTTCCAATATACGATGTTCTCCAACTAAAGTTCGCAACCCATAAAACCTTGGACTTAGTTGCAGAATCATACATCAGCATCAGAATTGTTGTAATTCAGTAGGTAAGGTAAATATTTATTTTAATAATAAAGACAAATTATATTTATGAAATAGAATATTATTATGTACCTGCAATTCCATAAGAATTCTAAAATGATACCCAAATTAGATTTATGCAGATCAGAAAGGGGAAAATGGAGTATAAGAAAGTCATCAAAAAGAGGCAATTTTGGGGTTTGACATTCCCCCACATGGAAGAAATTGTATGTCCTCATGGATTTTTTTAAAATTTGTGATTCTTTTCTCTCATTGAGCTTCTTCAGATTCCTTAGCAAGAACATCCAAGTTATTCCTTCTTTCTTTCTTGATGGTGACTATCATCCTCAGTTTCTTCATCAAAATTGTTGTGTTGCAGACTCATGATCTTTCTCTTAAAAGAATTAATTTTAGATGTCAATTTCTTATTTTCCTTATACCATAAACAAGATGTAGCAGGATGTTGTCATTTTAAGTTCTCTGGATTTCATTTGATTTTGTATTATATTGGTCTGACGAAAGAGTAGAGAAAGTTGATCCGAGAGAGAACAAAGGAATTTTGAGAGGTGTGAGTAAATTATATTGTACTATAAGTATGCTACATTTAATTTATTAGTTTGTTATGGTAAAATTATGAGGTGAAGGTATGATATGTGCAGGATCAAATTTATATTGGTTGTCACTTCTAAGTTGAAAATAACAACTAAATTAAAGAAGCATGAAACAAAATATTTAATCTATTCACACAAGGTTGAAATGGAAATCACATTGATTTGAATTAAAAATACTTTGAATTGGGCATATATTGTGATCTCTCACACAGATCCAAGTTCTTTATGCAACTATATTCAAAATATCAAGATTTCACTAAAATAATGGGAAGCAAAAATGATCAAAGGGATTTGCAATTAAGGACGCTAACTAATATACTAGGGCCTTTCTTTCTAATGGAGGCAATGGACACTTCTATAGTCTTTTACTCATATTGATCAATTTTTAACAATACTAATTAAAAAGATGAGGATGAACTATAAAAAGAGCGAAGGTTAGTGGTCACTCACAGTCTTCTACTCATCCCTTTAGCTAGCATGTTCTCAAACCATCATGCTACACTAGGAAAGAAGTAAATAAAATTAGGGAACTATAGTGTTTGAAATAATCAAAGAAAAAGGAAAAGTCCCCAAGAGGTTGGGGCCTTCCCCTCCTAGAAATTTGGTGAATGGAACTCTTAGTGCCTTAGCCACTTTATCCAATTAATTTGATTCTTCAAAAAACAACTAATCTATCATAATGAAAGGTTAGAAATGAAATTGGAGTCCACGAGCTATGAGAAAGAATAAAAACTCAATAATGTAATGGAATAGTGATTTATCTCATGAAGTGTTAGCTATGGTTGGAAAAATATGACCATGCTTGATCACATTTTACCATGGTAAATATTAGTTGACTATGGTTGATCATCATTGACAATATTCAACCATGGCTTACCATGTCTAACCATACTCAACCACAATTGACAAAGGTTGACCATGGTTGAAAATGGTTGATATTATCATATTCTCATTAATTATGGTTAATCATTGTTGACCATATTGAATGATGTTTGATATAGGTTGACCATGGTTGAAAATGTTTGTGTTGACGGTGTTGGATCTACAACAATCTAGGGGATGTCCCCGATAAGTAATCCCAACTAAAACTCAAACAGTTTGGAGTAGGAGTCTCAACAGTGGGTGGTTGTGTAATGCCTTAACCATGGTAGCACGCAAAGGTAAGTAAGATAACTTCGGGTGAGAGCACGTGTGTGACCTTGCAGAGAGTCAAGTGTAATGCACAGGGCTTCTAATACATGGAGGGAAAAAGGAAGTGTGCCCCTTAGAAGCCTGTAATAGTACACATCTTGAAAGGAGCACACGAGCTTAATGAAATCACAAGCTAGAATGCAGAATAGTCTAGAAATTAAAGTGATGGGTTAATCCAACAACACGCATTCAATAGGATTCGCACAATTTCATACAAAGAAGTTCATCAGAAAATGTGTAAGCTAAACAACGTATATTTCTAAGGAAACCAAAATAGTCCAACAAAAATAAAAACACATGCATAAAAGTGTGTTGGCTCTAATATTTATTATTATAAGTGAAAAATCCATCCATACATACACCATTGGCAACCACTAGCCCCAATAGTGGAACATTATAGTCAAGAACACTTTCTCCTCCAATGAAGTATACTTTCTTTATGTTGTGGAGAAGCCAAGCCTTGCGACAATACCCTTGAGACTTTTCTAAGCCTAAGCATAGCTAAAAGCTTGGCTCCCAAAATCTTGCTCTATGAGTAATTTGGTTCTATTTATAACAAAGGGCGAGATGTACCTTGACATTCCCCTTTGTGACATTTTGACTACCCTCATGACTTTTTAACTTCTTTACAAATAACTCATTGCATAACATGATGACTTTTCACATTCCACTAATGACACCTGGAATTTCACTTAAAACATATTTACAAATAATATTACATTTTCCACATGTACCCATGTATGACAAAATAGGCTAGGGATAGCCTAGCAAGACAAAACACTGACTCCAAAGTTTTTTGAAAGACCAACTTGAAAAAATCCACATGGTTCATCTCTATCACATATTGATGCCAAGCTTGGTATGATGTGGTGATGCCCCCAAACTACCTAATGGTGTCTTTCTGATAACAAACTCTTTCCTACATCCAATATAAGTATATGGTCTTCGAACCTGTATCCAACTCATCTTGAACCATGTGATACATTGTGTTGACCATGCAAGACCTCCAATGCATTTCTACATGTTATGTGCACTCAACTGCAAGTCATCCCTGGTGACCTTTTGTAATAGTTGATCCATGTACTCATCGATCTCTAGTCGGACTTGGTTCTTGGGTCTAGCCTCGGTGAGGTAACTATTTGACGGGATCTTGTGCATTCTCACCATGACATCCAAACTCTTGTACAACCATGCATATGAGGCGTGTATGCTGCTGACAAATGGGGAAGGTTGCTCATAGTTCTAGATCAACATTCAAACCTTGTTTTCTCCATCTCTTCCTGTGGCTTCATCTTCTTTGTATGTGAAGCATGGCTCCTTTGTACTGCATTTTCCACTCTTGCACATGGGAAATGTCAACATGTATGTTCCTGAGAATTTGAAAAAACTATTTTCTATGCTGCTACAAGCCATGCACACAGACAACTGCTTTATGCATGGTGTAAAATCTGTCATAGAGCTTTCGCATGGTAATTTCAAGTGTTGATACTTCAACGTGTATCACTTTCCTCATATCTGCCATTGCGGAAACTACACTCTGCACTTGAAGTTCTTCTACCTCTTTCATGACATCCTGCATGTTTTTTCCCATTTTTTCATTCTCGGCCAACAATAACTTAACATTTGAGCTTCTTGCTCCTTCATATGCCAATGTAGCATCAACAAGGGTAGTTGGATTCTTTCTGATGTCTCGCACTATCACCCTTTATGTGATGAATGCAGGGGTTGTGATCATTTAGGAAGTGATTTTTCCATGCCTCTACAATCCTCTTCCACAGCTAATCAAATGATAGATTGTACACATCCCTCACTGGATCATCATCAAGGAGAACAACTTCTCCTTGCTCACTCAGGAGTGGTTCTTACATTCGAGGTGGTAGAGACTGAGAGGTGACCTATGACACTCATGGCATAACGTATGTGTCTTTGTTTTGTGGTTCCTTCTCTATCTCCATGTCTGCCACTTCAATCAGTTGCTCAATCTACTAAGCAAGCTCCTATTCCTGTATTTTTTCATCATCTTCTTCCACTTCCAGCTGTTATGAATTGTCAACCTATATGGGTGTTATTTTCTCTCTCATTGTGCCTTGGCTTTGTTATTCTTCTTGTTTCTTCTTCTCTTCTCTTTCTCTCCTCCTCATCTCCTGTTTCTCCTTCAACTTCTTTCCCATCTCCCGTGGCTTAAATTTTTCTTCTTGCAACTTTGCTTTTCTCTCTTCCTTCACTTTTCTCCCTTTATCCACTACTCCCTCTTTGCCTCCACTCCCATAGCTACTTTTGGTATGATAGGATCTGCACTCATCTTGCAACTTTTCTCTATGCCTAGTTTCTCGATAATATTCCTCTTGCCCTTGTCCTACATTGGATTGCTGCCTATTGGTGTTGTTGTTGTTGCTTCCTATCCTGCTGCTGCCTGTAGAGAAACTTTCCAACTTGTTGCTATACTGGCTGGCTCATAGAATTTGGAGGCATTGTAGTAGTACCTCCAGGGATCGTCCTCATTTGAGTCAAATTTCCTGTGGATCCATGGAATGTACACTCTTGCATAGTGGTCATTGCAAACACCACGAGGATCATACGGATTGAAGTATTTGGTGTTGAACTCGAAAACTACTATCCCCTTAGCTCCGACATATGCATTTGTTTGGTAATTTAATTGGTGTTAAATTACTTACATGAATTATCAACGAGGGTTAGTAAGCTGATGAAATGTATGTGCACTGTTTTTGTTAGGGTTCCCTATTATTTAAATAATTCCTAAGTTACTTTGATATATCGAAATTCACATGTTTCTCTACAACAACATATGTAAATAATCACTCATAAAAATGAAATTATTTGTATTTCTCTTGTTTAAAATAAAAAAAAAAAAAAAATCACACACTTCAGACTTACTTCACACTTACTCAAAGTAAAATAAAAGAAACACTTTTATTTTAAATAAAATCACACATATACTTTGCCTGAAATGGATTCACACAGACACTCTTTCTTTAAATGAAATCACGCACATAGTTTATTTTAAATGAAATCACACACACAGTTTCCTTTAAATGAAATCAAATGTGCTTTAAATCGAAATCACACTTTCTTGAAATGAAACCTTAACATTGTAACTTAACCAATTTTTGACAAAAAGAAGGAATATCTCTGCAAATTGAAATCCTATCTATATAGCTGCAATGTAAAGCTATAATCTATTCATGTGCACAAGAGATATTGCTTCATGCAACAATAAAATGATCAAATGAACCTACTACAAAACGATCTTAAACTTATAAAAGAATAAAATTTAAACTAATAGAATCCGACAAAAAACATAGAAAGAAATAATAAATTGCAATTAAAAGGAAACCTTACTATATCAAGGGGGGCCTCCTGCAAGAACCAGCTATCAATATGATGCATTCACAAGATTATTAACCATGCATTGAAATTGAACAATAGAAAAATAAGAACTAAAACTAAGTTTATATATAAAACCGAGTCTTTATAGAATAAAATTCCAAGTCTGTGTCTGCTATGCCAAGAGGCATCTTTATAAAACTCTTGTGCATTAAATGTTTCAGAGGATTGTGTCTTATGCTAATTGAGACTAGCTAAAATTAAAAACAAGAGATAAAATAATGTGATGTCCTTGTGATTTTATATCAATGAAGAAAATCATGAGGCTGGATATATACATTCACTAATTCCTCGCTCGCTTGATTTTCCTTCCTCAATGGTTGACTTTCGCGTTGACCGAGATACCATGGTGCTTTCCTTATCGATCAATTTATGAAGTTAGGAACAAATCATTGTCCCAACTAATTTCTACCTTCCAATATACCATGTTCTTCAACTAAAGCTTAAGAACCCATCAAACCTTGGACTTACCTACAAAATCATACATCAGCAGTAGAATTATTGTAATTCAGTAGCTCAGGTAATTATTTAGTTAAATAATAAAGAAGAATGATATTTATGAAATAGAATATGATTATGTACCTACAATTCCATAAGACTTCTAAAATGATAACCAAATTAGAGTTATGAGGGTTAGAAAGGGGAGAAGGGAGTATAAGAAAGCTGTCAAAAAGAGGCAATTTTGGGGTTCGACATTCCCCCACACGGAAGACATTGCATGTCCTTATGAACTTTTTTAAAATTTGTGATTCTATTCTTGTAACTGAGCTTCTTCAGATACCTGAGCAAGAACATCCAAGTTATTCCTTCTTTCTTTCTTGATGGTGACTGTCATCCTCAGTTTCGTCATCAAAATTCTGTGTTGTAGACTCATGATATTCCTCTTAAAAATTTTATTTTTATATGTCAATTTCTCATTTTTCTTATACCATAAACCGATGTAGTAGGATGTTGTCATTTTGAGTTCTCTGTATTTCATTTTGTGCCTTTACTATTTCATTCTCTTGCTTCAAATGTCAATTTAATATTTCTAATTCGTAAATTACTTGCTTAAGCATGTCTTCAACTTGGAGTTCTCCTGAAATATTAGAATGAACTCCTTCATTTTGTTCTTGGTTTGAGGATGATGGAACAACTTTACTTGTAACTCTTCTTTCTAAATAATCTATATAATCATAAATTTCTTATTGTATAGGATTGAGCTCTGGAGTTCTTCTAGCTGGCCTAGTGATTGGTGATGGAACTCTCGATTCCTCTTCTTCTAAATCGAACATTGTTGAGACTGTTCATGCATTGTTTTAATGAGCCTTGCACTTCTTCTTATAAGTTATGGTGGGTTTTCAGTAGTTTTGGGACATTTTTTAACATCTTCTTGCTTTGTTTTTTCTTTTGATGAAGTTTCCCTTTTATTGTTGGCTACCTTTCTTCTAAGATTCTTTTGTATAAGAATTTCTAACACAATTATAAGAGGGTTGTCATCATGAAAGTATTGCTCTTGGTGTGTTTCTTGTGTAGGTGAGTTTTCTTTAGGGTTTGGGAACAATTATTTTCTACTCTTCCTCGTCTTACTGCCAGAATAATTTTCTCCTACTCTTCCTAGTCTTACTGTTAGGATCTTCTTTTTTTCCTTCCTTAAAATGATTTCTAATTAAGAAATCTTCCCAATTATCTCATATGTTTCTTAGGTGGGCCTCAATGAGAATTTTCACTAGGCCATGATGATATAAGGCATTATCTAAATATTGTAGCTTTCTTTGAATATTACCAGCCATATTTGTTAAGCTATGAAGTAGGAAATGTGGTAGGTTAATTTCATTAGCGTCAATAAAATTCATCATTAAGCATGCATGATAAAAGAACGTGTTATTGAATCTTCCTTCAGAAGTTATAAACTTTTGAATGATAAATAGAAAATTCCTACACATATTCTTCAAAACTGTGACTGGTTTTCCCTTTTCAAACACAAAAGTATTCATATCTGGATTCTTGAGGAAAATTTTCCATTCTTTCTCTTCAATTTTTCTATTCTTGAACCAACTTTATCCGATTCTTGGTAATTTGGTAGCTTCTTCTATGAAATAATTTGTCAAAACTAGCTTCACATCATCAAATTAATGCTTCAATGCCATCATATGCCCTAGAAAAATACTTTGTCACCTCTTTCTCATGCCCATAAAATTTCTCCACAAATTCTAGCCATCGTGTCTGCTGCAAAAATTGTCTGACCCATGGGTATCATTCAAGAAACTTAATCCCATTCAACTTTGATATTACAATGAACCCCATGTTAGAGAATTCTAGCTTGTAATTTGTCTTTTGAAAGAGTTAAGGAGTAGAAGATATTCGAGTATGAAATAAAAGAAATTTTAGGTGAGGGCAGTCTCAGCAATGAAATATGACTGAGTGAAATGGTGAATGGAATGGTTACGCATGAAGTGGAATGACGGATGGAGAGGAGAAGAAAATTTTCAAATTATATTAAGCTTCAGGAGCGACTTGGTTTAAAAGATAGAGATTTCCATTAAAACCAAATTCATGTGAGCATAATAAGGGTAATCATTATTCAGTATGGTAGTACCCCGGTTACTCATCATTTATTTCATAACTCAAATGTTTTACCTTTATTATATCACTTAATATTTACATACCTTAGATTATTTGTGTTACTAATTTTCATTTGTCTTTTGTAGTTTGTTAGGTTACTTCAGCTACAATCTTCATTGAATTTTCTCCACCATGATCTTCATTTTCCCTAGTCACAATCTATCAAGTGACCTGCAGAATTCTATTAGAGGTGAAAATTGTTGAAAATTTTGTAGCTTCTTTATTTTTGAAAAGAGAAAAGAGGGTTAAAAAGAAGATGGGACTAGAATAGGGAAAATAAAATATAAGATTCCAAGAGCTCCTTGTTTTCAACCTAGATTTTCTGTATAAACTTGGCAACAAGGTTGGTTATGAGGTTTATTCAATTATTATTATTATTATTATTATTATTATTATTATTATTATTATTATTATTATTATTATTATTTATTCATTTTATTTTATTTTATATTTTTTTTGAAAAAGAAATTAGAAGGCTAAGCTTGAGGGGAAGAACAATCTTCCATGACTAACTTCAAATTAAGATTATTTTGTAGATTTTTTATGAATTATCCCCTTCATAATGGTTTATGATATATTTGTAATCTATTATGATCCTGATTTAAGCAAGAATGCAAAAAATTATAGATATAACCATAAATACAGAGATGTAGCAGAACTAACACTTCATTACAATAATATCAAATATTGAAATATGCTTGCAAACTTAATGGAAATAAGACTAGCTCGGGTTATTGTAGCTTATCTATGATAAGAGATGTGGCGGCTATATCGCTCTGAACTATGTTACAATGAGGCTTGAAGCCCTATTTATTATTGAGAAACAATGGAAAACTATAAACATCAAAAAACCTAACCCTAGGAGATGAAACACCAAACTATGGGCCCTGTTGGGGTAAGTTGCTACATCAACTTCCCGAGGTCGTAGCTTTGGTATACGATCTATGTTTAATGCACACGGTACCTTGTTAGAAAGATCAATCCAAGAATTACAACTTTTGACAATGAATACCATGTTGACAATTCATATTTACTTATAGTGTTTTTCCCAAAAAAAAATGTTTAGGGCCTCAAAATGGCTCCAAAAGTCCAACACTTAGAAAACTACCAAAAATAGTAAATTGTGCTATAATTAAGGAAACAAAAAAAATGAAAGAAATGGTGGGGGTCCAAGTGGAATAGGTAGTTGGCCACCAATATCCCCCTGAATCATTCCTCCCCCCTTAGGAAGCAATTGTCCCCATTGCATTGAGTTCCTCCATGAGATGAGGAAACTTCTACTAAACTTGGTCCTCGGTGAGCCACTTTCCCTGCTGAAGGAGTTTGCCTTCTTTGAGAAATCGATATAGTTGGATACTCTACTTTTGGGTGTTCTTGATATGTGTGTACATGATCCAATCAGTTAGGGATTGTTCCATTCAATTTGGGTTTAACGTTGTTGGTTTGAGTTGTTCTGCAATGTTGGATGTGTCCAACAATGGTGGAAAGTAGGGCAGAAGGTGGTTCACATTGAACACTGGGTACCAAGGAATGGTGGAATATTGAGCTTGAAGGCATTGTCCCCTACTGCCTTAGTCATGGTCTATGGACCATATTGGAGTGGGTGAAGCTTGTGGTGGGGCCCAACGAGGCACTCCTTCTGCAATTGTAGCCAAACTTCGTCATCCACCTGGAACTTGTGTGGCACCTGATGTTGATCATGTCACTGCTTGTACTTACTGTTGGCTATGTCCAAGATGTCATGTTCCTATTGGTTGATGTGTTGAATGTGCTCAATGAGGTTGTTTTCCTTGTCAACTTTAGACTATACCTGAGCTAAATCTACCTGAGTATCAGCAAATTGTATGGCCACATCAATGGGACATAGTGGTTGGAATCCCAAGACCACCTAAAAAGGGTTGTGGCTAGTCGAGCTATGGAGAGCCTGGTTATAGTTGTCTTGGACATACGGTAAGATATCATCCCATGTGCATGGATTCTTTGAGTTGTACATGTGCAGAATGTGTATGATCATCATGTTGACGACCTTTGCTTGACCATCAGTTCGGTGATGGAAAGCTCTGGACTTAGTGAGCTTGTTGTCTAGCATCGAGCAGAGACTAGACCAAAAATGTACTAAGCAAATTGCTTTCTTGATCTACGATGATAGACTGTGGGATCCCAAAGTGCACCCACACTCATTCAAAGAAGAGTTTAGCAGTGGCTCATGCTATGATATTCTTCTTACAGGTCGCCATAATGGCCATCTTCGAGAATATGTCGACGACCGCAAAAACAAAATCGTTGTGATGTTCAGTAGAAGGAAGGACCGACTAGGGGTAGGCATCAGAGTATAGAGGCCTTGCTTCTTGACGGTTGGTCTAGAAATGGTGCAGCCAGTCCAGGATTTGATGTATTTGCCAACATCCTATCAAAGATTAGGTGAGTAGAAATACTTCTGCAGTACTGACACTATTTTCTCAATGCCAAAATGTCCAGCAACCCGACTCTATTGTGCTTCCCATGTCATCTTGTGACACTCATTTGAACGAAATCAAGTGTGCCCCATGTGGCAAACAATCCATATTGGAGGTGAAAATATGGAACTTGCTGACCCTCTAAGAGCGCTCGTATGTGTGGCCGAATTCTGTGTTGCTTTTGTAGAGAAGTGGCCAATCAAAAGTCTTGTGTCCACAAGGGTTGAACATGGTGGTTAACGCCATGATCAGGGGTCAGCTGAGGTAGTCTACAACATTATTGGTGTTTCCCTTCTTGTACTTGATATTCAAATGGAACTGTTGCAGGTATGTGGACCAATTCTGATGGCGATCATTTTTCAACATCCCTTACATCTATATGAATTGTAGGGGCCGGTGGTCTCTGTGAATGACTATTTCCTTCCCCAAATGTAATGCTTCCATTGTCAGCATACTTTCACAATGGAATACATCTCCTTTTCATAAGTGGGATACTTTCGGACTTTGTTTGAAAGTGTCTCACTATGATATACTGGATGCACTTGTTGAGTAAGGACTGCCCCAATAGCCTATTTAGAGGCATCCATCTCAATCTCAAATGGCTGTTGGAATTCTAGTAACGTGAGCACTCGTGCAGAGCAAAGGTGATGTTTCAACTTTGTGAATGCATTCTGTTGAGATTTAGGCTGAAATAATTTATTTTTTACTCCTCCCTTGGTGACTCTACTCAAGGGTTAAATGATATGAGAGAACCCTAACACAAACCTACGTAGAAATTGGCAAGACCCAGAAATTTGCAAAGCTCTGTCAGAGTGGTTAGGGCTAGCCAGTCCCGAATGACTTGGAGCACGGCTGGATCCACATCCACCCCCCATTCATCCATGATGTATCCCAGATACTGAACCTCGGTCATACCAAAAGTACATTTCTCCAAATTGACACACAACTCGTGTTGCCACAATGTTTGGAGAACCTGTAAAATGTGGTGCAGGTGCTCTTCCCAAATATGGAAGAAGATCAAGATGTCATATATCACTACAAATGAGTTGGTGAATGGCTGCAAGATGTCATATATTAGCCTCATAAATGTTGTAGGAGCATTCATCAACCCAAAAGGAATAACCAACCATTAAAAAAGGCCCTCCTTGGATTTGAAGGTGGTGCTCCACACATCAGAGGGTTTGATTGGTACCTCATGATATCAAGACTTCAAGTCAATCTTGCTGAAATATTTTTCTCCCTTAAATTGGTCTAGAAGGTCATTAATGCATGGGATCAAGTACCTTTTTGAGATATCAATCTTGTTTAGCACTCGATAGTCAATACAATGTATCCAAGTCCCATGCTTCTTTTGTACCAATGTGATTGAGCTCCCACAGGATGATGAACTCGACTAAATGTGACCTTTCTGCATTATTTCCTAAATCTGCCTCTTGATTTCATCATTCTCTAGAATAGAGCACTGATAGATGGGTCCATTAGGAAACTAAGCTCCTGGGGTCAGATCGATGGAGTGCTTGACCTGACAGTATAGAGGCACCCCTGTTGCGGAGGTGAAGATGTCCTCGTACTCCTCCATGACCTTTTCCATCTGTTGTTGTCGTTCAGAGGGTATCTGTCTGGAGGTCGTGGCCACCATATTTTTCTTTCCCTAAAGGTGTATCATCAAGAAAACAAATTTCTCAACTGCAAAAATGAGCTTACTGCATTATTTTGCAGTAACCAGAGAGACGAAGGTAGGTGGTGGTACCTCTAGTACCTTGTACGACTTATTTACCAAGGTAACAATAACATTATGAGGCCTTGAATCATACACAACACGTTTCTTCCACAAGTATGGTTGGCCTATTAATACAGCAAAAAGATCAAGAGGAGAAACATCACATAACACCTCATCCATAAAGGGCTTAATGTTTAATGGAAGGTGATAATGTTTCCTGATGCAAAGATCCCATCCTTGGTGAAGCCAGCTGATGGTGTATGATTGTGGGTGTGCTTTGGTCAGTAATCCTAGCCGCTTCACAACCTTTGCTAAAATGAGGTTCTTTTGGCTCTTGCTGTCGACAATGAACTATAGTGGGGAACCCTTTACCCACATCTAGGAGTGGACAAGGTGCTCCTCCTCTTCTGGATCTTCATGGTGGCAACAGTGGCATTGGGCTCCGCATCGATGATTTTCGTCCCTTTGTGATTCCCCTTTTCAGTTTCTAACTTATAGTTAGAATATGCATCTGATTCAAAATGCTTCAGCTCAGCCACCGATGATTGATTGGTTTAACACTCACTTGTGTTGTGAGTGGAGCTCTTATGGAACTCACACCACTTTCCCGTGTCCTTATTTAGCTTCGCAGTGTTGTTCTTTGCTCGTGGCTTTGGCAGGCTATCCTTTTCCACCTCACCTTGGCTTTGTCCTTTGTTATGTGTTTCAAGGCACCATTCCCTTGCTTGGGATTCACAGATCCAAAGTCTCACGCTTTATGTTTAATTTTCTTCTCAATCTTGATAGCGTATCGGTATGTTCTGCTTAGTGAGGAGATGTCTAGGAACTCCATCTCATCCTAGATGTACCTATGTAGGAAACCGCGGTACTTGAGTACCAAGTGTTTCTTAGAATCCTTGATACCCAACTTCATGCGATAAAAACATTGGTAGACTCCTGCACGTATTGGTCCCTTCCCTATCGCAACATGGTCCACCTTATGCGTTTATCTTCATAGCTTTAGATAGGGTAGTACTGCTCCTTGATGGCATCCCTAAATGAACTCCACGTGGTTGTAGCTGAAAGCAATAAGGGCGTACTTTCATCCTTATGCTCACAGTAGGTTTCCCACTAGTCTCGGACATGGGGGGTGGCTTTGAGAAGAGAAAAAGTAATCTTTTCCTGGTTGGAAAAATCATGAACAGAAAAATATCCTTCAAGCAAATTTAATGATTTATCTATGGTGTTTGCATCTATTTGACCCTCAAATATGGGAGTTTCAAATTTTACTTGTACCTTAAAAGGAGGGGGGCCTCCAGAGTGGCTGTTGGATGTGGATGCGCCACTGGTTGGTAACCATTGAAGGATCTGATCAAAGTTTTCCATCATCACATTCCATTGTTTCTTGAGGGCCTCCTCTAACAATATTTTGATAGGATCTTCTCCTCCCTCATCATTATTTTCTTCCCCCATCAGTGGTCGTCGAGGTTTGCAAGGTTGATCTTCCAAAGGTTCAACCAGATCGAGCCCTGACTCCTTATACCCTAACCTCGTTGGGGACATTAAAAGAAAAATAGAGAAAGAGAAGACCACTATGATACCACTGCAATGCACTTAAAAGATAATTCAACAAATTAGAGATATAACCATAAATATAGAGATGCAGTAGAAATAACACTTTGTTTCATTAGTATCAAATACTAAAATATGCTTACAAACAAAATGGAAATAAGACTAGCTCGGGCGATGGTAGCTTATCTCTGAGAAGAAATGTGGCAGCTACATGCATATGAACTATGTTACGATGGGGCTTGAAGGCCTATATATTATTGATAAACAATGGAAAACCCTAAACATCAAAAAACCTAACCGTAGGAGATGAAATGCCAAACTATGGGCCTCGTTAGGGTAAGTTGGTACATCAACTTCTCTGGGTCGTAACCTTGGCATATAATCTCCATTTTACGTACATGATACCTTGTTATAAATATTTATCCAAGGATTACAAATGCCTTTCAGGGCATCAAAATACCTTCGAAAGTTCAGGACCTGAAAAGTTGCCAAAAATAGTAAATTGTGCTACAATTAAGGAAACTAAAAAAATAAAAGAAACAATGGTAGGGGTCCAAGTGGAATAGGCGATTAGACACCAATATCCACTTGGATCATATCACCATTTACAAGGAAGGTTAGTTTTTCTTCATCAATGGTTTTGATTCTAAATACTCCATTATTAAAGACAAGTTCAATCTCATAATGACCAAGCCAATGAGTTTGAAATTTTCCTTGAAAATCTTTAAATTTTGAATCAAAAGCAATGCCCAATCACTAGGTTGAAATTTTCTTTATTTGATAAAATTATCTTGCCACCTAGATCTTTGTTGTTGGACTATATTGGTTCTATGAATAGCATCATCTTGTACCTCATCAAGTTCATTCAATTGCTCCATTCGTAGTCTTTGGGCTTCTAATATATCAAGACCCAACTTTCCTGTTGTTTTAAAACTCCTTATCTAGAAGTCTAGGAAACATGAATTTCTTTTCATAAACAAGTTCATAAGGAGTGTTTCTTGTTATATTTCTCCATGTGGTACGATATGACCATAAATCATCTAGAAGCATTTCTTCCCAATCTGTTCTATGCAGATGCACAATCTTGATAAGAATTGGTTCAATTACTTTATTGGTAGATTCAACTTTTCCATTGGCTTGTGGATGATATGGAGTTGACTTCCTATATTTGATTTTGTAATCCTCCATTATCTTATGTACCAACTTGGATGTAAATTGAGTTCCTTTATCTGTCACAATTTCCCTTTTGACACCGAAGCGAGTGAAAATAGTGCTTTAGCTTCTTCCCATTTTGTGACATAATTTGTACAAAAAAAGTTGTACCTTTTTTTTCTTGATGGTGGATTAATTGGACCAAAAAAATCCAAATCCCACTTCTCAAAAGGTTCAATAAGTACTTGAGGTTGTAGAGGCATTTCATCTGAAGGAACAAGTTTCCCCATTCTTTGACAATTGTCACACCTCTTAATATATTCCTTGACGTAATTAAGAAGAGAAGGCCAATAATGTCCTAAGAGAATGCATTTATAAGTAGTTCTTTTATCAATGAAATTTCCTCCAAATGGTTCATCATGGCAATACTTTAATATTTATGGCACTTCATCCTCTCTAACACATCTTTGAATGATTAAGTTATGTTATTTCTTATACAATTCTTCATTTATCCATGAATAAGATGCTCCTCTCAACGATACAAGTATGATGGTAACTTCCCTATAGCCAAATAATTAGCGATATTTGAAAACGAAGGTGATTTAATAGATACCAAAAAGTATATCAATTAGGAAAATTATCCTCTACAGGAACATCATTATTATAATTTTGGATTCTAGATAGAAAATAAGCAACTGTGTTTTGTTTTCCAGGTCTATCTAAAATAGTAATATTGAATTCTTGTAATCACAATAGCCATCTTATAATTCTGACATTAGTAATTGATTTATACATTAAATATCAAATTGTAGAATGATCTGTGTGAATGAAGGTTTCATAACCAATGATATAACATCTGAATTTATTGATGGCATGCACAACAACTAAAAACTCCTTTTCTATTACATTATAATTCAACTCCATAGGGGTCCGATTTTTGTTGGTGAGTGAATGCCATGAGGAGTTAAATATTTTTGTCCTAATACAACTCCTAAAGTTATATCTTAGGCATTAGTTGAAATGTGAAAAGGTAGTTTCCAATTTTGTCGCATTCAAGTGGGTGCTTTAGAATTACTTTCTTTTAATCTTTCAAAATCTTTTTGGCGGTCAGAATTCTAGATGAATTCCCAATATTTTGTAAGAAAATTGAAAAGTGGAGAGGTAGTCTTTGTAAAGTTTTCATAAATATTATATAATAGCCAGTAAAACCAAGAAAACCTCTAACATCCCTTTGACATGTAGGAATTGAGAACTTTGAAATGAATTGTACCTTAGATGTGTCCACTTTGATTCCATCTCTTGAAATATGGTGGCATAAATCAACTCCCTTTGTAGAAACCATACAACATTTTTCATGGCTCAATGAAATATTTGCTTCTTTACACCAAATGAGAACTTTTTCCAAATTTTTAAGAGCTTCTTCAAAATAGTTTCCACAAACAGTAAAATCATCCATGTAAACTTCCACACAATCATGAATTAGATTAGAGAAAATACCTATAACTTCCCTTTGGAATGATGCAGGTGCATTTCACAACCTAAAAGGAAGTACTCAGTATGCATAGGTTCCCCATGGATAGGTACACATTCTTTTATATTGATCTTATTTGGCTACTTGGATTTGGTTATATCCACTAAAACCTTCGAAGAATGAAAATCACTTTTTCCCTGCCAATTTGTCAAAAACGTGATCTATAAAACGAAGTGGAAAATGGAATTTTAAAGTAGCTTTATTCAATTCCCTATAATCAATGTATACTCTCCATTTTCCGTTATTTTTTGGAAAATTTACCAATCGCGAAGCCCACTCATTGTCTAATACTGGATAAGTGAAATTCACGTTTAACAATTTTTGTAAATCTTCTTTAACAATTTACCTTAGATTTAGATTCATTCTCCTCCGGGGTTGTTGAATTGGTTTGCAATTTCTTCAACATATATATGATGCATACAAGTAATAGGATGTATTACCATGGATAAACAGAGGAATGTTCTTGTAACATCTTTATTAACCCTTTCTTTTGTGATTCTTCCATATTATCATTAATATTCAAAGTTTTCTCTCAAAAAGTTGGATTAATAAAGCATTTTAATGTTGCATCCTTAAGAGTGGTTGGAAATAATTTCAACTTTTGAGTATCAAAAAAGTAGTGATAATATATACACAAGACTTCAAACTCAAAGACAAATGTTTCATTGTCCTCATTTCTTAATCCATGAAAATTAGGAAGGATGGAGGGTGAGATATTTTTCATTATGGTTCTGGTATCATCATCGAGAATGGGAAATTCAAAAGTTTCTAGACCTCTTCTTCCACCTCCTCTTCCACCTCCAAACCTAGGTTGTCCTACCATTCACATTATGTGCATCTCCTTCCCCTTCTCCCGCCATTGTAGATTCCTCAAAACTAATGTAACGTTCAAAAACTGGATTTTCTAGTTCCTCCTCTAGCTCCTCTGGTTCTTCGATCAATGGAATACTAAAAATATGCTAGGGATTTCAAGATCTTGTCCTACAAGTTGTTCTCCAGTTAAAGATAGAAATATTAGTCCTTTAGTTGGGGATGTAGGATATTCTTTTTCTATTACAACTTTAGTTGAACAATTTGGTGAATATTTAGGTTGGATTTCAGATCTAAGTACCCCAAGAAATATATGTTTGCTTGCAATTGATGGAATATGACTTTTGGGTGGATGGTGTGGTAGTACGAGGTCCTGGTGGGGTGAGTGGTGATGTTGGAATCGAAATCCTACCTATACTTACAAATATACCTCTATAATCTCTTTCCCTATTCATATCATTTTTATTTATATTTTTTTTAATGAAAAGATAAAGAAAAATACTCCTATATACACTTCCACAGCAACGACACCAAACTATTTGGTAATTTAATTGGTGTTAAATTACTTACATGAATTATCAATGAGAGCTAGTAAACTGATGAAATGTATCTGCATTTTTTGTGCTAAGAATCCCTATTATTTAAATAATTCCTAAGTTAATTTGAGATATCGAAATACACATGTTTCTCTACAGCTATGTAAGTAAATAAATCACTCATAAAAAGGAAATTGATTCTATTTTTCTTGCTTAAAAGAAAAAAAAGCCACACTCTTCAGACTTACTTCACAATTACTCAAAGTAAAATCAATCACACACTTTGGTTTTAAATAAAATCACACATATACTCTCCTTGAAATGGATGCACACACACACACACTTTCTCTAAATGAAATCACACACACACTTGCTTTTAAATGAAATCACACTTGCTTTAAATTGAAGTCACACTTGCTTTAAATTGAAGTCACACTTGCTCAAAGTGAAACCTTAACATTATAAATGAATCTATTCTTGACAAAAAGAATGATGATCTCTCTAAATTAAAATCCTATCTATATAACTGCAATGTAAATCTATGATTTGTTCATGTACATAAGAGATCTCGCTTCAGTAAACAATTAAATGATTAAATGAACATGCTACAAAAAAATCTTAAACTTAGAAAAAATTAAAATTTAAACCAACATAATCCTATAGAAAAACACAAAACAAAATAGTAAATTGTAATTAGAAGGAAACCTTACGATCTCGAGGGAGCCCTCCTATGACAAATAGGTATCAATATGATGCATTCACAAGATGATTAACCACACATTGGAATCACACAACAAAGAAATAAGAATGAAAATAGAGTTTATATATAAAACATAGTGTTTATAACATAAAATTCCAAGTCTGTGTCTGCTATGCCGAGAGGAATATTTATAAAACTCTTGCACATTAAATGTTTCAAATTATTACGCCTTATGCTAATCAACACAAGGTAAAATTAACGTTAAGATTTAAATTGGTTTATTTCCTCGTGAATTTCTATCAATGAACCAAATCATGAGGTTGAATATCTGCACTAACTAATTCCTTGCTCGCATGATTCACCTTCCTTGGTTGTTACTTTCTCTTTGACCGAGCTTCCATGGTGCTTTCCTTATTGATCTAGGTAATGAAGGTAGGAGCAAATCGTTGTTCCAACTAGTTTGCGCCTACCCATATTCCATGTTCTTTGCGTGAAGCTTTGCAACACATCAAACCTTGGACTTAGCTACATAATCATACATCAGCTACATAATCATTGCAATTCAGTAACTCAGGTAAATATTGATTTAAATAATAAACACAATTGATATTTATGAAATAGAATATGATTATGTACCTGTTATGTTGTAAACCTTGTAAATTGATACCCAAATTAGAGTTATGAAGGTAAAAAAAAGGGAGAATGGAGTATACGAAGGTTGTCAAAAAGAGGAAATATTTCAGTTCAGCAACATCCTTCAAGCTCTTAATCTTGTACAATCCAATATGCAAAGGAAGAGTGGGCCATGGTGCCTTGTTCTTCCTATGGAGTGATATTGACAATGCTATTGAGAGGTGATATGAGACCTCTTGCATGACCAACTTGTTAGTGGCATACCTTGGTAGAAAATGTGGAGGCTTCTCTCCACCATACACTTTGGTGAATGTGCCACATGGTGAAGCATACCAATCTACGATGTTCATTATCACCTCCATTTCTTCATGGGACATGGAAGGTGGATCTTGCTCAAAGATTAGCTTGTACAATGGGATGATGAAATGGTCACTTATATTTTCCATCACTCCTCGATAGTTGTATTTGGAATGAAACTTTCAATAAACATTGATGAAAATCTCCTTAGGTTTCCATGTCCAGCTCATGTTGGGAAACTACCAATGGGAACATATTGCATCAAGTAAGTATGTCGAAATGTAGAATCTTGCTTGCTCATTCTGAGGTGGATTCTGGGCATTAGTCACATGGATCTTGAACTGATGGGACAACAAGTTGGACTAGTTGAATGGCTTCCCATCATTCACTAACTGGTCCAACACAGATATTCAACCCTTAGGAAAGGTTTCTGCATTCTCTTGATGGATACTCTGCATGAAAATATTATCAAGAATTGATAATACTTCCTGAGAAAACTTGTCTTGTAAACATTTCTGTCTTAACCTTGACATCTCTTTCACCCAGCTCTTGACTATACCTCTAGCAATAACAAAGCTATGGGTGACATAGAAAAGTGGGTCCATAGGCTTCACTAGCTGATGTAAATGATACATTTGCTAAATGTTCTCCACCCTGAAAGTGGAAAAATCTATCCCACTGGCATTGCTCAATGTCATAGTCTCTCGATCTGTGTGTGAGACAATCCAGCTGATAATTTCTACACATGGGAAGGTAGGGTACCTCCATGCAACCTTGTATAATCGTAACCGAAGGGTGCTCAATTAACCCTACCAATCCTTTATGTGTTCGTTGAAGTCCTATGAAAAATTATCCTTGATTTTCTGCCATGTTAATATTGTACCCTTGTCAATGAAAAAATGAGTGTCTTCATAAACTGGTAGATTAATTGATGTCTACTCAACTTCTTCCCCAATACTACTCTTAAAGATTTCCTTTGATGCAGTTATCTTGGAGACCATGTTAACTATAACTGCAAGAGAGATACTCAACAATTGTTGTACTTGGAGACAAAGAAGATACTCATGGCAGGAAAATGTTAGCTTAAAACCAAGAGCAACTTCAAGACAATACCAATCAACAAAACTGGCTCATGATGGGATAGACTATGAAATTTGAGTTGACATGGGTCATTGGATGCCTTCTAGAACTATGCATTGTCCAATCCAAAGAGTGAGTGGGGAGGCTTTCTAACTGGAACTACACAATGCGCAGTATAGTCTGCACAAAGGCCGGGAGGGACTGTAGATTGTGGAGTCTTAGTGGCCAAGGTGGGAGGTTGGCTCCTAGAAGTATGCAATGTGCAGTTGGAGTGAGGCTAGGAAAACCTCTGCGCAATTCCAAAAGCCAAGCAAGAGACTTTTAGCTCCCAGAATGCAGAGTGCATGCAAGTAAATACAAGATCTGGGTAAGGGGAGCCCATTTCTTCCCAAGGGGAGTGTGAAATTGAGAAGATATTAAGGATGATGTGATGTTGAGTGTATATATAACTAAGTGAATATGAATGCAACTTAAATAAGTATAGGAATCAATCAAACTGAAGGAAAATGAAGTAGGTGAAGGGACTCACCGCAACGAGAATTGTGAATGAAAAAATAAGGCAATGCATGTGACACTTGGAAAGGAAATGAAAAATTTGAAACAACACTTCTAGAAGCTAAAACAAGTTAAAACACCTATATTCATTCAATAAAGCAAGTGAGACAACACTCTCACAAGATAAGCAATGAAAAGCGAGAGAAAAAGCAGCAAAATACTATAAAATCAGGAATTACCTGAAAAAGTGACGATGGTCACCCCAAAGGTTCCTTGATGTCCTCAAGAATGCCATATATCCAAGATCGAATGTGAAAATGAGCTATGGCAGCTTTGATTAAATAGATTTGGTCAATTTAGGGTTTATGATGTGAAGGCCAAAAATCAAGGAATAAGTGACACTTGGAGACAATTTCTAGAATAACTCAATTGCCTCCTTAGGACTAATAAAAATAGATCCCTATTTTTTAGGGATTCTTTTTCACTTTTTTATTCTTTTTTTGGGAAAAGCTTCCTTTCACTTCTTGAAGAGATTGTGTCATTCTAGTAGGAACCAGACAACTCTCTAGTCCATGCATTGGGTAACTTTTGAGAAAAACGTGTTCTGTGCAATTTATGGGTTGTGTGTATTTGGTCTACCTCTCATTCTCTATGCAATTTCCCAGCTGAAGTTTTGAGGTCAACTAGCATTGTGGAATTCTTGACCTTAAGGCTCACTATCAGCTTAGAATGTGCTATTATCGAGAGCAAGGTAGGTTTCCCTCAAGGATTGTGCAGTTCTCTAAGGCAAGCCCGAAACTGGATGGAAGCCAAGTGAAGAGATCTACTTGTGGGTTATACAGTAAACCAAGTAAAGAAACACCAAGATGTAAAGGATGAGGCTCAATCAAAGAAAAACTACCTGGATCAGTGCAATATGAGTTGTTGTGAATTAGAAGGGAGGCTCCAAAATGAAGCATATGAAAAATTTTGGAGGGTAATTCTAGCTGCTACAACATTCACAACACATTAGAACAACTCCAACTCTCTGTATGGACCCTGTCTCATGCAAAGCGAGTCTAACTCTTCCAGAAGTATTGTTCATTTCTTCCATTATCACAACTTCTTCAATAGGTTGAGTTAAAGATACAGTCCCTACCATTATCTTTATCAGAAACACACATACCAAGCCAAGTCAAACTGATTTGTTTCCATGGGGATGATGGGTATATCAATTCACAAGTAATATAGACTCTTAGAGTTTTAGTTTCATCTTTGATGTTGCTCCATTGTGAGGAGGCTTGGAAAATGCCCCGACGGATTGACTTGAGGAACACAAACATTTATCCACTATTGATAAGCCTAGACAATACCCCAATGGAGTTACTTGCTTCACCTCTCTGCGCAAGAATTTGTTAGAAAATTGTATATTACAGAGCAATGGAACACATAAAATATTATAGAAATATAAACACAAAAAACACATAAAACAAGAGAGACACAGATATACATGGTTCACGTAGTTTGGGCTATGTCCACGGAGAAACAATCAGTCCTTGTTTTTATATTATCCAACAAACTGAAGAGATACAACCTACAGAAGATTTGTTTTAACTCCATCTTTTCTCTCAATCTCCTCTCTCTTCCTCACTTAGAATACAGATCTACATAGACACAATACAATTCCTTCATATATAGTGAGGGGTTGCTTTCTAGGGAAAAAAACCCTAAATTAAACATAACTTCTACCGTCAAATCATCCGCCTAATGAATGGACTAGATTGACTAGAAATTACTATACTTTTACAAGGCAATTTTACATCTATTTTTAGCTTCACAGATGCTACCCCCGAAACCCCCGCCGGGGGACCACTGGGCCCCGGACCTCCCGTCCGGGGGGGATTAGGCCCCCCAGCCCCCGCGAGGGGAACAAGTACCCCCCGCACCCCCCCATGTGGAGGGGTGTTCACTCTTCCTGGGGTATACATCCCGCTGAAACCTTTGAATACAGAAGATAATCAGGCTCCACACCTGACAATCTCCCACTTGGAGACTGATTATAGCAACTCCATCGCTGCTTCATTTACTAGAAAATGAATACACTTTGGACCTGGTTGTTTCTCATCTTCTTCATCATACTTGAAGACCAATTGAAACTGAGTAGATTCTTAGTTTCTCCTTGGTTACAACTTTTGTTAACATATCTGTAGGATTTTGACTAGTGTGTATCTTTTCCAGCTTCAACTGTCCATCTTCCAACACTGACCCTATGAAATGGTACTTGAGCTATATATGCTTAGTCTTGGAACGAAATGCATAGTTACTTGCAAGATGTATGGCACTCTGGTTGTCACTATATAACAGGTCTAACTCCTAATTCTTACCTAATTCATCCAGAAACCTTTGTAACCAAATCATTTCTTTACTAGCCTCTGTAGCAGCAACATACTCCACTTCTATTGTTGAAAGTGTAACAACGCTTTGTAGTTTTGAGACCCAAGTAATAGTTGTTCCATCTACAGTAAACACATAACCTGTTGTGCTCCCCCTGTTATCTCTATCTCTCGCCATATCTGCATCAACATATCCTTGTAGAGAAGTCTTTGAACCACCAAAGCATAATGCTTGATTTGTGGTACCTCTCAAATACCTGAGAATCAACTTCGCCGCCATCCAATTTTATTTTCCTGGATTGTTCATGTACCTTCTAACAACTCCCATTTCATGTGCAATATCAGGCCTTGTGTAGACCATTGCATACATTAAGCTTCCAACTGCTGATGCATACTTTAGACATATCAGCTATTTCTTCCTGAGTCTTGGGAGAGTCCTCCTTACTTAATTTAAAATGGCTAGCCAAAGGTATACTAACTAGTTTTGTGTTCTGCATATTAAACCTTTTCAACACCTTTTCTATGTACCCACTTTGAGACAATGTTAATTTTCAATTCTTCCTGTCTCTAGTTATTCTCATACCAAGGATTTGTTTTGCAGCACCCAAATCCTTCATTACAAATGAGTTTTCCAATTTCCTTTTGAGCACATTTACTTCCTGCATGTTAGAACATGTAACAAGCATGTAATCTACATACAATAACAATATAATATAGATGCCATCATTTTTCCTTTTGAGATAAACATAATGATCAGAGTGACATGTAGTATAACTTTGTTCAGACATAAACCTGTCAAATTTTAGATACCGCTACCTTGGAGACTGTTTTAAGCCATACAAGCTCTTCTTCAACCTACACACTATTTTTTCCTTCCCTTTTACCTCATATCCTTGTGCTTGCTACATATATATATCTTCCTCCAAATCCCCATGGAGAAAGGTTGTCTTTACATCTAACTTCTCAAGATGCAAATCTTCAGCTATTACTAGACTTAAAATAGTTTTGATTGAAGTCATTCTAAAAACAGGAGAAAATATTTCATTGAAATCTATACCCTTTTTCTATGCAAACCCTTTCACCACAAGTCTAGCTTTGTACCTTTTTCTACCTCCATATTCTTCCTTCAACTTGTAAACCGATTTATTCTATAATGTTCTTTTATTTGCAGACAACCTAACTAAGTTGCAAGTCTAGTTATGTGCTAAGGAGTCCATATCTTCTTTCATGGCTTGCTCCCACTTCTTCCTAGTTTCTACCTACACTGCTTCTTCATAACATTTTGGTTCACCAAAATTAGTCAACAATACATAATATAATGAAGGAGAGTACCATTCATGGGGTCTACTTATCCTGGTAGATCTTCTAACACCACTTTCATATGTTTGAATTGCTTTCCGCTGTTGTGATTGTTGTTCTCGCTATTGATGATTATGATTTTCAGGCACCATCACTTTTTCTATGATCTCGTCAAGCACTGTGTATTCTCTGTTTTCTTTTTCCTATTTCTTTTCCTGTAGATGATCCTTATACAAAACATTTTCATTGAATATGACATCTCTGCTACTAATGATTTTATGTTTTTCATAATCATAAAAGCGATAACCGAAATCATTAACACCATATCCAATAAAGGTACATTTCTTTGATTTTGCCTCAAGCTTTGTTCTATTTTATTTATTAATGTGGAAAAAGGCTTCACAACCAAAAGTCTTTAAAAAGGAGTAGTTTACCTTCATGCCTCCTCTGGAATACCACTGTCCAAGGAACTTGAAGGCCCTTCTATTTATTAGATAAACAATAGTATTTATAGCATCTGCCCAAAATTGTAAAGGCAATCTTGCATGCAATCTCATGCACCTTGCACGCTCCATGGTTGTCCTGTTTATCCTTTCTGACACACCATTTTCTTGTGCTGTTCCTAGAAATATATTCTCTCTGTGAATTCCATTCTTAGAACAATACCTATCAAACTCTTTGCTGCAATATTCACCTCCAATTTCCAATCTGAGACACTTCAACATTTTTCCTGTCTCATTTTCAACCAAAGCTTTCCATTTCTTGAAAGTATCAAATACATCATTTTATTTCGAATACAGTAAATCTAGGTTTTTCTAGTTGTATCATCAATAAAAGTAACATAATAACAAGAGCCACCAAGAGATGATACCTGAGCAGGTCCCCATAAATTTGTATGCACAAGATCTAATTTTTCGCTCTTCTTTTCTTTCCCAACTCTAAGGAATCTGACTCTCTTCTGTTTTCCATAAACACAATTCTCATAGAATTTTAAATCAACATGCTTCAAAACTTGCAACAAATTTCTTGAGTGAAGAATTTGTATCCCCTTCTCACTCATGTGCTTGAACCTATGACGCCACAATGCCATATCTTCTCCTATACAGGTTAAAGCATTAATAGAATTAGAAATACCATTCCATAAATACAATGTACCAACCTTTCCTCCTTTCACTATTACCAGGGATTCTTTAGTGACCTTCTAGGTTTTATCTGTGAAAGTAGTCACATAACCTTCACCTCCCAACTACCCTGTTGAAATCATATTTTTCTTCGGATATGGAACATGCCTTACCTCCTTCAATAGACATTGATTTCCATTCTATTGTTTTATGAAAATTGTACCCATTCCAACGATTTTACAGGGTTTATCATCACCCAATTGAACCTATCCAAAAGCATGGAGTGACACCCTAGAATCTACCACCCATGCATCAATAATATTTTCTAATGAAAGAATCAAAGCATCTTGCAACACATCACCTGTTATATTCGCTTCATGATTAGTTTCTTACTGTGCATCTCCTTCTCTTCCCTTTCGAGACTTGCAATCTTTCTTCAGGTGTCCTTTCTTCTCACATTTCCAACACACTATCCTCAATCTGGACTTGGATCTGCTTTTTCTTGACTTACTGCGATATCTTGGGCTCTTTCCTCTTTCCATTTTTCCTCCCCTAGTCTCTGTAGTCAAAGCATTACCTGATGTATCATCGGAGATTTTTCGTCGCATTTCCTCGCTAAGGATTGCACCAACAACATCATCAAACTCTAAAGTACTAGATCCATAGACAGAGTTACTAATGGCCATAACTAAACCATTCCAACTTTCTGGAAATGAGCAGCGAAATAAAAGAGCCCTAACTTCATCATCAAAAGTTACCCCTACAAAACTTAACTGACTTGTAACTGTATTAAAATCATTTAAATGATCAGCAACAGATCCACCCTCTGAGATCTTCATATTACGTAAACGCTTCATAAGAAATACGTTATTTGAGGCCAAGGGTTTTTCATATAGCTTGCCCAATGTCAACATTAAACCCTCTGTTGTCATTTCCCTTGAAATATTAAATGCTACCAACGCCGCTAGGCACAGCTCTATTGTTCCAAGTGCCTTTCTGTTGAGAATACTCCATTCTGTTTCTGTCATACTCATTGGCTTCTTTGTCTTTCCACAAAATGGTAGGTACATATCTCTTTGATACAGCTAATCTTCCATCTGCATCTTCCACAGCTGGTAGTTTTGGCTGTTGAATCTTTCGACCCTAAACCTACCATCTTATGCCATTGCTCCCACTCGAACCAGGAACCCTTCTCTCCTACGATTTTATCAGCCAAATAAACCTTTGGCTCTGATAACAGTTGTTAGAAAATTATATATTACAGAGCAATGGAACACATAAAATATTGTATAAATATAAACACAAAAAATGCATAAAACAAGAGAGACACAAATATACGTGGTTCACCCAGTTTGGGCTACATCCACAGAGAAACAGGCAGACCTTGTTTTTATATTATCCAGCAAAATAAAGAGATACAACCTATAGAAGATCCGTTGTAACTCCCTCTTTGCTCTCAATCTCCTCTGTCTTCCTCACTCAGAATACAGATCTACATAGGTGCAATACAATTCCCTCATATATATCGAGGGGTTGCCTTCTAGGGTAAAAAATCCTAAATTAAACATAACTTCTACTATCAAATCATCCACCTAATGAATGCCCCAGATTGACTAGAAATTACTATACTTTTACAAGGCAATTTTACATCTATTTTTAGCTTCGGGGGCATTGCCCGCAAAACCCCCGTCGGGAGACCACTGGCCCCTGGACCTCCCAGCCGGGGGGAATTAGCCCCCCCAGACCCTTGCGAGGGGGACATGTCCCCCCCCCCCCCACCCCCCCACCCCCCTACGTGGAGGGGTGTACAATCTTCCTGGGGTATATATCCAGCTGAAACCTTTGAATACAGAAGATAATCAAGCTCCACACCCAACATAGTTCTTTCTCTTCTTTTTCCTTTATTTCATTTTTCATTTTTTCACTTTTTAGAGAACTGTGCATAGGCACTTATTTATTTCATGAGGCAGAAGAGGGATCTTGACCTATTTAGAGAAGGATAGGTTGTCCCTTCAAAGAAGGATATTTATATATACCTCTAACATACTTGTTAAGCTTTTCCCCCTATCCTTACTCTATTTGACTGAGTTAACAAGGGTTAACCGAATATAGAAAATTGATTAGATAAGGTGGTACTAGTTAAGTGTTCAAGCATCGTGATTTCACCATGACTTTCTCCAAAAGGTGTTATCATAAAAAATTCATCATCTAGCCATAATGTACTAGATGGATCAAAGCACACCATGTAGGTCCAATTTTACCATAATGAAATCTCTTTCACTATGAAAAATTAATTAATAAACCACATTTATTAAGTCATTTATAATTAAACCCATGAAGGATAATTAAGTAAATAACTATTTATTTACTTTTCTTCTAAAAATAATTAATTAAACCATTGTTTAATTAATATTCCTTGTCAGATTTGACCCAAATGTGAGAAATAAATAGACAAAGCATTACTTATCTTATTTTTTTCTAGAAATAATTAATTAATCATTAATTAGTTATTATTCTTTGTCAAGTTTGACCAAATCCCTTAGGAATAATTAAATAAATCATTATTTGTTTATTATTCCCTAACCATATTTCTTGAGATGATAAATAAATCATTTATGTATTTATTATTTCTAAATAAGTTTAAATACATTTTCCCTCTAACGAAATATAATCAAATATTCCAAATGGTTAATTCTAGAATGGGGTTAATAATATTTTATTATTTCTCATTATTCGAGGATAACCTAATATTTTGTTATAAATAGAAGGGTTTTCCATTCATTCTTCACTTTTGGTTATTTTCGTTGTTGCATTCACTGATGTAGCTCTGATTATTATCATTGCCGCACACCATCTTATTTTCAATTTGAGTTCTCATTGAGCTCAAACATTTTGTTTGCTAGGTTTTACACATTATAGATGAGAGAGACTCTACAAAAGCTGAGGACATTTGAGGATAGTCAAGAACCCATCCCATAGAGGGGGATTCGTAACATTATTTGTTCCCTTCAAAGGTGTTGTTTAATAAAATATATTTTTTATATATCTAGTTTTGATTGGATTACTAGAGTTACTTGTGCTTATTTTACTATTCCATTTTGTTGTTTAACTATCACTGTGGCATAAATCAGGGCTTTGGTAGGTTTTGTTTCTATCATTTGTGGCAGATCTACACTATTTAACAATAATTTTTATTGTTAGGGTTGTTTGTCATCCACAGCCTAAAGTAGTTTCTTTTTGTACACATTCAAGAAGAATTCTACATAACAAAAGGAACATATTTTCCATCAAGTTATCATCAACTAGAGGAGATGCAAGGTTTTCATTAAGAGAGGTGATACATAGATAACCAACTGTTGATAGTTGTACAAGTTCCTCTTGGGTTTCACCCAACTTGTCTCAAGAAGCCAAACATAGTTTCACACAGAAAACTAACCCATGGGTGCGAAAGAAAATGACAAAGGAAAGAAGCAAGAGAAGGAAAAACAAAGTAAGAAAATCAAGAAACAAACAAGAAATAAAACACTAGTCCTACTCCTACACTGAGAATAACATATGCCAACTCACATGAAGTGATATTTCCAATGTATCCACTGGCACATTGGTAGGCCCATCTAGGCGACAACATGATTGATAAGAAATATATGCAAGAAAACAGAGTGAGAATGATACAAAAATGTAAACCAAAACATTTGAAGCTTTAGTGAATCCACAAAAGATTAAAGACAAGAAGCACATGAAAGGAACTCTATGGATGTATGATGGTTTCCTGTCACATTGCACATGGAATACAAGCATGTACACACCTTCGAACTTGAAAAACAAGTAAACATAAGGAAAGAAGAAAACATCCATTTTGCAAGAGTGCTTGGATAGATATGACTCCTCCAATGCATGAGAAATAGGGTCATGTGATTCTAATGGAGGATCTAAAAACAATGAAATAAATTTTTTTCAATGTAAACAATAGAGTGATGAGGGGCCTTGGGAGATTCAATAGATTTCTGATCAGAAGTGGAACTAGCCTCAAGGCTATGAGAATCGAACATAACCATCCACTCAGACTGAAGTGCATCGACGACTTGAGGAGTTTAAAATTCATCAGAAAATGGGCCATCAAAGACCGATGGCTTAAAAAGATAAAAAAATAGACAAATAAAAATTGTGATCAAACGAATGAATGAAAAGATCAAAACAACCATGATCAGAAAACTCAAGATGATGGAAAAACGACATCCTCATGATCTAACGAATCATAAACAAGGGTTTATGATAAATAAGAATTTTCACTCTCTATGTTTTTGAAAATGTAAGAAGAGATATTTGAAGGATCCAAGAAGAGAGATTTGTCCTCTCCACAATTAAATAAAGAGTGACATCCCATGTGTTTTGTGAGTGATCATAAGTAGAGAAGTATGGAAATGAATTTTCACAATATGGAATAGAAATGCAAGAATTGTGGAATATGTCAGGATAAAGTAGAGTAGCTGCGGACATAAGGAGGTCATCCTTCACTGAATATTATTGTTCAGACTCCCACACATACTCATAAAAAATGATAGCGTAGATTGGTTGTTCAAGACCAACTCCATCCAAAGGTTGATCCTCATGAACATTGCATACGAAATATAGAGCAGATGAACACAACACACCAAAATCTGGAGGATCAAAGGAACCAGAGGACAGATGCCGAGGATATGAGACCACATGTTAGTTATCATGCTTGCTATCAAAACTTGCACATAAATCCTGAGCAAGTGGGTGTTTATGCCTCAAAAATCATTGGATCAATGTCGGGGAAAACCACCCAGTCCAGACCTTCAAGCAACTCCTTTTCCATTTGATGTGGTGGCTCCAACTGGATATAACAGGACCAGTTTCCCAATGTTATATAAGTGATCCCTTTATAGTATCTAATGGGAATGAGGAATGATCTATTACAAAATGAAACAATATAAAAGTAACTAATCTATCCCCTGATGTCTTTCTCCTAGTGAAATTTTTTATGGTTCTTATTGACAAGTAAACATATAGATGATTTAATCATAAATAAAAATATTCATTCATATGATAATTACTTGGTTCAAGTTGAACAAAGTAATAATTAAAATGTTATCACACTAATCTTTATATATTACTGACACACATATATATGAAAGATAACAACTCTTAAACATTCAATAGTGATAAGTCAAAGAATTGTTGTAAGAACGTATACATATATCAATAATAGAAAAATAAATAAATTTTAATTCACATAAAAGCATGAAGCAAAAACACAGATAGTAGTATCGTATGCATTTGAGTCTCGTCCAATATGAATCGCATTCAGATCCTTCCTTTTAACTTGGGAACACTTTCACAAGAAGCAATAGTGTATATCATATAAAAGCATTCTTTATCAAAACTCAGAATTCAGGTCCAGTTTTTATAAAAATAAATATATCGGAAGCACAGTAGTGCAACTCCCAATCCATGTTTTAATACAAAAATTTGAGGACCTTTTCTAAAAACATGAAAGGGTCTATAAATACTAGTTAAAATAACAAACTATGAAAGAAATATGCTATGTGCTGAATCACAAAAATGTGAAAATCAACTTGAAATAGGCATGCTGCAGTCAGTAAAAAATGGTTCACTGTATTGGCTAATCATCTTGTGATTGGAGCTGACAAATGGCGAGAATCGGCTAAAGTTCTGGTGGATGACTCATGCGTGAGTGTAACTGAGCGGTGTATGTGGCAACATTAAGTTCAGGAATCATGTGGCCAATCGCATCGGTGAGGAATTTCATTGTTGTCTACTGACTATATGGTTTCACAAGGAAAAACCAAAAGGTTTCCCATTTTAAACTTTGAATACCTGTGATCAATTTTTTCCCTCTGCTCCAGCTCTTGTTTCCACATCTGTTCCAATGCTTTTACTAGTGGAAGTTTTCCTGGAGAACACTCTGTTATTAAATTTGATAAATAAAGATTGTTATTAATTAATTAAACTAGGTTGTTTGTTATTGATCTACATCTTTATCTTGCTCTCTGAGGCTTCATTAGTTGAGATTGTCATTCAGTAAATAGGATTTCTTTATGCGATTCCTAGATTTTTTTGTGGATTGGCAGCTTTTTCCTCTTTAGATTCTTGCTAGGAGAGAAAATTTGTTAATATTTCATCTTCTTTTTTGAAGTCCAGTCTCGCATCTACTGATTTGTCAACCATGGATGATGAAATTTCACACAAAGGAAGAATCTGTGAGATATTATGACATAGTGGTCTCAACTATCTAGACAATGCCCTGGTAATTTGTAGAGCCTCAAATCTGAATTCTTCCACTTAAGGATATTCTTTGAATCGTTCTATCTGAATTGTCACTTGAGTGATTTGTTCTTCCTTTGATTTGCTCAGCAGTTCATTTAATAACTGCAACTTACTCAATGCTTGGGATAACTCCTGTTGCTTATGAATTGCTTGTTCACCAATCCTTTGCTTCTCTTTGAGCAATTTCTCATTCAACTGGTCATTTAGCTACTTCTATACTGCTAATTGTTGTTTCAGTTGTTCTATCTTTTGTTGCTTCCCCTCTGCCTGTGCTTCTAGCAAACTGATTACTTAGTGCTTTTCTTTTAGTAAATTACTGACCTCTGATGCTTTATCCATTGTGGCTGTTGTGTATGCTCTAACATACTGAGAATGTTTGGTGAGATCTTTAGAAGGATTAACTTCATCTCTCCATACCACATTCATCATCTCCATTTGTGAAGTCAAAAGAGTGGAGTGATTAGTTTTCCTCTTTTTCCTTTGTCTTTTGATTACAACCCTATGCTTAGGGTTGTAGAAGACATCTAATGGTGATATTTCTTCTATGTGTAAAACAATTTCATCAGAGGGATTTTCAAGGATTATTTCTATGTCTTTATGGATCATGGGTGGGCCACTTGTTCCTTCAGTCGGAACTGTCTTGACTACTGATTTCTGAGTAGTTGTCACCTCAAGTGTAGTGAATCCTTGAATGCTTTCAATATTACTAATGATGGAATAAAATTGTTTCCATTCCTTGATTAGTTTAGGATCAACATAAATCTTTGAATCGAGGGGTCCACTACTTGTTTCTTGTCTCTACTCCTACTCTGGCAACTTTTCCTTTTCAAGAACCTTCTCCACTATAGGAGTATTATTGGTAGCTTGTTGTTTACTTTGACTCTATGGCTGAACTCTTGGGGTTATAGCTAATAAATCCAAAGGCAAAGTTTGTAATCTCTGGGCTATGAGTCTATTGAATTTCTCTAGTCCCTATTTTCCATATTTGATACTAGCCAATCCTTTAACCTGATAAAATATTTCAGCTGAAGCAAACAAATCATCAAAGTCATTCTTTTCCTGATCAAATCTGGTAAGCTTATCTTGAGAAGTAACATTATAGGCAACCTTCCTTGGGTCATATTGCCTATTTGGGATGGTTGCAAGATTTAGCATCTGAATCTTCTCTGCCTCTTTCTCTGCATATTTATAATCATGTAAAGTAAAAACGCCACACTGAAGGGGGAATGCAGGCCACATATGTTTTTTGGAATCCCTTAGAGTTTTTCACATTCCTTCAATGGTTATCTGATATGCTAACTCTCAGGCTAACAGTTTATCAGGAACATATAGAGAAAGAACATGAGGTTTGGTAAGATTGCCAAAAAGCCTTACATAAGTGAATTTCTCCTCTCCGAACTAGCTACCTACAACTATTATGTCAATTGCTGCTTCCTGAAATATCCTAGGGGGAGGTTTATTGAAGATAGAATAGTATACAGGTAGGACAAAACCATTGCAAATTTTGTACAAGTGATTATTATAGTGGGCCTTCCACAACTATTTGTGATAAATATGAATAGGATTAGGATCTTGGGAAGTCCACTTTCATCTGAGTATGGGGTATTCAGAATTAAAACAAATGATGTCAAGAATATACGCATTGTAGTAAAAATGAGGAATGGTCTGGGAAGTTGCATACATTTTCCTTCTGAATTCTAGTATCTCAGTGGCTATTCTGTTAGATAGAATATTTGTCCAATCCATAACATAGCCATGAATCACAACTTCCATTAATGGGATCATATCTATAGTAAATCTTGCAGAATCATGTTGACCCCATAGTCTACACATCATAGCGCCAACGTAGCAATAAGGAGAGACTAATGAATCAAAAGAATATTTACCTAATGACTCGTGTTTATGTTTATTCGAGAAATGCCTCCAGTGTCTGATCAGGTCTCATTCCAAGTCATTTTATTTTGCAAATGCTTCCAGAAATGCCTTGTTATAGTGCTTCTCGGGCGGGGGTAGATGGTACATTTTCTTGAGATCTTCAGGGTTAAATGACCCGAATATTCTTCCATCAACCGTCGAAAATGTTCAGTCTAAAATTGGGATTTTCTCGATGACCCATCTAACCACATCAGTGTATGGAAACATTTTGGCCCGCGCTGCTATCCTCTGAAGGTATGAACAGGCCAATTCTTTGAGATTTCCTTCTGATTTGCTAGTGGAATCGGTTGTGGCTTCCTCTTCCAGTTCTTTGGGCTCTTCTGCTTCTATCAAATTGTAGATACTTTCTTAGCTTGCATATCCTAGATCGAGGCATGTTGTATCTGATATTAGTCCCTTCTTGCTCGATTCTAGTTCTTTAGCAACAGTAGGTGCCTTGGGCTTCTTGGATTTCTTCCCCATCTTCTCTAGATTCATGAGTTCAAAGAAACTCTGCACAAACAATTACAAACCATAACACAAGTGTATTGCTACTGAAAGCCGATAAGAAAATGACTAGAATTAATGCATTTAACATATGATAAGTCACATGCAATTAAGAACCACCGTGAGTGAAATCCTTGAAGGAGTTACTCTTAACTGTGAAATTAATAACCGTTCAAGCCACCAATCGTAATGAATAAATACCATTAATATCCGTCGTATCGATCATATATGAATTATTATCTCAAGCATGTCTTTGGATTTCCTTGTTTGGCGATCAACAATAAATCACAAATCATAATCGGGAGTTTCAAATGGGTAAGGCTTCATCACTTGAGACAAATATCTCCGATTGCACTAAAGTGATATTTTAATAGGGTAGGGTATGTTTTTATTAAATTGGTTTGATTCATTAACTTTAAAAGACTTATGCATGCAAACCATTTTTGCGAATCATCTATTCTTGAGATGCGTGCCTTATTTATTAGTTGCAATCAGGGGTTCGCCTTGTGCTTTAGTTCTTTGCAATATGATACCTCTGATTGCCGATTGCAATTACCTTTATCGGATCAGAGGATTTGATGAGGACCGTTTTATGTGTATCCCTTTGTCATTGCGATACGCGATCTCTGATCGCTTTATCACAATGTAGAATTATTTATGATGTTTTTTAAAGGAACACATTATACTTTATTCAAAAGGCCTTACAGAATGAATCAATTACATCGGGCCTTTTCATAAAAGTTTTTTCTTGTAATGAGGTCAATACCTGGCTTATTTATCAAATCACAAATCTCACTAAGTTTATTTAAAAAGGGACCAATTTCTTATTAAAAATTTTGTGTAAATTTTTTTAGAAATGGGGGGTTGTTGTACAACACAACAATTGGCGATTCACTAGAAGAAATAGTTATCTCTGAGAAAGTAATGTAATATTTTAACCTTCTTAATCTAAAAACCTTAGTGGATAGAGAAAATCTAATATAACTAGGTAATCATAAACTCTGAATATAATGAAAACTATTTTTGCTATCTCTTTCTCATCTCAAAATTAAATACATTCTAAGTTTAAGTAAACCTTAATTGGTTGATAATGATAAAACAAGAGACTTCTCCAACTTAGCTTATATAATGACTCCTTTGTCACAGGTAGAGCCATTGCTACCAGCAAACGTTTATAGTCTCGACAGGGTTACCTTTTAACCATTTAATCATTCATTGTCCCATCCATTTTAGAGTATAATTTAAAAGAATGAATGCAAAAGATATGTTTCCACATATTTTGTATTACATTTTGCTTTTTCCCTTATTTATTTATTTTGTTAGATAAAAATCGTTGTCCTGGTTTGGTGGCTAGCTGTTGACAATGCCATTCACTGGTTGTAATTTAACTGAACAAGCTGGCTCGTGATCGGAACCCTTGTCTTATAATTATAAGACATTACTCTGTTTTGGTATGCAGTGTTGGTAATATTAGTTGAACTAGTCCCCTATGATCATGGTAAGCAGGCTGGTGATGAGACCTCTTATCTCTTATATCAAATATATTTTAGAATTACATTCTAAAAAATCATAAACTTTTATGGATGGGGTGAATAATAGTCTCCCTAAGAGAACATGGATCACAATTTTAAGAGTTGAAGATGCTAAAAATGGATCAGTCTTTGTTTTCTATTGATAACCTTTTTTAGGCTTTTAAAACTTAGAATGGTTTATAGTGTTTTGAGAAAATGTTACAAAAATAAAAAGGGTTTTTAGAGTTTAATTATACTTAATTTCTAAGAACTTTCTTCTTTTCCTTCAAGGCTTCCATCTATCAAAATTAAATATCAGCACCATTTTTCCTTTAAGTAACCTTTTCAAAATAGTAAAAACCAATAGAGGGATATTTACAACTTTATTTTCCAAGAAAGAAACTAAACTAATTATTCACACAAGTATCGCTGAAAATTGAATATTTACAAAGTGAGAAAGTGTTACCTACTCAAGTGAAGAATTTTTTCAAAATAAGCCCATTGATAGGGAGAGAATCTCTCTTTCTTGATAGATCTTACGATATGAATGTTGATAAGCCTATCTTTTCACTGATTTGAAATGGTTCAAGCCACATTTTCTGAAATTTAGTGTGTTTTCCTTTATCCTCATGGGTTTTGTCCCATTTCAAAACAAGATCACCAACTTGTAAAAGTTTTGGGCCAGTGGAATTTGTATCAAAAGAAGACTTAATAATTTTTTGATGCTTTTCATGTGTAGTTCAGGCTTTCTCTCTTCTTCTTTTAATTTCAGGATTTGATTATGCCTCAATTGAATAGAAGATGAGGGATTTTCTTCAATAAACTGCACTAAGGTTAGTGATGGAAGTACTAAGTTTGTTGGTATGACAACCTCTTCTTCATACACCAGATTAAACAGAGAAGTGCCTATTAAGGCCTTCTGTGTTATATGGTCTGCCCATAATGTAAATATCAAAGACTTATGCCAATTCTTATGATTCTGATCAATAGTTCTCTTAATGATTTTGATAAGATTTTTATTGTTGGATTCTGCTAAACCATTACCCTGAGGGTAATAGCTTGCAAAATATTTCAATTTAAATCATCTTTTGATAGAAAATTCAAGTATGGAATTACCAGAGAAATAAGATGCGTTATCAAAAATAAGAGCATTTGGTACACCAAACCTGGTAATGATGAACTGGTCTATAAATTCAATGATTGCCTCAGAGTTTGTTGCCTTCAAAGGAATTGCTTCTACCCACTTAGTAAAGTAATATGTGCCTTTAAGGATGTACCTGTGCTATTTGGATGAATGTGGAATAATTTCTCCAATGATATCCAATCCCCATTGTTCAAAGGGCTACCCAATGTTGACTGGTAGCAAAGGAAAAGACGAATTCCTTTGTCTTCCACTGGCAGTTTGACATGTTCTGCATTTCCTTACATATTCATGAGCATCTTTGAATAAGCTGGGGAAATAATACCCAGCATGAATAATTTTGTGAGCTTTTGTATCAGCTCAAAAATGTCCTCGTGCTGGACCATCATGTAATTCCTGCAAGACCTTTTGCGCTTCAGGTTTTTCTAATCATCTTAACAAAATCGAATCATAATTCCTTCTAAAAAACACATTATCAATAATCATGAAGTTTTTTTCTTTCAATCTTATGGAACATTTATTTTTATAGGAAAGATTAGAAGGAGCATATCCATTTTTCAAATAAAATATCAAATCTGCATATTGGGATTCAGGATTAATGGTACTTATCTCCTTGATTTCTTCAATATTGTTGGCACCTTCATGTTCCTGAATATTAGAAACTCCTGCTAAAAACCTGCAAAAACTTTGGCCTTTGACAATCTTTGCGGGTCTAATGTCCAAATCATATTCTTGTAATGTCGTAACCAAGTTTGCCTTTTTTTCTCCCAATTCCCTTTGCACTAGTAACTATCTTACTGCTGAAAAGGGACTATTGCTTTTGTGTGAGTCTTTAAGAGAAAGGGCCTAAAGAGTTTAATGGCCTTGAATACAACAAAGGCTTACTTTTCAACTTCAGAGTAATTAAGCTTAGCACCTTCAAGATTTGAACTATAAAATGAGATTGGTGCTTCCAAGTTTTGATCATTGATTTGCATCAATACTGCCGCATAAGAAGAATCAAATGCTAGAGTATATAAAATAGAATTATTTGAAAAATTGGGAGTGTTCAATGCAGGAGCATTTATGATATATTGCTTGGTTGAATCAAAAACCACCTTTTCTATATGTCCCCATTTAAACACTGAGTTTTTCTTGCTCATGATTTGTAATGGTAAAACAATCTGTGAAAAATTTGGAACAAATCTTTTTACAAAATTTATTTGACCTAAAAATGATTGCATTGATTTTATATTATGTGGAAATGGAATATCAGAAATATCTTTGATTCTATCTGGATCAATACAAATACCATCTTTCGAAACAATGAACCCCAAGAGTTTACCTTGGTCAAGAGAAAAAAATCACATTTTAGGATTCAGTAAAATCTCATACCTTTTGCAGCGTTCAAAGATTTGTTTCAAATTATTTAAATGATTTTCTCTTTTGTTAGAGAACATAGTGATGTCATCCAAATAGACAACTACTGATTTATTAATTAGACCTTTGAATGTTATATCCATTGCTCTTTGGAAGGTGGCTCCAACATTAATTAAACTGAAACGCATTTTTTGATAGGCATAAGTTCCCCACTTAGTTCGGAAAGCAGTCTTGAGTGTGTCATCAGGGTGCACCAAGATTTGGTTATACCCTAAAAGACAATCTAAGAAAGACATTAATTCAGAACCAGCTACTGAATGCAGAGTTTGCTCCATTGTAGGTAGTGGGAAGCTATGTTTTTTACATTCCTTATTAAGATTTCTGAAATCAATGCAAATTCTCATTTCACCATTCTTCTTTCTCACGGTGACGAAGTTGGACACCCAATTTGAATGTCTAATAGGAAAAATTATCTTAGCCTTCAAGAGTTAGTTTAACTCAGCTTTTATCTCACATTAAGGTTCAGATGAATTTTCCTTAATTTCTATTGTATTGATTTTTCTTCAGATATCATTGGAACTGTATGCTATATGATAGAAGTATCATACGTTTTCAAGTCATCATAATTCCAAGCGAAGACATTTTTATATTTATTCAGTAATTTGATAAATGAAAGTCTTTCTTCTGAAGTATGTCCTAATCCCAGATTGATATTTTGTGGATTGGACTCTGTGCCAAGATTTATTAACTCAAACCTTGAAGTAGAACTTTGAAGATTTGAATTAGTAACCTGTTTAAACCTATCTTTGATGTCATAAAGGTCTTCAAGTTTGACCACTGGTTTAGGTATTGAATTTTCTCCAAGTTTTTTCTTCATTTGAAGATCATGCTCACTTTCATCAATAATTTGATCATCATAGGACTTATTAGAAGTTAAGAAATTTAAAATGTCGTCGTCATGATTGAATACTCAGTAGTCAGTGACATTATTGGAAACCAATGGTCTAAAAATTAACTCTACTGAAAATATAACAGGATTGTAATCTTCAGATGGAAGGAGCTTAGAAGCAACAATGGCTAGTAAATCTGTTGTTGCATTCTGAGATCTAGGAGTGGGAGCAATACTAAATGCTAGAAAATGAGATACAAGGTCTTGTACCAAGGATTGATAATGTTTGAGGTGACTAGAAAGGCAGTGTATAGTATTTCTAACTTTGTTTATAACAATTTCAGAGTCATCGAACACTTTCAAATATTGCACCTTAAGACCTATTTCTTTGTAAAGTCCTTGAATCAAAGCTTCATATTCAATAGTATTATTTGTCCACTCAAATTCTAATATACATGATAGCATAGTCTTTTCTCCTTGAGGACTAACTAAAATACATCCTGCTCCTGCACCTTCTTTAGATTTAGACCAATCAAAATATAACGAAAAAAATAAAGGTTTATCTACAGTTTTATTTACAATTTCCTCAGAAATTTTAACACATCTTGATGTATTTGTTTGGGAAAAATTTTCAATTTGAGATGGGAAACTATTAACTGAGAAAGGTGATGATTGAGCACTAAGATTACCAAATAATGATTCAGATGAGTAGTTACCAAGAATATTATTATTGAATGCTATAAGCTGGTTTTCTTGTTGAAACTGTATTACAATATGAGTCATATGCTTTTCCTGATAAATCTTGATCTAATTTGGCTTCCCTTTATAGGGAAGCCACATGTGAGACCAATCGGTAGAAATGTAACCATGAAGTTTCTCAGACCAGTCTCTGCTTAAAATCAAACCATAAAACTCAGGAATATCAACAATTAATATATCAGTTCTTTGAACTACACTTGGATCAGTGGATAACCTAATGGTAACTGAGTTTATTTCTACCAATACTTGGACCTTAGTTCTATCCAACTGGACAATATTCACTCTAGACTTTTGGTGTTCAATATTTAGTTTAAAACAAATCGAAGCTGGCATTATATTCGATGAATCCCCTAAGTCTATCAAGCAATTGTGCATATTTCTATTATAAATCTCGTAGGTCAAGAGAAAAGGAGGAGTATGGGAATTTGATCTATCTTTGATTAGAACAACATTAGTAGCTTCCACTCTACCAGCTAGTGGCTTACCTGACTCATTAGCAGCTTTGGAAAATACAGCATTTGAAAAAGGAAAAGAAGGAACGTCATTTAATTCATTGAGCAACAATTTTTGTTGATGTTTAAGCTTACTAAGCTCAAGCATAGTGATATTTTCTCTCGTTTCCTTCATGTCTTCCATGATGTTGTAATCCATAGAGTTTACAACTACTAATGTTTTAGATGATGAAGGTGGATTGGAAGTTGATGATTGATTTTGAGTAGGCATCGCTGTAGACTTCTTTGTGGGAACCCTTTCTTTAGTATTAGTACCCATTTTCTTTTTCTTTTGAGTCGCTTGAGTAGGTTCAGGAGTTCCTTTACTCGTCGTACTTACTGGAAAAGCTTCCTATTCGTTTTCAGTATCAGAATTGGACAAAATCAAGTCCCACATCTTATGACATTCCACAGCTTCCTCTTCTTCAATTTCATTAGATGATAAGACTGTATCTTCTTCTTCATCATTCTTAGGGTCTAACTCTGTGTTGGATATAGCATTAGGGGGTTTTTATTCTGGTTTCTTAAAGTTTCTAAATGGCTTCTTAGTTGAGGTCTCAGCTACTTGTTTCTTAATTTCTATCATTTCATTTGACATAGTTTCTAGAACCTTTTGGAGGCCTTCCATATCATATGGATCTTTAGCCATTTTCTTCTTTGAATCATCTTTGACGGTAACTTTTTTAGATTTTGGTTCTTTAAGAGTAGCTTTCTTTTCTAATGTAATGATACATTTTTCCATAGCAATTGCTTGTTTCATATTCTTTGCTATAGTAGGATTTGCAGCTCTATCAACAAATATAGCTATGTTTGAAGGTAAGGTGGATATGTACCATTCACTTCTAACCTCTTCACTAAGTTTTGATGCTGTAGGAATCTTATTTAATAGTTTATTAAATCGTGAATTGAACTCTTTTATAGGCTCTCTATATTCTAAGATTTAAGAGATCATTGATTAACATTGATGTGGACCTGTCATCACCAAATTTAGTTAAGAACTACTCTTGGAAAATATTCAAACTAGTAATGGATCATGATGGTAACAAAAAATACCAAGACCCAGTTGATCCTTGTAGGGTATACGGGAAAATCCTGACAACCACGTCTTCTTCAGTAACACCTTTTAAATTCACTGACAACATAAAGTTGTTTATGTGTTCATCTGTGTGTATGCTTGCATCTGGGTTGAATTTTGGCAACCATTTCTTGGGATGAGATAGCAATTGGTTCAAAGGTGCAGGCATTGTGACAGCACTAGGATTGTTCCATGGGTTCTGTGCCATTGTTGAGCTATTAATGGATGATAGCACAGATGAATTTCTAAGCAGTTGAGAAGTAGAGGATATTGAAGTTCTAAGTGGTTGAGAAGAAGATGTTGAAGTTCCAGTACCATGTTGAATTACAATCGAGAGTGGGGGAGTGGATGGTTGACTTTGCGGCTCCACCCGGTCAGGACCTTCAAGCAGCTCCTTTTCTGTTTGGTATGGTGGCTCCGACTGGATATAATGGGACCAGTTTCCCAATGATATATAAGTGGAATGGATAGGTGATTGATTTATAGTATCTAATGGGAATGATGAATGATCTATTATAAAATGCAACAATATAAAAGTAACTTATCTATCCCGGGAAGTCTTTCTCCTAGTGCAATTTTTTATGGTTCTTATAGACAAGTAAACATATAGATGATTTATTTAGAAATAAAAATATTCATTCATATGATAATTACATTTTTCAAGTAGTTGAACAAATTAATAATTAAAAAGTTATCACACTAATCTTTATATATTACTGACACACATATATATAAAAGATAACAACTCTTAAACATTCAATAGTGATAAGTCAAAAAATTGCTGTAAGAACATATACATATATCAATAATAGCAAAATAAATAAATGTTGATTCACATAAAAGCATGAAGCAAAAGCAAGATAGTAGTACAATAGGCATTTGAGTCTCCTCAAATATGAATCTCATTTAGATCCTGCCTTTTAACTTGGGAATAATTTCATAAGAAGCAATGGTGCATATCACATAAAAGCATTCTTTATCAAAACTGAGAATTTAGGTCCAGCTTTTATAAAAATAAATATATCGAAAGCACAGTAGTGCAACTCCCAATCCAAGTCTTAATACAAAAATTTGAGGATCTTTTCTAAAAACATGAAAGGGTCTATAAATACTACTTAAAATACCAAACTATGAATGAAATATGATATGCGCTAGTATAACCAAATCACAAAAATGTGAAAATTATCTTGAAATAGGCACGATGTAGTTGGTCAAAAATGGTTCACTATATTGGCTTATCATCTTGTGATTGAAGCTGAGAAATGGTGAGCATCGGCTGAAGTTCTGGTGGATGACTCATGCGTGAGTGTAACTGAGCAATGTATGTGGCATCACTAAGTTCGGGAATCATGTGGCCAATCGTATTGGTGAGACATTTCATTGTTGTCCATTGACTATATGGTTTGACAAGGAAAAACCAAAATGTTTCCCATGTTAAACTTTGAATACCTGCGATCAATTTTTCCCTCTACTCCAGCTCCTATTTCCACATTTGTTCTAATGATTTTACTAGTGGAAGTTTTCCTCGAGAACACTCTGTTATTAAATTTGATAAGTAAAGACTGTTATTAATTAATTCAACTGGGTTGTTTATTACCGATCTGCATCTTGATGTTGCTCTTTCAGCCTTAATTAGCTGGGATTTCCATTCAGTAAATAGAATTTCTTTGTACGATTCCTGGATTTGTGGTAGATTAGCAGCTTTTCCCTCTTTAGATTCTTGCCAGGAGAGGATTTGTTAATCTTTCATCTTCTTTTTTCAAGTCCAGTCTCATATCTATTGATTTGTCAACCATGGACGATGAAATTTCACACAGAGGAAGAATCAGTGAAACATTATGACATAGTAGGCTCAACTGTCTAGACAATGCCCTGGTAATTTGTAGAGCCTTAGATCTGAATTCTCCCACTTGAGGATATTCTTTGAATCGTTCTATCTGAACTTTCAATTGAGTGATTTTTTCTTCCTTTGATTTACTTAGATGTTCATTTAATAATTGCAACGTACTCAATTCTTGGGATAACTCCTATTGCTTATGAATTACTTGCTCGTCAATCCTTTACTTCTCTTTGAGAAATTTCTCATTCAACTAGTCATTTATCTGCTTCTGAACTGCTAATTGTTGTCCATCTATTCTATCTTTTGTTGTTTCCCCTACGCCTGTGCTTCTAGAAAATTGATTGCTTGGTCCTTTTCTTTTAGTAAATTACTGACCTCCGATGCTTTATCCATTATGGCCACTGTGTATGCTCTAGCATACAGAGAAAGTTTGGTGAGATCTTTAGAATGATTAACTTCCTATCTCCATTACCACATTCATCATCTCCATTTGTGATGTCATAAGAGGAGAGTGATTAATTTTCTTCTTTTTCCTTTGTCTTTTGATTATAGCCCTACGCATAGGGCTGTAGAAGACATCTAATGGTGGTATCTCTTCTATGTGTAAAACAATTTCATCGAAGGGATTTTCAGGGATTATTTCTACGTCCTTATGGATCATGGGTGGGCCACCTGTTCCTTCAGTCGGAACTGTGTTGATTACTTATTTCTGAGTAGTGGTCACCTCAGGTGTATTGAATCCTTGAATGCTTTCAATATTACTAATGATGGAATCAAATTGCTACCATTCCTTGGTTAGTTTAGGATTTTTATGAAACCAGCTCAAGGAAAGATAGAAAAGATAGATCAACACCTTAGAATTTAGCCTATTCGAGGGGGCAACCTCCTTTACATTACATAAATGAACAATTATTCGATGATTCAAATGACAAAACCTCCTTTCTATATATAGAAGTCTAAGGAGTCACAATATAATCCAGCCGACCTAACAATAATAATATAAAGCCACAAAAATAACAATAGAGGGATTCCATGGGGCACAGAAATAACAACATGGGGGTAATAGGGGCACAACAATATAAATAAGGGGTATAACTACAATAGTAATGGGGTAATCACTAGTATTATAAGGACCCAACATGCCCCTCTCCTTCAAAAAAGTGTTGTCCTCAACGCTTGAGTAGTTTTGGATACTTCTGCATAAAATTCTCATCCTCCCATGTGGAATCTTCAGCGGATAAGTTCTTCCACTTGATAAGATACTCTGGAATTGATCGATTTCGTAGCTGTCGAGTCCTTGTTTCTGTGACTGCTTCTGGTTCCAATATAATTTTTCCTTCCTCGTCAAGTTCTGGAAATATTGTTTGAACTGGGAGCTTGTCGCCTATAACCTTCTTTAAACATGAATCATGGAAAACTGAGTGCAATCGAGAAGCTGCAGGAAGCTCCAATTTGTATGCCATAGTACCAATCTTTTGCAACACCTTGTACGGACCATAATAGTTTGGTGATAATTTATATCCTTCTTAGCTTACTTTAGGGACATTTGCTCGTATGGTTGTAGCCGTAGGAATACCCAATCACCTACATCAAAACTTCTTTCACTGCGATGTTGATCTGCCTGTTGCTTCATTCTATTTTGTGCCAACACGAGGTTATCCTTTAAGAGTTGGAGGACTTGTTGTTGATGTTCAATGTGATGTTCCACTGCCTGAACCTTAGAATTTTCTCTTAAATATGATGTGATGGATGGTGGTTGGTACCCATAAAGTGTCATAAATGGGGTCATTTTTTTTGTTGTATGGAAGGAAGTGTTATACCACCATTCAGCCAGAGGCAACCATTTGACCCATTGTATCTATTTATTAGATACAAAGCAACGAAGATATCCTTCCAAACATTTGTTTACTATCTCAGTTTGCCCATCAGATTGAGGATGATAAGATGAGCTATGAGCTAACTGAGTACCAAGACAAGAAAATAATTGTGTCCAAAAATTTCCAGTGAAAATGGGATCTCTGTCACTTACAATAATCTTTGGGTTTCCATGTAGCTTTTGAATTGTTTCCATAAATGCAGTAGAAACTATACTGGCTTTAAATGGATGTGATAATGCACAAAAGTGTGCATACTTGGTAAGTCTGTCAACTACCACCATGATTACACTCTTTCCCTCAAACTTGGGTAAACCTGTGATAAAATCCATTGAAACCTCCTCCAAATGTTGGCTTGGAATGGATAAAGGTTGTAATAGACCCGATGTCTTAATTGTTTCAACTTTATTTTGTTGGAAAACCAAACATTCCGCCACAAAATTTTGAATATCTGATTTAAGACCATCCCAAAAAAATTCCTTCTTAACCCTGTGGTAAGTTTTTAAAAATCCTGAGTGCCCTCCTAAGGGAGAAGTGTGCATTTCCATAAGAATCTTTTGTTTTAGCTGGGAATTCTTACAGAGGTATAAGTGATATTTGTACCATAACGAATCATTTTTCCAGCTAAATGTATCAAACGTATTGGAATCTTGTTGTAGCTTTCGAATAAGTGCCCACACTTCTTCATCATTCTTCCATTCCTCCCTTGCTTTGTTTATCCAATGTGGTTGGATAATAGAAATGGTGCACAACAATGCTTCCACATCCTCATCCTTTCTTGAGAATGCATCTGCCACCACATTTTTCTTCCCTTTTTTGTAGATGATTTCAAAGTCATAACCCAACATCTTTGTGACCCACTTTTGTTGCTCTTCAGAGGATAATCTTTGTTCTAAAAAGTATTTAAGGCTATCATGATCCGTTTCTACCTTGAAGTGTCTTCCCATTAGGTAGGGTCGCCATTTCTTAAGTGCATGGAGTATTGCCAACATTTCCTTCTCATAAATAGCTTTTCTTAAAAACTTTCCCTTGATTGGACGACTTTCAAAAGCAATGGGTCTTTAATCTTGCATTAGAATAGCACCAATACCATTTCCTGAAGCATCACATTCCACAATAAAGGTTTTTGTGAAGTCCGGTGTAGCTAAGACCGGTGCTTGGCACATTGCCTCTTTAAGATGTTCAAAGGCCTTTGTTGCTTTCGGAGTCCATGAAAATGCATCTTTCTTCAATAATGTTGTTAGAGGTGCTGCTATTCTCCGATAATTCTTAACAAATTTGCGATAATACCCTGTCAACCCAAGAAATCCTCGCAGATGCTTTATGGATGTGGGGATTTTCCATTCCTTAATGGCTTTAATTTTGCTAGGGTCTACCTTAACGCCTTCATGAGATATAATATGACCCAAATATTCCACCTCCTAGACTCCAAAGAAACATTTGGATCTTTTTGCATATAATTGTTTCTCCTCCAATAGTTGTAGCACCTTGTCAACATGTTCAACATGATCCTTCCAAGACTTGCTGTAGATTAGTATATCATTAAAAAATACTAACACAAATTTTCTAAGGAATGGTTTGAAAATTGAATTCATTAAACCTTGAAATGTTGAAGGTGCATTGGTAAGGCTAAAAGGCATGACATAAAATTCATAATGACCCTCATGAGTTCTAAATGCTATTTTCAGAATGTCTTCAATCTTCATTCTGATTTGATGATATCCTGAACGAAGATCCAACTTGGTGAAGTAAATTGATCCATGCAATTCATCCAATAATTCATCAATGACAGGAATGGGGAACTTATCTTTAATAGTGAGCTTGTTGAGCTCCCTATAATCCGGACACATGCACTATGATCCATCCTTCTTGTGCACCAATACTACTGGAGCAGAGAAAGAACTTTGACTTGGTTGAATTATACCAGCCTCTAGCATTTCTACAACCATACGTTCAATTTCACTTTTTTGGACATAGGGATATCTGTACAGCCTGATGTTTGGAGGAACACTTCCTGGAATCAGATGGATAGCATGATCATGATCACGCATAGGTGGGAGACCTTTGGGAGTCTCAAATACCTTGGAATGATTGTCCAAGACTTTTTGGAGATCTGGAGAAATAGATGATTCCGATGTGGAAACATCTAGCGAACATAATTGTGCAATTACACCTATTTGCTCCTTTTTTAGAAGTTTTTTCATACCATTAGAACTGATTATCTTTCCTCGTTTCCCTACAATACCCCTTAATTCAACTTCCTTTCCTTCCGTAGAAAATTGGATGAAAAGTTCTTGAAAATTAAAAGCTATTGTACCCAATGATTGTAGCCATTGGACTCCTAGTACAACATCAGCACCTCCCATTGGAATGGCAAACATTGGGCTAGTCAATACATATTCTCCCATGGATAGCTTGATATTATGGCACCTTCCAGAGCAATTTATTGTTCCTCCATTTGCAATCATCACTTGACACTCGGGTGCTGGATATAGGAAGCAATTCAATTCTTTTGCTACCCTACAATGAATAAAATTGTGGGTGTTTCCTGAATCAATCAACACTATTACCTTTTTCTTCTTGATTTTTCCTTCTATCTTGATGGTTTGAGGAGTGGTAATTCCCACCAATGCATTACAAGATATGGTCGGATTTATTTTTTCTTCATCTAGGCTTTGTTCCTGGAGTATATCTTCTTCTTTTGACCTTCCTTGCTCCTTTTCTTCTTCCTCTTCACAATCTATGTAGAATAATTTCTTCTCAGCGCACTTATGACCTTTAGTGTATTTGCTATCACAACTGTAACAAAGCCCTTTTGCTCTTTTTTCTTCCAATTGTTGTGGTGTCAACCTTATAGGTTGTGGAAGACTAGGGGCAACAACACTTCCATCTTTATAGTTGTGAGTGGTATGCTTCCTGGTTGCCATAATTTTTCTTTCCATTTTTCTTGCTAACCTGAATGCCTTCTCTAATGAATCAGGTTCCCAAAGGCGAACATCATGTTGGATATTATCCTTTAAAGACCCTATGAACACATCAATTCTATGCTCCTCTGGAATATCTTTTACCCTTATGTTCAATTTTTGGAACTCCTCAATGTGCTCCATTACTGAACCCTTTTGTTTGAGACTTATCAATTGGCTAAAAAAAGTGTTGCTTTTTGTATCTTCATAATGTGTTATCGATTCTTCCGTAAAAATTGCCCAAGTGATAAATTGTTTACGAGAGCAAAGCCATTTATACCATACAAACTGATTTGGTTCCAAATATACAGTTGCCATACATACCTTTTGTGTGTTTTGCACATTATTGAGATCGAACAACTGCTCCATCTGTAATATCCATGTGGCGGGATCCTTGCCATCAAACTTCCTCATATCGATTTTTGGAATATGGTGAGTCTTCAATCCAACATTAGTGTCTATGGAATCATGATTAACATTTATTTTGTTCTCATCATGAGTTTCCTTTAGTACCCTTTCACCCTTAGGGACCATTTCTTGTGGCAACTTATTCATATTTATCTTCAATTCGTCCATGTCTGTCTTCAAATCTATCTTCAAATCATCCATCTTAGCTTCCACGTCAATCATCTTAGCTTCTATGCCTTTCTTTAAACAATACATCTTAGCTTCTACACCTTTCTTTAAACCATCCATCTTAGCTTCTACATGTTTCTTTAAACCATCCATCTTAGATTCTGTTCCTTTTTGTGCAAGGGACAGTTGTTGCACTTGGTCTTGTAATTTTGATATATCGTGTTGCATTTCTTCCTCTTCTTCATGAGTCATGCTAGAGCTTTCAGGTTCCTTACTAAGTGTTTGCATTTTCTTTCCTTGGGGCATTAGTTACCAATAATAATGCTCTACTATGCCCTTTGAATTCCTTCAAAATAAATTTTCAAACCAAGCTTAAGCAAAAATTTAAGAAAATCTACACACCTTTTTTCACTTTGTAGGAGCTCGATATTGCCTTTGATGTATCACTGTACTTTCCAATCATCTACTTCTGAATTTGTCAGCTGTAGTAGCCCACTGTGTCCTCTTTCCAGTGCCACAAGTCTGACCCAAATTGGATTCTCCAAGGAAGAGTTATGTGAAATCTCCCATAGTGACTTGCTTATAGACTAGTTCAGTAGAGTGAACTTGTACGACGTGCCACGAGTCACTGTTTCAACCTTTGGATCTGAAACATGCATACAAGAAACTACAATCCGTCCTCTTTCTGTACCTTCTTATGAAATTTCAATCCGATCCCCAGAGAGAAAGTTATGACGATTTTCCCCAGGTCACCTGTTTTGAATATAATTCAGGAGTCTGCAAAAAGACCAACTTCCTCAGATCATATCTCCACAAATATCACGAAAAAAGCTCTGAAATTCGCACCCAAGGTTCAGCGAGATTTCTTCTCAAATGGGTTTTTTTTTGCGAATTCTGAAACGTCACAAAAAAATGTTATAGTGCAAATGCCACGATGACCTTTTTGGAGCAGCGAAACCCTAGAATCCAAAGCTCTGATACCAAATGTTATGAAATGAGCTTAAGGAAAGATAGAAAAGATAGATCAACGCCTTAGAATTCAGCCTCTTCGAGGGGGAAACCTCCTTTACATTACATAAATGAACAATTCTTCCATGATTCAAATGACAAAACCTCCTTTCTATATATAGGAGTCTAAGGAGTCACAATATAATCCAGCCGACCTAACAATAATAATATAAAGCCACAAAAATAACAATAGAGGGAATCCATGGGGCACAGAAATAACAACATGGGGGTAATAGGGGCACAACAATATAAATAAGGGGTATAACTACAATAGTAATGGGGTAATCACTAGTATTATAGCGACCCAACAAGGATCAACATAAATGATTAAATCAAGGGGTCCACTACTTGTTTCTTATCTCTACTCTTGCTCTGGCAACTTTTCCTTTTTGGGAACCTTCTCCACTACAGGAGTATTATCAACAACTTTTTGTTTACTTTGACTCTGTGGATGAACTGTTGGGGTTGTAGCTAATAAATCCAAAGGCAAAATTTGCAATCTCTGGGCTCTAAGCCTATTGAATTTTTCTAGTCCCTCTTCCCCATATTTGATATTATCCAACCCTTTAAACCAATAAAATATTTCAACTGAAGCAAACAAATCATCAAATTCATCTTCTTCATGATCAAATCTGGTAAGTTTAGCTTGAGAAGTAACATTATAGACAACCTTCCTTGGGTCATATTGCCTATTTGTGATGGTTGCAAGATTTAGCATTTGAATATTCTCTGCATGTTGATAATCATGTAAGGTAAAAACACCACACTGAAGGGGGAATGTAGGCCACATATGTTTCTTGGAATCCCTCAGGGTTTTTGACGTTCCTTCAATCGTTATCTGATATGCTAACTCTTGGGCTAACAGTTTATCAGGAACATATAGAGGAAGAACATGAGGTTTGGTAACACTGCCAAAAAGCCTTACATAAGTGAATTTCTCCTCTTAGAACTAGCTACCTACTGTTGTTAGGTCAATTATTGCTTCCTGAGATATCCTAGGGGTAGGTTTATTGAAGATAGAATAGTATACAGGTAGGACAAAACTATTGCAAATTTTGTGCAAGTGATTCTTATAGTGGACCTTCCACAATTGTTTGTGATAAATATGAATAAGATTAGGATCTTGGGAAGTCCACTTCATCCGAGTACAGGGTATTCAGAATTAAAACAAATGATGTGAAGAATATATCCATTGTAGTAAAAAGGAGGAATGGTCTGAGAAGTTGCATATGTTTTCCTTCTGAATTCTAGTATCTTAGTGGATATTATATTAGATAGAATATTTTCCCAATCCATAACATAACCATGAATCACAACTTCCATTAATGGAACCATATCTATAGTAAATCTTGCAGAATCATGTTGTCCCCATAGTCTAAATATCATAGCACCAGCATAGCAATAAGGAGAGGCCAATGAATTAACAAAATACTTACCCGATGACTTGTGTTTATGTTTATTCGGGAAATGCCTCCAGTGTCTGATCGGGTCCGATTCGAAGTCATTTTCTTTTGAAAATGCTTCTAGAAATGCCTTGTTATAGTGCTTCTCGGGCGGGGGTAGATGGTACATTTTCCTGAGATCTTCACGTTTAAATGACCTGAATATTCCTCCATCAGCTGTGGAAAATGTTCGGTCTGAAGTTGGGATTTTCTCGACGACCCATCTAGCCACATGAGTGTATGGAAAAATTTTTGCCTGCAGTGCTATCCTATGAAGGTATGAACAGGCCAATTCTTTGAGAGTTCCTTATAATTTGCTGGTGGAATTAACTGTGGCTTCCTCTTCCAGTTCTTTGGGCTCTTCTACTTCTATCAAATTGTAGATACTTTCCTAGCTCACATTTCCTAGACCGAGGCATGTTGTATCTGATATTAGTCCCTTCTTTCTCGGTTCTGGTTTTAACTACAGGAGGTGCCTTGGGCTTTTTGGATTTCTTCCCCATCTTTTTTGGATTCACGAGTTTAAAGAAACTCTGCGCAGACAATTACAAACCATAACACAGGGTTATTGTCATTGAAAGACGATACGAAAATGAAAAGAACTAAGGCATTTGACATATGATAAGTCGGATGCAATTAAGAACCACCACGAGTGAAATCCTTGAGGGATTTACTCTTAACTATGAAATTAATAACCATTCAAGCCGCCAATCGTAATGAATAAATACCATAAATACCTTTCGTATCGATCATAAATGAATGATTATCTCAAGCGTGTCTTTGGATTTCCCCGATCGGCCACCAGCGATAAATCACAAATCAAAATCGGGAGTTTAAAAAGGGTAAGGATTCATCACTTGAGACAAATATCTCTGATTCTGATAAAGTGATATTTTAATAGGGTGGGTATGTTTTTATTAAATTGGTTTGATTCATTAACTTTAAAACACTTGTGCATGCAAACCACTTTTGCGAATGATTTATTCTTGAGATGTGCACCTTATTTATTAATCACAATCGGGGGTTCAGCTTGTGCTTTAGCTCTTTGCCATATGATACCTCCAATTGCTGATTTCTATTACCTTTATCGGATTGGAGGATTTGATGAGGACCTCTTTATGTGTATCCCTTTGTCATTGTGATACGCAATCTCCGATCGCTTTATCGCAATGTGGAATTATTTATGATGTTTTTTAAAGAAAGACTTTATACTTTATTTAAAAGGCTTTACAAAATGAATAAATTACATCAAGCCTTTTGATAAATTTTTTTTCTTCTAATGAGGTCAATACCTGGCTTATTTATCAAATCACAAATCTCAATAAGTTTATTTAAAAAGGGACCCTTTACTTATTAAAAATTCCATGTAAATTTTTTTAGAAATGGGGGGTTGTTGTACAGCACAAAAGTGGGGTAGGAGGATATCATGACATATCAGCTGGTGGATTGTCAACTTCTCCCACCTTGACTTGTGGAGCTAGAGCTATTTGATTAGAAGGGGGTGGAGGGTCACTTGGGACAGCCACCTTGTCCATCTCATATTTATAAACTATAACACCGAGGTATGTTAGGAGAGGTTCAAAAGATTCTAACGTGTGTGGATTCTCATAAATGTGAACAAGATACTGAAATATTTCCTCCAAAAATTTCCAGTTGACATATTCTTTAGGAAATGCATAGCAGTAATGAAGAAAATGATCATGAAAATTCTCAATAGATCCATTAGATGATTTTCGCAATTTTAATTTTTTTGATTAAGTGCTTTACAGTCATAAAGAATAAAATCACAAAATAATTCTCTAAACATGTGATAAAAGGAGTGTATATATGTTACAAGCCCTTCGAATATGAAATCGAGCAACCCACAGGTAATGTCATCTGAGGGGACATTATGCCTGTTGCAGAAGCCAGCAAAGGAAACTGTTGTTAAGATAATAACCACAGAGAGATGAATTATTACTGATATTTGCTAAGAGGAATAATAAAATAAATAACAACAATACACATAAATAATAAACACACTTGTTTATCTGAGAAAACCACTAATCTAGGGAAAAGCCCAGCCCAATGAAATTTCATTAGCATTGGCTAAAACCCTGGCTAATCTAGCCAAGTGAACCTTCACCGCTCACTTCCACGCCTATATTACAATGAATTCCTTCTGACCTTTTATAAGCTCCATTGAATATAATACCACAGATAGAAAACCATAGGTACACAATACAATGTGCCCCAAAACCACTATTGTTTAACCAGGTCAACCTTGACTCAAGCCCTGAGTCAATTTTACCTAACAATTCTCCACTTAAACTTGACTTCTCCTTGAATAACTCTAGCCAAATCTTCTAAGTGAGACAACCGCACTCACTCTAGCCCTTACCCCCTCAAATGTTTTATCTGGGATATTGTTAACTTGACATCCCCCTATCACCTAGGTCTAACCTAAACTTTACTAGTGATTACCGAGGGGTACGCATGCCTTAGGAGTTCTTACATGAGTACAACCATTTACATGCAATAAAATTTGACTCCATAATATTTTTTTAGTTACCCTTGTTGTTGTATTTTTACGTATGACATCAATGTCCATATAAAAAGAATCCATGTACCAGATTACATCGGTCACCAGCCAATGTGACCATGAGTTATCTAGGTGTTATTTTTAGGTACATGGTTCATTAATTAAATAATCCACATGCACATATCCTCTCTCGCTTTTAATTTGACTTTCACATTTACATCTAATGCAAATAAACCTTATGTGCTAAGTCCACAAAAAACATCAAAGAAGGCTCGACTCTTAGTGTGTTTTGTTGCCATCACAATTCCTAGTCTATGGTCAACTCTACATGACTACGCTTCGTGTAGATTGTTCGCATCAGTTCCATGTTTTCCACGACGATAAATTTACCATAGTGGTTTCCCCCTTGCAATGCATATCGTCTAGGTGAATGTCAATCTACACTTATTGATAGCTTCAAACCTTTCTCTCATTCCACATCAAATAATTCAAAAAAATTGCTGAGCTCGACCTCCACCTTGATCCTGTATTTCCTGATGAGGGGTAGGCGGTCCTTGCTCCCTCAACTATGCTCCTATTCAATGGAGGAGATGATCCTCCAAGAGGCCCTACAGGACCCAATTGCATTCTTGCATGCCACAGACAATAGATTTCTCTCCTCCACCACCATCTCTTCGACATTTGCAGCCTTCACCACCTTCCCCATGTACTCCACCATATCGTCATACCGCTCAGCCTATTCCACTGTCCTCAACATGTACACTCACTTTCTCCAACCATGTCCATATTCTGCCACTGTCTGATCATAGAAAATGTGACACATTTCAAGGTATTCGTGACCTTGATACAGATCTGGACAGGAAGCTTCAAAATTTTTTATCTGCCAGGGCATCCACAAGAACCTGATTTGCCTTCTCTTGGTTGCATCGACGCCTCATGCTGGATTATCTCTCAGTAGTAGATCTTGAGATCCACACCAGATCTGACCAAATCCATCTCCTTCACAATGAGAATCGGTGCTGCAATGTTGAACCCTAGATATCCTCACTATGTCACTCTCCACCATCATGAAATTTCTCTTATCCTCAGTCATGACTCGTTGTCGCTACTCTTTTTACTAAGCCATTACACTCAATATATCTGATGACTTCTTTCATTCAGCTTTGTTGTCGCTCGATCAAATTTGTTGACATAACTCTCGATCCATCCATGAATCCTTCAAAATTGGATAGTTCTAAAACCTAACGTTTCCCTTGAGGAGTGTTGTGGTAGTGGGATCATCTTTCGACTCCAGTTTCCAGAGCAAGAACTTCCACTCCCTCCATAGAAACTTCTAGACTATATCTTTCGTAGATCTGTGATATGTGGAGGATAACGTCACCACAACTTTGTTCAGGACCTATTCACACATGATAACCCCTTCTCCTCTTCGATCCAACTACCCATCCTTAGAACAAAAGTGTCCTATCATAATATGGATCTAACTGTAGGAAATGATTTGCGAGGCATCTGAATGAAAAACCCATCATAAGCCCTTTAAGAGCATCAATTTACTTTCAACAGCGCTACCAGAATGCAGAGCTTTTCTCTAGATTTCTCGTTCATTCTCTGGCATTGGTGTAGTGGCCCACATGATAATTTATAGAACCTTGTTCTTGTTGCACTTAGATCAGATCTATGAACAAACTATGCATCAATCCTTTCTATGTCCACCAGGCCAAATAACCCTTAGCAACAAAATAATTGTTCTGAAGCCAATACACAACCTTTATCTTTGATACCAATTGTTAAGATATTACCCAAAAAGAGATAAATTTTTACTTAGATTTTCCTAAAATAATAAAATAACCAACAACAATACACATAAACACACATGTTTATCTGGGAAAACCCTAAATCCAGGGAAAAACCCAACCCAATGAAATTTCATTAGCATTGGCTAAAAGCCCAGCCAATCTATCCAAGTGATCCTTCATTGCTCACCTCCAGGCCAACATTACAATGAATTCTTTCTAGATTTTTATAGGCTCCATTACATATAATACCATGGGAAAAAATACATAGGTACACAATACCATGTGCCCCAAAAACATTGCTATTTTACCAGTTCCACCTTGACTCAAGCCACGAGTCAATTTTACCTAACAATGGTGTGCCTAAACAAGGGAGTTAGGTTATCACCATTAAACTTATATTTGGACAAGTCATCTATAATGCTTGTCGACACTTCAAAATCGACAACACGAGAGAAGAATGTTGGGGTTATGATTTCAATAGAAGTAATCAAATATGTGTAGAAATTCAAAATAGACTTCAAGGGCTCCACTTTTAATATATCCCTCCTTCTAGTGCTAGAAACGTGTCAGTGCTGGAACTGCCAATATTTAGGGTACCTACTCGATACGAAGTCCCAAATAGACTTCAAACAATTTGGAGTAAGAGTCCCAACAGTGGGTGGTAATGTATTGTTGCATTCATGAAAAGGTATGTTTTGTCCTTGGTAATAGATTTATTTAGCATTCATCCTCACATTATTATATTTTTTTATGGATAAAAGTAGAGGAAATAAGAACTAATGTTAGGTAAAAGTAATCAGTAACAAATTAGACATGTCTAAGAAGGAAAACTACTTTTTACTATCTTTATGTGCAGAAGACATGAATTGGATGATAGTTTTTCAATCAACAAAACATCAACATATTAAAAAGGAAAAAGACGGCATCAGAAGCAAAGAAGGAGAGAGTAAGAATGGGTATACCAATGCTATTTTATGATAGAATCAAATCAAGTATTATGAAATCCTTAGGATACCCTGATCCTTAGGATTCACTTTTATCTATTTACCTTTTTAATTGTTATATATAAGGCCCAAAGGAAAACTGCACAACTATTTCAGAAATTCATAGTTTACAATTATTCTTTTGGACATATAATATTGTTACTTTGGTGATGTTGTAATTTTGTTATTCATTTAAGCGAAGAGGACGACGTTTTAATCATAATTATATTTTGAGTGTATCATAGCAGAGAATTCTGGCGAATCTAGGCCTAATCAAGAGAAGATCTACTGCTTCACCTGTGCTATTATCTTTTCTATTTTATTCTTTATTGTTTGTGAATGTTAAGTTAATACCATTTTGATTCTTTTGAGGATTGTTGATTCCAATTTGATTTTGTTTTTCATTCAAGATTTAGATTTTGCCATGTGTTATATATGAGTGATTCTTTTGGTTATATTGGTTATGTTAGTTCCAGCATTAGATCGTTGATTCATTCCAAGTAATGTTATCATAGATTTCAAAGATAGAACTGATCGCTTTCTGCAATATAGTTATTTGTTGTTCAGATATCATTTGTTCTCCTATTATCATTTGCTGTTCAATTATCAGTTGTTGTTCAATTGGGATTTGTTGTTCAATTATCATTTTTCATTCAATTGTCACAGTTCTTTTTAATGATTGAGTCAGTTAGTTTCAATTCCATTTAAGATTGTCAAGTGTGATTTCTATAGTTGTATTCATATTCATTTGTTGTCATAATAGGTCAAGTAGAATTGCAAAGTATGATATGAATTTATTTTAGAGTTACTTCTTTCAAAATTGCTTGCATTAAATTTGAATAGATAGTCATTAGAAATTGTAATGATTTATTATTAGTTAACCTCTGAATTCACTGCACATATAGTGCTGACACTCTTGAAATAAAAAAAGTTGCATTGGGTTGACAATTAATGTAGGAATTAAGATTTCCTGTAAAAAGACATCTTAGTGTACCAACATTTTGGTGTCATTTCTAGGGAGAGTGATTCAAAGTGATTTCCTTTTTATCTTGTTGCAAAAGAATTGGGTTTTAAAAATGGGAGGTAAGAACCTGTGTACCTAGCAGGTAAAGTGCTCACTTACGAGCTCGCTTTTCAGAAAAAAACTTAGAGGTTAAATAGGAATAGGCTTTTATGAATTACTAGGAATAGAAAGATAGAAAAATATCAAAACCCCCCACCTAAATCCACAAAACCCAAGGGATCAGTGAACCTTGGGAGAATGACCTTGTAGACGAAATTGTAAGAAAAGCAGATTCTCAAGCATCAATAGGATTCCGGGCTGTATCTAGAAAAAGTCCTACTAATCCCTCAGGCAACAGGCTCGCCATCTGCAGCTTAAACTAGGATTGAAAGAAAAATTTGAGGATTTGAGTAGAGTCTTCAGGTTACAACAAGTTTACATTCTAATCCTATACAAGAGGGAAAGTCGTGTAAATTAAGAGAAGGAGAGGGAGAAACCAGTCAAACTACTAAGGCAGGACCTCAGCTATTAGAACAAGGGTCTCTCGTGATCCCAGATCTAGGTAGTGTTGCAAAGCCAACACAGATTTCTAATCCCCTGCTTACTCGAACAAAACCCCCTGAAGCCCCTGAGGGATATTGGCACATCTTTGACCAAATGGAAAATCAACCATGTCAAGGTCAAATCTTGACATTGGAATACCCCATAGTCGACCAAGTAGCTAAAGCCCCCATGAAGGCTATTTCTCTGCAGGGCATCCTAAATTTTCATGGGATGATCACAAAGGATCCTAACTCCTTCCTGTTTGAATTTGATGTCCACTGCAGAGGGTATGACTACACCACTAACCCTCAAAAGCTAAAATTGTTCCCTTCTACTCTAAAAGGAGAATCTTTAAGATGGCTCATGGGTCTGGGTGGATGTACTATTAATTATTTAGATGATATGAAGACTTCCTTCATCACAAGATACCAAGACTTTTGTAAGACTAGGGATATAAAATATGAAATATTTAAGATGGCTATAAAGGATAATGAAACTCTAGAAGAATAGATCGAATAGTTTCATTATAATTTGCAAACATCTCCACACACCACCTTACCAAAAGAAGTCCTAATAGTTATCTTAATTAAAGGAATGAAAGAAGAGTGGATAGGAAATCTAAACCTAATGGGGAAAGGGTATATTTCTCAAGAAGATTATGATGAAATCATTCTCTTCTGGATCAGGTGTTCATGAGGAAGCACACGCACAAGAGTAGGAAGCCAAGATCGCATGAGCAGGGGAAACAAACCACATAGTCAAAGCATAACACGAATGGAAATTGGTAACCTCCTGGAATATTTCAAGATGGACATCCTGGGTACCCTCATGACACAGTTGGACATCCTACAGGCTGAACAGAAACAAGCCTTAGCAAAAAAAAACTTGGTTGTTTTTGGTCCACGCTGTCGAAAGAGGCACAACCAATGGGACTGTCCATTAGATATTGTTCAAAAATATGCTAATTGTACCCAGGATCACGCCATTGAACAATATCCATCGCTGTCAGGGCTGAAAGAAGTGTTCAAGGAAGATTAAGAGGAGACAAAGCCATTATATTTAATGATCCAACATCCACAGTGGCAGGCCAACCGTACAGCAATGTCATAATATGCATCCCAATTCCCTCCTTCTCCACAGTTTAATCAGCAATGGAACCCGGGGCAGCATGGCAAGGCCAATCACCTTACTCGAATTGGCAACCATAGCCATTCCCTCTGACACTCTGATCAACTCAATCCATTCTAGGTAATGGCTCGCCAAATTCTCCTTTCACTCCTATTTGGCAAGGTCATCCCTATCCATCCCAGTGGCTTGCCTCCACTTCTAAAAATCTGAACTGGTCTACAAATTGGCATCGGCCTTTGGGAATATCCAATACTCCTATCAAAATTTTTCCTCAACCTCAACCTGCATTATCAACTCCTTATCCATTACAACAAAATCCTCAAACTCTTCTATGCCCTCCAATGCAAGCTCGACCGAATCCAAATCCCAATAACAAACCAGTTCAACTCGTGCAGATTATGAAAGCTCAGACTATGAGATTGAATAAAAAGTATGTAATGAGCTAAGGTTGAGGTTAGAACGTATCATAACCCCTGAGGAAGAAAGGGACCAATCATCAATTGAGATCGAAACATCACCTGGACATATACCACCACCTATAATTCATACTTAAATAAAACAAGGAGAAGAGATATATTAGCATAAATATCCTAAGGAACTCATAGTCATTTCTCCCCCTTTTCCTGAAACATTAACAATATCTAAGCCGATTGTTTACCTAGATTTTGATCTTCTAGAGGAACTAAAAAAACTTTGTATAAAAATTCTGCACCTCCAGGCCATCCAGGACATTCCCATATGTGCTAAAATAATTAAAGAGCTATATGTAAAGAATACTGTGAGGAAATAAAAAACTTCACCCACCATTCATGTTGTAGGAACCTTATCTGATTTACTCTTGGGAGGGGGAACTCCACTAAATTATGAAGATCCTGGGAATCCCATAGTGATAGTTGAAATATATGGCCATTATTTTCCCAATATGCTAGTTGATTTGGGCGCAACAATTAACATTTTAATAGTAGTAACCTGTCAAGTGCTTGGTATTACAACCTTGGAACTAACCACCACCTTAGTAGAGCTTGCTGATCATTTAGTGGTAAGTGCATAAGGAGCTTTACAAGATATTATGGTTTCTATTGACTCATTGGAGCATCAAGTACATTTTCTTGTTATAAACCCAAAGAGTTGATTGGATGGGAGCCCTCTAATACTCGGCCAACCTTGGCCAGAGACAACTAATGCATATATATGTTGTTTAGAGGGCAACATGACTATTGCAACAAGGGATGCTGGCCATTGTAAATATATGTAAACAAACACCAACATACCTAGAAGAAAGCATTCATTAATCACTCATAGTGGCAGAGGCACTTGAATTCAAAGATCAGATTGAAGATGACGTTATCAACAACTTTATCAATCAAGGAGCTAATGTGAGTAATGTAAAGTGTCAAATGTTAAAGGAAATTCTGGATAATGAAGCCTTGGAAGATCCGTTGAAGGATAACGTTCATCATGAAAATGCTCAACTCTGAATAGTAGCATCATCTTATAAAGGAAAAAAAAGCATCAGAGGAAAAGTAGGACAATGGAAGACTGGACAAACCGATGCTATTTTATGACAAAATCAGATCAAGTATTGTGAAATTTTCAGGATCCCGTGATCCTGAGGATTCGCTTTTATCTATTTACTTATTTAGTTGTTATATATAAGGATGGAAGGCAAACTGCACAACTAGTTTAGAAATTCACAATTTATAATTATTCTTCTGGACATATAATATTGTTACTTTGGCAATGTTGTAACTCTATTATTCATTTTAATGAACAAGATTGTGTTTAAATCATAATTATATTTTGAGTATGTCATAGCGGAGACTTCTAGTGACTCTTGGCCCAGTCAAGAGAAGATCTACTGCTTCACATGTGCTATAATCTTTCTATTCTATTTTATATTTCTTGTGAATGTTAAGTTAATATCATTTTGATTATCGTGAGGATTGTCGATTCTGATTTGCTTTTATTGTTCATTCAAGATTCAGATTTAGCCATGTGTTATATATGAGTGATGCTTTTGGTTGGATTGGTTATGTTAGTTCCAGCATTAGATCACTGATTCATTCCAAGTAATGTTATCATACATTTCGAAGATAGAATTGATCGCTTTCCGCAATATAGTTATTTGTTGTTAAGATATCATTTGTTGTTCTATTGTCATTTGTTGTTCAATTATCAGTTGTTGTTCAATTGGAATTTGTTGTTCAATTATCATTTTTTGTTCAATTGTTGCATTTCTCTTTAATTATTGAGTGAGTTAGTTTCAATTCCATTTACGATTGTCAAGTGTGATTTCTACAGTTGTATTCAGTTTCCTTTCCTCTCATAATAGGTTAAGTAGAATTACAAAGTATGATATGAATTTCTTTTAGATTTACTTCTTTCAGAATTGTTTTGGATTAAGTATGAAGAGATAGTCATTAGGAATTACAACGATTTATTATTAGTTAACCTTTGAATTAGATGCATATATAGTGTTGACACTCTTGAAATAAGAAGACATGCCTTGGGTTGACAATTAATGTAGGAATTAAGATTTCCTGTAAAAGGAAATCTTAGTGCACCAACATGTACTACCTTGACCACGGTATTGTGTAGAGGCAAGTAAGATAACTTTGGGTGAAAGCAAGTGTGTGCCCCTCCAAAGATTCAAGTGCAATGCATGGGGGTTATAACAGATGGAGGTAAAAAGGATGTGTTACCCTTAGAATAATTCAAGTTGCAACGTTTTGTCAAAAAATGCACCCTCAGCCCTGCATTGATTTCCTTCATTCAGACCCGCATAGTCGGGTAAAAATTTCCACATGGAAAATCATGCCCTATACTCATTTTTCTGGAAAAATCCACGTAGTTGTGCCTTCTCTGCAAAAAGGTGGCAACGCAGACAATGAGGGATTATTTATTGAAAGATTTGGGCTCATCTATTTATTGGAAGGAGAAAAACCAAGGCTCATCTAACAAAAGAGGCTGATAAAATGGAAATCATGAGGGTCAAAGTGGAGATGGGTTCATTTTTACACAAGCTTGAACCATAGGGAACTATGCTTGTATTGAGTTTCATGTTTACACAAGCTTGAAATGAAAATCTATGCTTGGATTCAATTCCATTTTTACACAAGCTGTAACCATGAAACAACTATGCTTGAGATTGGTTTACATGCCTTCGACATGATGAATCAATTCTAGATGCATGCCCTCCAAGCTTCATTACATTCACCTAAGTAGACTACTCATGTCTATCAAGTGGATGGAATGAAGGTTCATTTATGATATCAAGTGAAAGTCTCGACTAAGATTTTACAGGATCTAATCAAAGACTCGAGTTGGAACTTCTCTCTAGGGGACCTTGTTTCATTTTTAAATGAGCTTGACACAAGACAAGGAACTCTGCTTAGATTCCTTATTTCATTTTTTAACGAGCTTGACATAAGACAAGGAACTATGCTCTAGGACCTGTGTCATTTTTTAATGAGGTTGACATGGTAAAATAACTATTCTCATATTCCTTGTTTCATTTTTTAACGACCTTGACACAAGACCAGGAACTATCCTCATATTCCTTGATCACGACCCATAAGAGGTCATGAATTCCAAGAGGTTCTCATCAGATGGGAGGACAATGCTATGGTAGGGATGCGTAGCAAGGAATCCATTAGAGAGATCTGGTTCCAATGCCCCCATTAGATAATGCACAACATCACAAAATTCATCGTCAATTGATGTAGACATCAAAAGAGTTGCCACATAATTGACCTATGGCAGGGAAGATACCATTGGGAAAGAAAGACCATTTCTGGAAGATGGTTGACTGGAAGCCATATTTGGATTGGGAAATGAAAGCTAGTCAATGGTGACAATTCTGCCTTCATGCAGGAAAGACATCACTCGGAAGAGTGCTGAAACAATAGCTCCCATGTCATAAACATAGTTACGACCAAGAAGTAAATTTTAATCTAAAGGGCTTGAGCCTACCATCAGATTGAGATAAACAATTTTTCCTCCCAAGGTAATAGCTACCCCCTAAAGCATGAAGTCAAAAATCATAATTTTGAGTAATATGATTTATGATGTGATGACGAGGATCTAAAGCAAGCAGTTACATGCATCAATTACAATACATAATATCATGATATCTTTGAATTTTTCATGAATTGCTGAGGGAAGGTATACCCATGCTCAACATATAAACTTTTAATTACATGTACATAGATTAGATAGTCATGTACAGATATAGACCCATGATAATATGACCACCTCATTAAAGCCATTGTACAGAAAATTTAGTACTCTCCTGAAATCGCAGCCCAGATGGATGAAACTAGATCCGGGGTCTTCTATCTCATCCAATTGTTCACTTAGGTACGAGTCTAACCATATGAAAATGTGATCTGAAGTCGAACATGGGAAGAAACCATCTAATTACTAGCCAATGATGTAAGTTGTTAACAGACACGTATTAAATCACCGATAATGATAATGATTATGAAGGTACTACAGTACATTCTGCATGGTGTTAATAGATGTTTTTGATGTTGAGAACCATACAAATTCTTTCAGTCGAAGTTCTATGATGTCAACCTATCACTGGAAGTGAGAAAATTTCCATTGATGTATGCCAGCCTCAAAGTACTGGAAGGGTGTTTCTAAGTCAACATCCTAGATAATGTGCTGATGTCGACAAGAAGCAACTCATTGGAGGAGGGCCTTGATGTATCCCCCATCAATGACATGAAATGAATGTAATGATTTTGTAGACATAATGTGACTGATGACACAATGTTCAGGAATGGCAGTCATGAAAATGAAGGTTTATGATTATTGCAAAGGATGAAGTTTACTGAGTGACTTCTCTTGAACACGTCTACAACACTTAATGAATTGGAAACATTGACCCAAAACCAATGTGATCGATGGTGTGATAGACCATATGTATGATAGCCATCAAGAAAATAGCCCAACCTAAATAGTCACAGAGATGAAGTGAAAGTGTAATGTTCAAGAATGCCTTGCTACCATAAAGTGATTTATCCGTTTTCCCATTTTCCCTAGTCATTGCTAACTGGTACCTCTTTATTCTTTTAAAAGGCTTGTGGAGGATAACATATGCTTGAAGTATAATTCCACCCTTTAGGTGAATCCATCACTATATGATGTTTTACGAGTCTAGCAAAGATGAAACTCGGTCTTCTCATGATGGATAAGTTTGTCACTATTTGATGCTTTAACGAGTTTAATGATAATGAGAACTCAATTCTTTTCATTTTTAGAGAGTTTGAAAAGGGACAAAACGAAATATCCACAAGTTATTTTTTGCAAACTTGTCTTCAAGTCCAAAAATGCGTAAAATGATATAAGAGAGAACCTATTGACCATGTTTGATCTACGTTTCCTTTTTCATAAGTAATCTCTCAGTCCGGAAAAGGATTAAGCTTATACTGAGTAGATATCCTTTCTAATCCATTTACGAGCTGAAAAGGACAAGCACCCAATAATATTTTCATATTTTGAGAGTATGAAAAGAGCTTAAAGAGGACTCCACTTAGAGGAATTAGTGGTGTCTAGGATAGAAACTGGCTCCGATGATGTTGGAACTTCTCAAAACATGTTGATTTATGTGAAGAGGTTGGCTAATAAGACCACTCATTGCAACTGTTCCTCAAAAGGGGTAAAACAACCAAGTGAAAGCATATGATTGGCCAAATAGATAGTGACGATGGAAGGAGAAAAACCAAGGCTCATCTAATAAAAGAGGCTGAGAGAATGAAAATCACGAGGGTCAAAATGGAGATGGGTTCATTTTTACACAAGATTGAACCATAGGGAACTATGCTTGTATTGAGTTTCATGTTTACACAAGCTTGAAATAAAAATCTATGCTTGGATTCAGTTCCATTTTTACACAAGCTGGAACCATGAAACAACTATGCTTGAGATTGGTTTACATGCCCTTGGCATGATGAATCAATTCTAGGTGCATGCCCTCCAAGCTTCATTACATTGACCTATGTAGACTACTCATGTCTATCAAGTGGATGGAATCAAGGTTGATTTACGAGATCAAGTGAAAGACTTGACTGGGATTTTACAAGATCTAGTCAAAGACTCGAATTGGAACTTTTCTCCAGGGGAACTTGTTTCATTTTTAAATGAGCTTGACACAAGACAAGGAACTCTGCTCAGATTCCTTATTTCATTTTTTAACAAGCTTGACACAAGACAAGAAACTATTCTCTAGCACCTGTTTCATTTTTTAATGAGGTTGACACGGTCAAAGAACTATTCTCATATTCCTTCTTTCATTTTTTAACGAGGTTGACACAAGACTAGGAACTATCCTCATACTCCTTGATCACGACCCATAAGAGGTCATGAATTCCAAGAGGTTCTCATCAGATGGGAGAACAATGCTATGGAAGGGATACACAGCAAGTATTCCATTAGAGAGATCTGGTTCCAATGCCCCCAGTACATAATGCACAACATCACAAAATTGATCGTCAGTTGATGTAGGTAGGGAACGGGTTGCCACATAATTGACCTATGGCGGGGAAGATACCATTGGGAAAAAAAGACCATTTCTAGAATATGGTTGACTGGAAGCCATATTTGGACTGGGAAATGAAAGCTAGTCAATGGTGACAATTCTGGCTTCATGTGGGAAATACATTACCCAGAAGAGTGTTGAAACAATAGCTCCCATGTCATAAGCATAGTTACGCCCAAGAAGTAAATTTTAATCTAAAGGGCCCAAGACTACCATCAGATTGAGATAAACAAGTTTTCCTCCCAAAGTAACAACTGCCCCCTAAAGCATGAATTCGAAAATTATAATGTTGAGTGATATGCTTTATGATGTGATGACGAGGATATAAAGCATACGGTTACCTGCATCAATTACAATACATAATATCATGATATCTTTGAATTTTTCATGAATTGCTGAGGGAAGGTATACCCATGCTCAACATATAAACTTTTAATTACATGTACATAAATTAGATAGTCATGTACAGATATAGACCCATGGTAATATGACCATCTCATTAAAGCCATTGTACAGACAATTTAGTACTCTCCTGAAATCGCAGCCCAGATGGATGAAACTAGATCCGGGGTCTTCTATCTCATCCAATCGTTCACTTAGGTATGAGTCTAACCATGTGAAAATGTGATCTGAAGTTGAACATGGGAAGACACCATCTGATTACAGGCCAATGATGTAAGTTGTTAACAGACGTGAGAGAAATCACTGATAATGATAATGATTATGAAGGTACTACAGTACATTCTGCATGGTGTGAATAGTTTTTTTGTTGTTGAACACCATACAAAGTCTTTCGGTCAAAGGTCTATGATGTCAACCTATCGCTGGAAGTGAGAAACTTTCCACTGATGTATGTAAGCCTCAAGGTACTGGAAGGGTGTTTCTAAGTCAAGTTCCTAGATAATGTGCTGATGTCGACAAGAAGCAACTCATTGCAGGAGGGCCTTGATGTATCCCCATTCAATGAAATGAAATGATTGTAATGATTTTGTAGACATAATGCGACTGATGACACAATGTTTAGGAATGGAAATCATGAAAATGAAGGTTTATGAGTATTGCAAAGGATGAAGTTTACTAAGTGACTTCTCTTGAACATGTCAGCGACTCTTAATGAATTGGAAACATTGACCCGAAACCAAACTGATGGATGGTGTGATAGACCATATATACGATAGCCATGAAGTAGATAACCCAACGCAAATAGTCACAAAGATGAAGTGAAAGTGTCATGTTCAAGAACAACTTGCTACCATAAAGTGATTTATCCCTCTTCCCATTCTCCCTAGTCATTGCTGACTAGTACCTCTTAATTTTTTCAACAGGCTTGAGGAGGATAACATATGCTTGAAGTATAATTCCACCCTTCAAGTGAATCCATCACTATATGATGTTTTAACGAGTCTAGCAAAGGTAAAACTCGATCTTGTCATGATGGATATGTTTGTCACTATTTGATGCTTTAACGAGTTTAACGACAATGAGAACTCGAGTCTTTTAATTTTTAGAGAGTTTGAAAAGGGACAAAAAGAAAGATCCACAAGTTATTTTTCGGAAATTTGTCTCCAAGTCCAAAAAAGTGTAAAATGATATAAGAGAGAACCTATTGACCATGTTTGATCAACGTATTCCTTTCTCGTAAGTAATCTATCTCAGTTTGGAAAAGGGTTAAACTTATACTGACTAGTTGTCATTTCTAATCCATTTACGAGTTGAGAAGGACAAGTGTCCAATAATATTTTCATATTTTGAGAGTCTGAAAAGAGCGTAAAGAGGACTCCACTTAGAGGAATAAGTGGTGTCTAGGATAGAAACTAGCTCCAGTGATGTTGGAACTTATCAAAACATGTTGATCTATGTGAAGAGGTTGGCTAATAAGACCACTCATTGCAATTGTTCCTCAAAAAGGGTAAAACAAGCAAGTGAAAGCGTATGATTGGCTAACCAGATAGTGACGATGGAAGGAGAGAAGCCAAGGCTCATCTAACAAAAGAGGCTGATAGAATGGAAATCACTAGGGTCAAAATGGAGATGGGTTCATTTTTACACAAGCTTGAACCATAGGGAACTATGCTTTTACTGAGTTTCATGTTTACATAAGCTTGAAATGAAAATCTATGCTTGGATTGAATTCCATTTTTACATAAGATGGAACTATGAAACAACTATGCTTGAGATTGGTTTACATGCCCTTGGCATGATGAATCAATTCTAGGTGCATGCCCTCCAGGATTCATTACATTCACCTAAGTAGATTACTCATGTCTATTAAGTGGATGGAATGAAGGTTCATTTACGAGATCAAGTGAAAGACTCGACTAGGATTTTACAGGATCTAATCAAGGACTCGAATTGGGACTTTTCTCCAGGGGACCTTGTTTCATTTTTAAATGAGCTTGACACAAGACAAGGAACTCTGCTCAGATTCCTTATTTTATTTTTTAACGAGCTTGACAGAAGACAAGGAACTATGCTCTAGGACTTGTTTCATTTTTTAATGAGGTTGACACGGTCAAAGAACTATTCTCATATTCCTTGTTTCATTTTTTAACGAGGTTGACACAAGACCAGGAAATATCCTCATACTCCTTGATCACGACCCATAAGAGGTCATGAATTCCAAGAGGTTCTCATCAGATGGGAGAACAATGCTATGGAAGGGATACACAGCAAGTATTCCATTAGAGAGATCTGGTTCCAATGCCCCCAGTACATAATGTACAGCGTCACAGAATTGATCGTTAGTTGATGTAGGCATGGAACGGGTTGCCACATAATTGACCTATGGTGGGGAAGATGCCATTGGGAAAAAAAGACCATTTTTGGAAGATGGTTGACTGGAAGCCATATTTGGACTGGGAAGTGAAAGCTAGTCAATGGTGACAATTCGGCCTTCATGCGGGAAAGACATCACTCGAAAGAGTGTTGAAACAATAACTCCCATGTCATAAAAATAGTTACGCCCAAGAAGTAAATTTTAATCGCAAGGGCCTGAGACTACCAACAGATTGAGATAAACAATTTTTCCTCCCAAAGTAATAGGAAACTGAGGAAGGATCCCTTATGGTTGACTGGTTCCTCTCTTAAAAGCCAACAGATTCTAGCTAACATGCACAAGTGGTGGCAAACCGAGCACCTTCCATGTAGTGGAGGAAAGGATACTCACATATGGAAAGGCACATAATAAGGAAGACGACATCCTTCCAATTGATTCCAATCAGAGGAAATGACCATAATACTTGGAGGGGGTACCATAAGCATGGGAGAATTACCCCCTTGAGTTACGAGAACGGGAGGATTTTCCTCTTGTCTTGATGGAATAGGAGGGTTGCCTCCAAGCTCATTGGAATCTGAAGAAATGAAAAGAGCCTGAGTGGTATCATACTCACTCTCTATGGGAAAGGTACGATTAATTGAAGGTGAAATTAGGTCAACTATTTCCTTGACTTGTGGTTGGTCAGATATAAACTCATGGGATTCACATTGAGAGAGAGTGGGTTTAACTGTCGGTTCATTTGCGTAAGTCACTTCATCAACTAGTGAAGGATTAACAGAGAGTCTCTTGTAAATAGATGAAAGTGACTGCCGAGAAGAAGAATGCTTATCCAACACTTTTTGGGCTTCATTCAGATAGGGACAATGGTGAATGGGGTGATTCCATTCACATAACCTACATGGAAACTTAACTTTACCCTTGTTTCCATGAGGTTTACTACCACTAGTTGATGGTGTGTCACCAACATGATCTCCATAGGTTGGTGACATAGGATGATGTGAATGAGAAGACCATTCTTCTAAGATCCAAGGAATACCAGAACAATTTTGAAGAAGATGGTCTCCTGTAAAAAGTTTGCAAGGATATCAAAGTTTGTGAGGCTTATCGGACAATTTCTCATAAGAAGCTGCATTCGAAGCAATGGTTGCCTGGTTTCCCACCTGCTGAATTTTCTTCTTCTTCTTCTTCTTCTTCCCTTTCTTCTTCTTCTTATCAACCTCGTTACTAGTGTCAATACTTTCACCAGGTGAAGAGAAAGAAGGGGAGGAAGAAACAACTGACGAGGAAGGTAAAGGGTCAACTTTAGGATCAATTGGAGGTGTATTTTGTCCATTTGTACGAATATTCAGTTGTGGGGCCAAGGAGGTTGACAATAACCATACTAGAAAGCCAATGGTATGTCCTAAAAGGGACAATGTAGCGATATACGGAGCGATAATATTTCTGAAAGGAGGAAAAGGACTAGGATTCCTATAAAAAGGAATTCCTTGATCAGTGGAATCCGGAGTTGCTGCCATCAGTCTCAACCTAAGATCAGCTAATTAGTGATGTGGAGGATGTTATCTGCAGTAAATTAATTTTATTTTAATAAAAATAACATAACAAAAAAAAAGAGGGATAATCTAGGCAAAAGTATTACCAAGTAACTGTGAATTGCATACTGCATCAGTAAACCAAGGACTTAACATACATGCAGGCAATCTCCCCAAATGTTGCTTTCGGTGTATCACAAAATACAAGGCGACCAAATTAGTTACCTATGGATGGATAGCAACCAAGTGTAGTACTCCCGAAATTATGTGGAGGCCCAATCTGTGTTAGTGTTGTCTAATGCGGAACCACATTGTGAGAGCATTCCCTTATACTTTCGTACTATAACATCCCCCGATATACCCGAAAGTACATGGACGAGCTATGATATAATTATGTACATGAAATGAGGTATCACACTCGGAATGTATCATAGACCGTTAGTGACAACTTCTATGTTTAATGACACTGGAACATGTCACTAGCCTAGACCTCTAAATGTTATCTGTTAAGTTAAAATGATCCATTAGGTTAATTGAGATAAATTTTAGTTGGTCTTGTTCAAAAGTTTTACTTTCAGGTTCATCGCGTGATGTTTCTGAAACTCCTAGAATGCAACTATGATGAGAAGCATTCTTTTCATTTGATTTAAACAATGAAAACCATAACTAAAAGGGTTAGATCAATGAGGATCTCTAAACAAAGAGCATAGAGCACATCTAATCCAACTTTCCCTATACCATTCCTACAAGCACACAAAAACTTCTAACTGCCTTATGCATGTTTTTCTCTTCATTCCTTTAATGTTTAGATGAACACAAAGAAACTAAATGAACAAATGATCAATCAATGCTTTTCAAAAAAAACGAATACTTTATGACAGTTTCTTTTTCAAAGAAATGAAGACTTTACGACAATTCTTTTCAGAAAAGTAAATACTAATCAATGTAAAATAACTTTGACAATGAATTAATAATGATAAATAAATCTCTTAAGAAACACTAAACAATCAAGGTCAAATTAGGGCTAGGAAAGGAAATGCAAATTGACTTCAGAGCCATAGAAAACATTGAGCTTTCATCAAACAACATCAAAAGCACCTTTGGAAAAGTCAAGAAAAAGATGAGCTTTTTGGCTTGACAGGGATCAGTACAACCCTGAGTGGGAGATAGTGCGTTGTAGAGCACTGTCTCTAAGCTAAGGCTACTCTGTAGCGCACTGTGTCAAGAAGAACATTGTGTTGATGCTAGAGAGCAAAATCAACAGACATTTAAGCACACTTTTTTGACCCAAAAAGCTTCAAAATGATTGAAAAGAGATCAACGAAGTCAAGTAAATTCTACTAGGATGTAATATGATAATTGTAAACTACCATGAATGATGGTCGTTCCCCAGTATGGTTGCCAATTTGTTATACATAATTTATACCTGCGGATAATTGCATATTCCCTAAGTGGGTAGTTACACTTATAACAATATAAGTAGATATGTTTAACCTTTTCCTACAATAGATAGATAAGGTAAAGGAACCTACCTGTGATCCTTCACTTCCTTTGATCTCCTTTGAATTTCTCTCGTCACTCCCACTGAAACTAAATTGACTCAATTGGTACCTGCCAACATAATCAAATGATGACAACGATCAAAGCATATGATATATCTACGACAAACAAATGGAATCAACAAAATTTGAACGTACATTCATCACATGTATAGAAAAAGTATTGGAAAAGGAACAAACAACTTTATTGATTGATAGAAGGAGAAGCTACACCAAATGTGGTTCGATCTCATGTCACTCATCCAGCTTAGTCCAAACTCTCATCACACCAATAGCACACCAATCCAGCAACATAACATTACTTGACAATGATTTCAAGTCTTAAACAAAAAGTATTTCTCTATAATATCCAAGTTCCAACCCCTTCATTGCTATGATGAGTGGTCAACTTATAGGGAAATGCAAGTTGTTTTGTCATAAATTGGGTATTGAATGGTTTTCCATAATTGGATATTAATTTTTCATTGAGAAAGGGCTGAGAGAATATAGGGTTAAATGATCCATACCATATCTAGAATCGAGCTTATATGAAGAGATAATAGCTGGGCATCCTTCTAGAATTCTCTAGAATCAAGGAATATTTCAAGAGTCCTATGCAAATTTCACTCATCCTCACTTATCACAGTCTAAAGTGGGTGTAAGTGCTCTATAACGCAGGTCTGAATGGACCTACCTAGTATGCAAACCAGTTGCCCCTGACCAAGGTTGTGTTGGTGTCCTAAGGAGGCATTTCAGCAGGATTTCAAACTAGGAAACTTTTATGGATGTAAGCATTAAATATGATGACTTTTCTAGGGCATGTAGCAACTAAATTAGGGTTCAATGAGCCCTATTTGTATTGATTTGATCACCGGTAGTGATGTGCCAAAATAGAACTGTAACACATAGGCTCTTTAGCTAATACGTGCTTTATGATGTAATGGCCATGCCACATGGGTTCGAACATTCCTGTGCCTAAATTGTCATTAGCTTGATCATAAATCAAGACAAGGTCACCTTCTGAATATAAATGATGATTAGCGTTTTGATAAAATTGATATTTCACACATTTTTGGTGAGCTTCTCTAGCCAGTGCAGAATCACAACAATTTTCATCTAAATGTGCTAAATGTACAAAACATTCTTCATCTGCAGAGGTAGCAGGCAATACTTCAATAGCTAATTTCAGGGATGGGATTTAACATTCAATGTGTAACACTTCTTCCAAATGATAAACAAGTTGGAAAGGAGTAAAAAATTTTGATGTTTTTTCAGTAGTACGGTAAGCCGACAACTCAGAAAAGAGCATGGAACACTAGTTTCCTTTATGAATACCAGCTATCCCTTTAATCATATTGGCTAAAAACATATTGACAACTTTCACCTGACCATTAGTTTCTTGATAGTAAGGAGTAGAGATATCATTGCGTAGGCTCAGCTCTGAGGATAGTTCAACCTTCATAAAGTTACGAAAATGACTACCATGGTTTGTAACAATAGCTTGCGGGACACAATACCAGGCAATCGCATGATTGAAAATGAAAATTTCTGTAGTTTCAATGTTGTCTCTATATGTAGGAATCACCTCAGTCCATTTCGTAAAGTAATTAACTACAAGGATAACATACCCATGCCCCCCAGCCAAGTGAGGGTTACAAGTGATGAAATTGATGACCCATTTGGAAAAATGACCGACAAATATGATAGCATGAAGGGAAGTTGGAGGTGCTCACATTTTGCGATCGTAGATTTGGCAATTATGGCATTTGTAAACTACAGTAATTTAATATTTAAGCATTGAAGTCCAAAGATAATCGGCACATAATATCTTTTGCGAAGTAGAATACCCTGACATATGACAGTCACATGCTCCAAAATGGCAGTCATTTAATGTGTTTTCGGCCTCTTGGGAGTCAAACAACATCGAAATATAGAATCAGTACCGCAACGGTAAAGAGTGTCACCAATAATATTGTAATGTTGGGATTGGTATTGGATCTCACGACGATCCAGATTTGATAACTCGAGCCTAAAATTTTGTGTTGGAGATATATAATGATATCTCCATACCACAAATCTGACGTACTAATAACAAAGAGAGATTCATCAGTAAAGGAATCTTCTGCTACAATTTCTATATCAGTATGAGGAAAGTCACGCAATAGTTCGGCGAAAACCAAAGATTTCGTTCATTTAGATTTTTTAAATTATAAATCAAACTCTCGTAATATAACTATCCGTTTGGATTATTTTCCCACTAGCAATTGCTTAGTTGATCCGAATGGAAAATGGCATCAACCCATGGTACTCATCCACCCATATTATTCATCGACCTATGGAATTTACCCATGGTATTGTAAATGGCATCCGCCCGTGGTATTGTAAAATCCACCCGTGGTATTCATTCACCCATGGAATTGACCCATGGTATTGTAACTGGAAAATACTATAAGTAACAAGTCACATTTTGTAAAAGGACAGATTGTCCACCGCAATGTAGCCTTTTATATGGTTATCTATGTATTTTGTTGCGTTCCTGTTTAAATCTAGAAATGGAAATAAACCAGCTAGGGCGATGGTAGCTTATCTCTGAGAAGAGATGTGTGGCTACATGCCTCTGAACTGTAAAGGCTACATTATGGCAGACAATCTGTCCTTTTACAAAATGTGACTTGTTACTTATAGTATTTTCCAGTTACAATACCATGGCTCAATTCCATGGGTGAATGAATACCATGGGTGGATTTTACAATACCACGGGCGGATGCCATTTACAATACCATGGGTAAATTCCATAGGTCGATGAATAATATGGGTGGATGAGTACCATGGGTTGATGCCATTTTCCATTCGGATCATTAGTGACAATAGACATCATATGATTGTAATATGAAATGACAGTTGTTTTTCATACAAGTATATAGTGACCGAATTGTTGAAAAACTTGAACAACTGCAAAGGGTAGCCTGTCCACATGTGCGTATTCAATCTCAGTTTTAGTGAGATTTCTACTCAAAAGATAAATCACATGTTCATTGCTAGAATCATCCTCTTGGACTAACATCATGCCAATAGTGGGATCGGATGCAACTAAGTACAGACAGTAATCTCTATGATAATCAGGTGGATGCAGTAACAGTGCATTGGTCAATGCATGTTTTAATGCATCAAAGGCTTGATTGGAAAGCTCATCAGAGAAAAAAAGAATGCCCTTTTTCAACAATCAAGTAAAACCCTAGTTTAGTTCAACATAATTTTGGATGAATCTATGCAAAACGTTTACTTTTCCTTGCAAACTTTGGAGTTGTGTAAGTTTAAAAGGAGTAGGAAAATTCAAAATTGCCTCCACCTTGAGGGGGTCAACACAAATTCAGTCTTTCAAAATGATGAAACCTAGAAGTTGACATGATTATACAAAAAAGACACATTTGTGTGGATTCAAGTGAATATTGTAATGCTTGAACCTAATGAAAATTTATTTTAAGTGTAATAGGTGATCTTTCCTTTTCATTGAATGAGACGGAAGATCATCTAAATAGGTCTGAAAAATATGCTTGATATTATGGAATGAATAAGACATTACTCATTGGAATGTGGCACCAACATTTTTTAGGCCAAATGCGAGTTTGGGATAAGAAAAAGTCCCCCATGGGCATATAAACATGGTTTTGTACTGATTGGAACGGAGTATGTTTATCTGATTGTAGCGAGGAAATCCATCCATGAATGAAAAAATTGCATTCCCAGCATAGTCATCAACAATTTTGTTGATATACCATGTTGGATCATTTTCCTTGGGACAAGCTTTATTAATATCTTTGTAATCAACACATACTCAAATAGTTCCTTGTTTCGTATTGATGGGTACAATATTTGATACCTAATCAATCAAAGGAACAGGGTAAATGAATCCTTCTTTCAACAAATTTTCAACCTCAGTTTTGATAGTGGAAGCTTTTCATGGATGTATAGGACATAATTGTTTTCTAACAAGTTTAGCACCCAGATAAGTTTTTATCTCATGTAAAACTATGCTAGGGTCAATTCTTTGCATTTCTTCATATGATGAGGAAAAAATGTCGTGAAATTATTAAAATATGACTCTAATTTTTAATCTCTTCTAAAGAACAAGAAGCTTCTATATAAATATTTTCAGTTATCCTAGGTTTCACTAAGATGTCTATTGGTATTGTTGTCGATATGTTCCCTAAATTTTGTTCATAAATGGAAGAAATGGTAGATATCAGACATTGAGGATCACTAAGAATCTCAAATGAAAACATAGATGAGAAATTATTCTTAATTTTTTCAAAGGATGGAAAGAAGGTTGAACGATGATGAGTATCATCCCATGGCATTTCATCCAAGGTCATAACTTCCATAATCCCTTCATTAGTAAAGAAATATATGTTAAAAGGATAAGGCATAGACATAGGTTCTAAGTGCAACAACTGATAATATTCATCAATAATCGTATTCATTCAATTTTTTGAGATGTTGATAAGTTGGAAAAGGACTCAATTTCCTCATAAGACAACTCAAAAGGGCTACGAGGCATCTCACTTCCACATAAGACTATATATGACTCTAAACGTACTTTCCACGGATCTCCCGATTCGAAAGTACTTGATGTAATCATGTTAATATAAGGATAATTACAAGTGAAATTTGGTGGAGGAAATGTGAAAATTACCATCAAATATGAGTCTTTGAGAAGACCAACACCAACTCCTTCATATAGAATCATTGATTTTCTAAGAAAAGCCACACTGCGAGTGGAACTACGGTCTGAGGTATAGAAGGATAATTGGTCTACCTTCACAATTCTTCCTTTGTGAAGAAACATGATCATCCTAAAATATGACGAGACTATTGTCGACATGGAATAAGGCTAGCTCTGACCAAGAAAAATGTTATAGTCAAGCTGATCATCAACAAACTCAACATCTATTGAAATAGTTTTACCCTCTGTTTTGATTGGTAAATCATTTAAAAGACCATAACAATGAAAAACTGTTCCATCAAAGGCTTTCAAAGTTGTGGGAGATTGATTTTTGTTGGATAACCTAAACCTTTCCAATAGGAAATGGACATAATACATGTTGATGCTCCTTCCTCAATGACTGTTGGAAAAACTCATCAATTTTTTGACATGAACTAGTATATGAAAGTTGGTTGGTGTCGGAGATCTAGGACATGATTTTTGAGATCGAAAAAAATCAAATTGGAGTCATGAGGATCTACTGCTTCAATAGCTGATAACCCTTCTTTGTGTTGGACAAGTCTGTAACACTTCAAGAGCCGACATTTCTCAAGGTGACATAGCAAAATCTTCAATGATGTTGTAGTTCTTAGCAACTCTAGCATGAGGGTCAAAGGCTAAGTTCTGAATCATACCCTTACGAGGTGGATGAATTATCATATATGTGTTCGGTTTTTCAATATGTAATGGTTCAGAAGAGGGAGGGGTATATGTGAAAGTTTGACCAGTTGGACTGGAGTCATATCCATCTTCAATTGGACTCTTTGACGTATAATATTTGGATCTCGTTGCTACCATAACTTTGAAAGACATCATCATGATATATTCTAATTCGAATGAGGAGGATTGGTCATGAGAAATGATTTTGTTGTCTTGGGGAGGAAAGGGTTACTTCAAAAGAGTAGGATTGGGTGAGCATTTGATAAATTTAGAAAATTAGTCACGATGCGGCCACTCCTTAGTGTAATGATCTTCATCACAAATTAGGAAAGGATAATGAGGCTTCTTATTTTCACCAAGAAGTTCATTCTTGTTTGATTTCACCTTAGAACGAGTGCCTTGTTTATCTTTCCCTTTTCCCTTTTTCTTATCTCTAAATTTCTTATCTTTGTTGGTAGATGATTATATGATGTTAACCTATGAAGTAATTTCTAGAGAGGGATCTTATTCAAGTGAATCAAATAGAGCCAAAATCTGAGTTTTCTCAGAATTTTTGTTTTTATTCTTAAGTTTTTTGCTCACAGAACCAATCATAGCATCAACAAAATGTGATTCTCTAAGGGATGGATTAGTTTGACCAGCGTGGGGTAAATCTGGGATCTTTTCATACAAAGTACGAGACTGAGTATAAACAAGATCAAGGTATTGAGCATGAGCAATTACATGCTCCTCAATTAAAACACCTCCTTTGGCAACATCTTCAGTTATTATTGGTAAACAATTTTTTATGAACCATTTGGCCAAAATATGGTATCGAATATAAACTTTAACCAAATGACGTCTTCATCTCCATTCATGAATGTGATATCAGATATGGGTTGACATTGACCTTTTTAAAGAGGTTAAAAGTTCAGTTCCATTATCATATCAAATGGGCAACTGGAAATGGGTCAAAAATGTTGTAGCAAGGGCATTAAATGTATTGAAGGAAGCTCATGTAAATTATACATACCATTTGGCTACTGAACCAGTTAAGGTTTTTTGAAAAATTCATAATCTAATAGAATCGTCGATTAACAAGTTGTATGTGCACCAAAGATGATAGGTAATAAGATGCTTTTATGGGTCTTCTGCTGACTTACCTTCAAACATCGGAATGTCACTGATAAACTTAGTAGGAATGACTAGCCAAAATGGTAAATAAAGAAGAGGATTATTAGTTAACGAAGAGAGGTCATGAAAATCCAAATTTGCAATGAAAGGGAGCTAGCGGTTAGGATCCTAAGATGCATATTTGTAAACCTAAGGGATGAGTCTTGTATCGGGAGGAGGATACCCATCATACCCTAGAATAGCTTGAGCAGTTGGAATCTGCATACCTCTTAGATATATAGGATGAGCCATACCATATTGCAGTTGCATGGGTACTTGAACTCTATGACTTGGGTATGGTTGATTCTAAAACGATAGACTCTGACCCATTTGACCCTGAAAGAACTGCCCTGGGAAGGGTTGATTTTGGAAATGTTGGCATTGGAGAAATTGAGTTTGAAAAGGTGGAACTTGAACAAACTGACTCTTGCTTGACCTTGGAAATGTTTCCCTTGAAACAAAACTTTCATATTTGAGACATTAGGCCATAGGACAAGTGTTCAGGGCATGGATGAAACTGTAGGAATAGTTTTAACACGAGATACCTGAGGGATAGACTGAAAAAGGGGTTGCACCATTACTTGCGATGTAAGTGGGACATTTATGTATGATACTCCTAGAATGGGAGTTTGAGGTGAACCTAAACCTGGATTATGAACAGTTGTTTTTACAACAGACTAGACCAAGGTTTGAGGTTTACTAAGGACAGGATGCTGGAGTGGTTTCTGGGTAGGTGTGAATGGATTATCTTGGGAAATTGGTTGGACTTGAAAAGGCATACCTTGAAAAGGTAATTGTTTTGTAGGTTGTCAAATATGTTGAATAGGTTGATACACAACCACTTGAGAAGCAAATAGAATTGCCTGTTGATTTAACGAAGGGTTCCAAATTTTATTCAATCCCGGGTAAGGTATTCTAATTGTGGGTTGAGGCATAACAGGTTGACCAAAACTGATTTGAGGCATTTGAGCATCATTAAGACCATTTCCAACTGGGGGTTTTCCCCTAGATATAGGGTAAGATCCACCTAAAGGTTTTCCTCTGGGTGGAGGATACGATGGTTACCCCTCAGGCGAGTAATAACCACTTGTTTGGTTGATTTGAGGATTACCAACATTACCAAAAAACATATTAATAAATTGTTCATATGTCAAATCTTAATTGGTAGGATTAATTTCACCAGTTAACATGTTTGAATATGAATTTGAGGAAGAAGCTCTTGAATAAGTTTTATAAAGAGAGTGATATCCAAATGGTAGAAAACCACGAGATAATGTTGACTCTGGAGAAGTAGAAAACATAGATATGTCTGATGAGGTACTTATAGAAGGCATCATAGATAAGTGAAAACCTAGTACGATATAGTACGGTGTCATGTATCATAGAACCCCTTGCCCTAAAAAGTTAAAGGGTGTGAAATACCAAGGGTTGGGGTGAAGAGATCTAAACAAAAGATCTAAAATATCTGATGGTTCACTGGTACAAACTATTGGTTCTTCCTCTTCATCTAAAACAATTTCTTCGATGCTAATGAGACCAAGAGGGAGAGTATCAATACTAATAGTTTTCAAACATGGTCAATGTGGAGTTTTTGGAATATGCACTGTAGTAGGCGCATACGTCTCAGGTTTAGAAATATTAGACCCAAGTTCATCAATATCTGGTTCCGAAATGACATTTGTATCTGAAAAGTCTCCAATATCTGATTCAATTTGAATGAGTTAAGTAATTTGTAAATCAATTCCTACTGACTGTGATACTCATTTTTGAGTTTGATCTAGTTCGATTTCTGTCACTTCAAGGCCTAAGATAGTAGATGTTTATTTTTTATTAACTTCAGTTCCTTTTACATCAGAGTCTATAATAGTAGAATTTTTAGTTTCTACAGCAGTTTTGCATCCCGATGATTTATATTTTTTAGCTTTTATCATTTCTATCTAACGCGGTGTATACTCAAGGGGGTCCCCGAGTATCCTACATGATTGTCTTGGTAATTGTGCCAGAATGAAAAATTTTCAATCAATAAATCACACAATATCTAAACTACACTTAAAGTCTTTAAAAAGTAAAAACAACAGAGAGAGTAACACACACTAAAAATATCGGTGTTCATACCATACAAACTAACTATTGACGGAGATCAATAATTACAAGTTGGTGATGAAAGTCAACTTCGTAGTGACCAAGGTGAAAATATTTATAAAAATTAGCATTTGGAACCAGTTACCGTGACAACCTGATTAATCAAACAATTTCATGCAAGTAACCTCTCTATAAACCATATCGAGCAAAAATTACCGTCGAAAAATTCCAAGTCTAGTCAATGTTTGTTCTAGGTACAACAAGACCTTCCAACTGCCATCACCTTAGGTAGAGCACTAGGATTATACTCACTAAGTTTACCAAATAGAACATCAAACGTACACGCAAGGGCAGAGTAACAAGCTCAATCCCCTTGAAGGCTCCTCCACATGATCAATCAAAGGTATACTTTCAAGTGATCCTAAGTACCTTTTGGTCTCATTGTAATATGTGAAAATCACTATATCTAGGCTGATGAAGTGGGCACGATCACTTCACATGATTCAACATGATCTTGTGCTTAACTCATGCACAAGAAGAGCTTCCCAAAGAAAATTGTAAATAATTGGATTTTCTCTCCCTAACACAAGATTCTATTGTTCATTTCTAGCTTTGGAAAGTTTACTTCCTTCCCTATTCCAAAGCCCTACAGTTAATCTATTGTAGGTGGCAAGAGCCCTAAAATATATAAAATTCTAGATGAATTTTAATTAACGTTGTATTATTAAGTTGTTCTCTACTCAATATGTAATGAAGGTGAAACTCATGGTTTTATGACATGACTCAAAATCTTAATGGACTCAAAAATGCAATGGCAACTTTCAAATTTGATGAAATCCTATTTAGAGGAAAGAAAGAGTTTCTTTGATTTTTCCTAAATGAAATTCAAAACTCACAACTTTTCCAACTTTCCTAAAAGGACAAATTTCATCTTAATGTAATGAAAATGCAGAAAAAAACCAAGTTCTAGATCTCCCTAAATATCAAATAAACAAAAATACTCTTTATCTTTTATCACTCAAAATTTTCAAGTACACAGAAATCAATCAAGAGAGTTGGAGAAAAATACATTTTCCCTATGAATGCTTTTATTTAATTATAACAAAATTGTTATTGTGAGAAATTCCTTAAATTGGAATAAAAAATTTTCCATTATCAAAAAAAAATGACCACAATTTCTTCACAAAATAACTAGATGTCAAAAAAACCTAATTTGCAATTCAAAATGAGTTTGATCACAAATAAACAAAAAAATAAGGTTCACTGGTGCATTTTACACAACAAAACGAGAATATGACAAGAATAAGGACAACCTATCTTGTTTTGATAAATCGTCGAACGAACCAGGCAAAACCCTAACCAATTTCATCAAATAGACCTAATTCTCAAAAAATATTTACAAAGAATTATGTTAGGGTGCTATAATTTATAGGATCTCAAGGTAATTGAGTATTGTATCTCAGGAATCTTATTTTGTAAATATTTTTCAATCTACCAATGATCTCCAAATAAAAGAAAAAAAGAATTAAAAAATGAAAAGAGGGTATAATAAGAAAACAGAAAAATAAAAAATATTGAAAAATTAAGAAAAGATTGAACCCCATCAAAAGAAAGAAAAATAAACAAAAAATGAATAATCCTAAAAGTGTTGCAAGTCTAAATGCCACTACTCAAAGATAGTTTTTCTTCATTACTGAAAAGAAAAATTTGTGTGCAGCTTGTTCAAAATGCCACAATCACTAGTTTTTAGTTTAATCATAGAGTGTAATCATGATTAAACTCCTTTCAATTTATGTAAATTACATAGAGAATAAACACTTACCCAATAGTTTAATCTGGGTAAATCACTAGTTAGGTAGAAAATGACATTGATCCAACTGTTTAATCTGGATCAATAGGAGAAATAATGGATAGGTTAGGTAGCTTTTCCATTCTGTATAAAAGAAAATAAAGTGGGCTTGCTAATATAAGTGCACCTTAGAGGAAAGAATAAAAAAATGCTAGTTTAGTTAAGGGTAGGTAGATTGGGTTATTTGTAAATATCTACACATGAAATTTTATCGCAAGTTTGAGGATGGTATTAAAAAAAAAAGTTAGATATGTGCACTAGGTATAAAGTTCTTAACATGTTTACATTTTCCCTTATCCTAACATCAAAAACAAAATATTAAAGGTAGGAGGACAAAGTTCTTTATCATATTGAGGTTAAAGTACACTCTACTCAACACTCTTAGGATCCACTCCTTCACTTCATCCATGGCCTTTATCCATTTTTGTCCCCCCCTCTCCATTATGTGTTTACTAGGGGGGTCCGGAAAGTAGTTTCTCCCACTGTGCCCCATCCCTTATGTGTCACCCTCTGGTGATTCCACACCCCCACTCACTAAAAACATTAACTACCCACTACCCCCTCCAGAAACAACTTTCCCTCATCTGCTCTGCCACACCCCACCGCCCTTCCTCTACCACTATTCACCTGCCACATGGCATAACCAATGGCCCATTAAATTCGTTCCCAACTAAAACGACTATTCTCCATTTAATTCAATTTCTCTTGGGTAATCGTTCAACCTAACTGTCCACACCATTTCCAATGGAACTTTCATGGCAATGTTTAAAAGCTCCTGCTCCTATCGTCCTCAACCCCTTTTCACTTATTTTTTCCATTGTTGATGTTTTCACATAGGAGTTAGTCTCAAAGATATTCTGCAATTAAATCAAGATAGAAAAAAAGGATAGTTCCCTTTCATTATCACCTGACAATTTGTTATTCTACTGTCATCGGTAAACCTCGTCTGCAGATTCATCATGTTCATATATTTTTACACTCATGCCTCCCAAGATAAAGATTCAAGGTAATTCCATTAATCCTTTAATTCCCCCTTCTGTAGATTTAGATCATATACCTTTAGCTGATAGGGATTATAGGATAAATGAAACTCAGTGTGACTGTGATTTTCTAGAATTGTGTTGCTGGTTAGAAGATAAACACATAATCAAAACCGATGAGATTGCGCTCTGGGAGTCAAACCTCCACCATTCTATTTTCCCCTTGACATTCCAGGCCCCAAAATTTACTAAAAGGTGTTAAGCTTGCTATGTCCCAGCCCAAAGAGCCATCATTTCCCCTATAGGTGACATTATTTTCACCATTACAGCCAAATTCATTGACCAAATGATGCTATCCCCCACTGTGGAAAATGTTGCCACTTTCTCCCTAGATGCCCTCACCCAACATTATCAAAAGTTGGACTTTTCCACCAGAGATGAAATTTTTTAGATTTTCTTGCCAAGGAATGCCCGCATTTTCCACTCTGTTGTCATTCTCATTGATTAGTTGGAAGAGAGGTGTGAAACCTTAGAGATGCAGGTAAACAGGTTCACAAACAAAATTGAAGCCTTAATCCAAAATGGATTTCCCATTATCTATGTTATAAATGACAAATTGATCACTCATGAAGGCTATATCATGAAGATGAAATAAGTGGCTAGAAGCAGCAACAAGTTCAATGGAATTAAGGGCAGTATGATAACCAAGGAATTTTTGGAAACTATGTCAAATGATTTCCATGTACAGAATGTGGTAAAACACATTTTTACCATAAAACCAACTTTTGCCAAATACACAGAAGTAGATGAAATTTACCAGAGGGTAACAAGATTGAAAGTGATAGATGAATAGAGATGGGAAGAATTAGTTGATTTACTGGATTGAAGGATAATTTAGGAGCAGTAAATTTTTTTTCCAGTGGAGCAGCCATCATGACCGCCAGTTCAGCATCACACCATTGTTTTGGATTGACTCAAGAACCGAAACCATCGAAAAAGGGCCACCTTTCTTTTCAATAGCCCGTGTCGCCTATTCTTTTTCCAGGATTAGATGATATACTTTGTAATTAGCCTAATAATACATTGTCGATTTGACACCGATTTTGTAAAACATTTTTGTAATTTTCATTATAAATACATCAATGTTTGAAGTATCAAGGGTTGATTTCCGAATGTAATTTCCTTCTGAATATTCTAATTTTCAAAGTACTAGAGCATCAATAATACAAGGACCTTTCATAGGAATCATGTGGTGTACTAAATGGTGAAGTGTCTCTTCTGTCTATTTGTTTAAACATTGTTTCCTTTCTCTGTTATTTTAAATTTATGAATTAATCAACAGAAATTGTGATAAATAGGTTTTTTTACTTAGAGCACCCTATTTTGGCTGTTGATAATTTTAATTTTTTTCCATTGAAGTCAAATCAAGGAATTCTTAATTGCTCCTTGGTATCTAATAAACCTTACACTTATGGCTATTCCACAATTTGTTTAATTTCTGGAAAGATCCACTTACTACAACCTAGCTTGCCCTGTGAGAACTCCTCTAAAATTGATGCAGAAAACCAACTTAGTTTATAGACTCCATAATCCAATGGAATTATAACACTCAAGTCAACCAAACCAATCAAAGAAAAAAAACAAGTACAATCATAATTAGCCTAAAATTTACATAAAAACAAAGCTAAATTAAACAAATAGATCCCTCTCTGAAGCTGGTAGGGCTAGATCCCAACTTCCAAAGTGGTTTTGATGTTGTCCAATGTGTTTACTCCCTCAACCTCAAAAATACAGAATGACAACATAGTGGAAACTGTACTCGGGATCAAATACTTTTTAATCTAAAACATTATTAATCCTTGCTATCTAATCATTATTTCTCTAAATCAAGGCTTATATATTATTATGAATACATGATCCGAGGTTTTTATTTTGTAAATGTTCTAGTCTGTCATTCATTTTTTTTTTGTGTGTGATGATTTTTAATAGACTTGGCACCCAAAAGAATTTTCACTAGATCTCATCGTGACCCCAACCCTCCTGGATTTGTAGATAACCCTAAGAAATTGGTGAGAAAGAGAAGTTTTATAGAGAGTCAAGGTAGTAATAGTCCATTGTCTAGATTCAATTCTCTTCCTGAGAATATTCCTTTGTCAAGGTATAACTCTCTTCTAGAGAAATTTGAAACTATTTAAGATATAGTGTTTGATTTACCTTTCCAGCATAGTTTTTTTAGATCAATGTTTGAGGCTTTTCGAGATCAAACTGTCATTGATAAATCCCTACTGCAACCATACATACCCCAGACACAGCTTCTTGAAATAGATCCTGATCTTGAATCCTTATAGCAATTTGACAAATTACAAGGTCTAGTTTTAGTGTTGGACCAAGCTATTGAAGAATCTTTTATTCAAAAATCTATTGAATTTTCTACTGTAATAGTTGCAGCAGCCTCCTTGTCTACCTAATCTTCCCAGTCAGTTCATCTATAGCCTCCCAATCCTACTCAGTCCATATTTTCAACTTCCTCACCTGTGATCTCCCAAACTGTTATTCCTACTATCCATGTAGTTATCAAAACTACACCTACATTAGGTCCATCTTCAAGTCAATCTTCAATACTATTTATGACAGGTAGGTATGCACCTTTGATGTTACCAGACCAGCTAAATGCTATTCTTGGAGATTATCAATCTAAAATTGGCACCTTTGATGAAATTGGTTCTTATACTGCTCAAAAACATGTGGATAGGATGAATGATGTGTTTGACCTTCAAGAAGTAGATGAAGCCGATGTTAAAATGAGATTGTTTGCCCAAATTTTAGAAGGTGGTGTCAAAATATGGTTTAGGAGTTTACCTGCAGGAAGTTTAGTTAACCTTGATGTTTTCCATCAAACTTCCTTAGCTAGATGGAAGATCACGAAAAAATCACTTCAACTCCTAAATTAATATAAAAGACTAAAATTAAAACCAAATATAAGCATGGAAGAATAATATGAATGGTTTAATACGATTTACAATGCCATTCCATAAGACATCAAACCCTCCAATGGCCTAGCTCTAACTGATTTTCTTAATGTTTTTGATATAGACATGGAATATCAATTTAGAGAAAGACACCCGACAAGTTTTGAAGAAATGCAAGAAAATGCTATCAAATTTGAAGCTAACATCTTAGCGAAGAAGGCCCAACTGAACTCTAAACATAAAGTTACCATAAAAGAATAACCCTCTACTTCTTCTTTTGATCATAAAATGGATAACCTAGTGAGAGTAGTGAATAAGATGATCGAAATTTTAAACATTAATGACTAAACTCAAGTAAGAGATAACCAAAATTCCCCTCAAAATAGAAACCAAAACCTTAGAATGAATGTTCCCCAAATTAAATGAAGAGAAGAAAAGGGTCCACACCAGCAAGTTTAGCCTCCTTTTCAGAAAAATTACACAGAAAATGAGGGGAATATTGTTTAAGATTTGGATTAGTATCAAATAAATCTGATGAGGATAGACAATGATGAAACAGGTTTCCTCGCTCAAGAGGAGCAGGAACATTTTCTCCTAGCCCAAACTGAACTAGATTCTGAAGAATTAGATGAATATAAACAAGGGTTTTAAAATGCCATAATGGAAGTCCATAGGCAATATAACCTTAGGAGAAATTTAAATCCACACAATATCAACACCGAAAATTCAAATAATCCTACTAAACATCATCTAAAATTGAACCTAGGAAAACCATAAAAAGTCTTCCTAAGAAAACTGTGGATAATTTTGGCAAGGAAAAAGTAGAAATCCCTCTCAAGAAGGTTGTTGACAGTGTTTCTAAGACTACAAAAACAAACAATGTAAAATTTGAAATGGGAAATGATACGATTACCCATTTCGTAGAGGTAGCAAAAAAGTGACCCGATTTTGAAAAAGGGTGATGCATAATACACATGTTTTTTTTAGCATAGTTTTTGGCACTTTAATTTTTTTTATGTACGTCACTTTTTAGAATGTTAATGATTTTCATGCTGATTTAAAAAGGTGGTGATTCTGCATTAGGCCCGTTTTTTAAAAGAACTATTTTTTGACTTTAAATTTTCTAATGTATGAAATGTAAATAATTATTTTCTAAATTTAACAATTTTTGAAGTGGTCTTCTTCTTCATATTTTCTTGTTTTATTTAATTTTTTTTTTTTGTAGTGAGGTTTTTATTGATTTGCATATTTAAAGAAGAAGGTCGATATTTTAAATTTTCGATATTCTACATATTTATACATCATTAATTAATTTTTCAATGCACATCAAATAATTGTCTTTAAAAAATAACAATTTTTAACAATTGACATAAAAATAGCCATTTTCAACGTAAATATAACTAAAAAAATTACACATTTTGATAATTTTTTGCTAGAAATGACATGTGGAAATCACAATTTTTATAGGAAAAAATTAGCAAAAAATGGTTAAGTGATAGTTTTATTTATGAATTTCATGTCAAAAAAAATAATAATAATCATTTTTTTTTCAAAAGACAATGATTAACATAAAACTTAATGTGAAAATAACATAATGCAAATATTGAATACATAACAACATTAATTGAATACTTATTCTTCATCCTCTAGAGTTTCATCATTGTCTTCTTCCACAATATTTTTTGCTTCGTTTTGCTCATTTTCTTCTTCTAATGGATCATTGATGTCTGCAAATCTCCCAATGTATTCATTTCCAATCATTCCATGTAATGGTGGTAGAGGTTCCTTTGCATTTTTTGCCACACATGATTCACTAAATCCCCTTTCTTCAACCCAATTTCTTGCATTGCATCTGGAAGAAATTGAAGAGCATCAATTATTTGCTGAATAAAATTCCATCGTACTGCATGTTTTTCAATGGAAATGCAATTTCTTCCTTTTTGAAGGCAACATTCTAGTGTTGCGCCAAATTATCAAGCAAAAAATAAATAATTAAGTAAATTAGTATAGTGACATATAAATTAAGAGAGAAGATATTGAAATCCAATTCCATACAATAAAACCTACCTGAGCTAAAAAATAAATCCAAAACCTAATCTCCTTCATTTGAACATATATCTATAAGATAATTAATCAATAACTCTGGTTTTTTATAAATTTTTACTATCTCTCCTTTTGCTTCTTTGTCTTCATATGTTAGTTTTCTGACAACAACATCATAAGCGAGTACTTTTATATGAATCTTTCCATCTACCCGATTAAAAATCATAGACATATAGATATCATCTTTTTCCCAACTATCAATATGAATGAACTCACAGTCATTTATAAATGGTTGATCTTCATGGTTAAGAATATTTGACTTTTTCTTGTAACATGAAATAGTAAAAGTTCAATTAACTTGTACATAAATGTATTTTTTAACATTAATCAAATATACATTTTGAACGTCTTACCATCTAAACTATACCCTTGAGTTTTTTTCCCCTTGTCACTTGACAATAACATTGTGAATTGTGTGTCTGAATGAAATGTCACAAATATCCATAATGGTGATGATGTGACTTCTAGAAATCCCACAACCACTTTACTAAGATCTTGATAAGTATAACGGTCGCTATCATAGTCATTGTTTGGGATATTGTAACCATGGGGAATATCTTCAATAACTAGGGCATAAACCCTTTTAGGTGTGAGTTTAGCAGTGTGTTCAGAGTCGCCTTGTATTACTTGCTATTGAATAGTGTCAAGCCCATTCCAAGTGAAATCAGTAAGACTTGGATGAAGTTCCACATTCCTATGACGTTGCCTCTTCAATCTTTCAATCTTAATTTTTTCAATAAAGGTTTTAAAACTATCTCGTGCTCCATTTTCATCCTTCCTCATCTTTAATAACATAAACAAATATATGTGTAAGTTATGAAATAAAAATAGTATATAGATGAATAATAATGAATGTATAAATCAACACACCCTTTTAAAAGCAAAATAATTTTCTTTTAGTGTTGATGTAGAACTTGAATCTGGATAGTTGCATACAACATCATCCCAACTATCTTAATTCAACAATCTAAACATTTGTTCTTGTATTTTCATGTAAAATTAGTGACTACATAGATAAAGTAAAAAAAAGTTAAATAATGATATGTATAACAAATACTACCAGGAATAATACGTTATATTTAAAAGAAAATTATAATCTAGAAATAAGTAAAAATATCTTCTAATTCCTCAAAAATTTCCTCCAATGATATTTTCCATGACCTCACACAAGATAATATTTATTTGACAAGTTTTTCATCCTTCACTCCTTACAATGCTCTCCAAGGTGTGAAGTCATATCTTCTGGAAGTTGCTTCATTTCAGGACCTGATTTACTGTTGCTACATATTAATGGTTTAGACCTTTTGGCCTTCTACTTTTTCCCAATGTTCTCCCACATGCTAAAAATCTCATTAATCAATTTCCATATCTCTCTAATTATAAATGAATTTCCCTTCCACCCAGGCAGGCCGTTGGGCCTTCAGATTGGGGGTAGGGGACTGGCCGCCAACCCCCCTACCCCACACCAACAGCTCAATGGCCCATCACCTGGGCCGATAGTTGGGCCGCCAGGGTGGGGCGAAGGGCTCGGCAGCCAACCCCCCAGCCACTCCCCCATGGGACCATTGGACCACCGGGAGCATGATTGGGCCCACCACGCCCACTACGGACGTAGTGGGTAAATTTGTATCATTGAAATTTTTAGTTTCTAAAAATAAAATTATTAAAATTATTTAATTTTAAAACTTGCACACAACAAAAAAGGAAACTAACCTTTCCAATGTGATAATCCTCTGTTAAATATGTTGTTGATAGCAATTTAGTTGCTCCAAAAATTCACTCCAAGTCTTTTAATGAACCTCGAAAAACCTTGATGTGATGTGAGGAATAGTGATAATGAAATTTATTATATAGCAAAAATGACGAAATTGTTTCACCCTACATTTAATGTGGGACTAATTTGTTTTTATGAAAACGTTAACATGTAAATTTTGTTATGGCAATATAGGGAACTATGATAAAGTGAACATTACAGCATTCTTTTACAGCATAGTGAATGTGGGATTAATTTGTTTTTGAAGGTAAAATAAAAATTAAAAAAAAAAAAAACATTTAATTGTTTAGTAAATATTATATAGTTTAATTAATACATTAATTTAGTTAAAAGGCTTAGTTTACAATTTTCATTTAAAAGATTTATTTCATAAGAAAATTTTAGTTAAAATTTTTCAATAAATTGTAGAAGAAAATTATGGAGGGAAATACATGAAACAAAATTTTTGGAGGGAAAAATTTTGGCAAATATTTTTGGAGAGAAACTTTGGAGGGAAATTGTCATTCCTTAAGCGATATATTATCATTAAGAGAGTCTGCATTTGTATCATTCAACGTCTTTTGTTTGAAAGACATGGATTCTTCTGATAGTGAAGTTTCGCTTTGTGAAGCATAAACATCTTCATCGCACAACAACTTTATCCATATTGATGAATATAATGCAAATTCTTCCACTATGAATAGAGAGTCAAATATTCCACTTAGTCCTAATCCTAAGGGCGATGAGACTAGCACTGATGAAAGATAGGATGAACAATTCCAAATAAATAAAGAGTCATAGTTTCCACTTAGTCCTAATCCTATGGATTATGAGAGCAACAGCAATGACGAGCGTGATGAAGAATTTCAAAAGAATGGAGTGTCAAAGTGTCCACTTAGTCCTAATCCTACGAACTATTGGAGAAGTAGTGATGAAGAGAATGATGATGAATTTCAAAAGAATGGAGTGCCACAGTGTCCACTTAGTCCTAATCCTATGCACTATGCAAGCAATAGTGATGAAGAGAATGATGAAGAACTTCAAAAGAATGCAGTGTCATGGTGTCCACTTAGTCCTAATCCTATGGACTATAACAATAGTAGTGATGAAGAGCATGATGAAGAATTTCAAAAGAATGGAGTTTCACGGGTCCACATAGTCCTAATCCTATGGACTATAAGAGTAGCAGTGATGAAGAGCATGATGAAGAATTTCAAATGAATAGAGCATCACAGTGTCCACTTAGTCCTAATCCTATGGAATATGAAAGCAGTAGTGGTGAAGAACATGATGAATAATTTCAAAAGAATGAAGTGTCAGGGTGTCCGCTTAGTCCTAATCCTATGGACTATGAAAGCAACAATGATGAAGAACATGATGAAGAATTTCAAATGAATAGAGTGTCATGGTGTCCACTTAGTCCCAATCCTATGGACTATGAGAGTAGCAGTGATGAAGAACATGATGAAGATTTTCGAATAAACAATCATAGTTTCCACTTAGTCCTAATCCTAAGGACTATGAGAGCAATAGTGACGAAGGAAAGGATGAAGCACTTAGTCCTAATCTTAAGGAGTATGAGAGTAGCAGTGACAAAGGGAAGTATGTAGAATTTTTAGTAAGTAATCAGTCATATTTTTGATGTAGTCCTAATCCTATGGACTATGAGAGCAACACTAACAATGCACATGATGAAGAATATCCAATAAACATCGAGTCAAAAATTCCATTTAGTCCTAATTCTAAGGAACATGCAAGTAGCACAGAAGAAGGGGAAGATGAAGAATATCCTCCAAGTCAATATTTCAAAAGCACAGATGATCATAGTGAGGATAACATTCCTCATAATGATGATGAAAATTCTTATACAAATGATGATCTAATGATGGAGATGGTGCGAGTAAATATTGTATCGAGGAGTGGGAGCATACCTTTTCATATCAATCCAAGATCTTATAGTTATACAAGGGGTAGAGAAGAATATCTCATAAGAAGAAGTTCTATCAGCACCCTCATTTCAGGTGAATGTTGTCAAAAATATTGCTTGAAACATATGGATTTCAAGTTTGCATTAGAGAAAAGGAAGATATATTTTCCAATGAATAAAAGAATGCAAAATTCGTATTTAGTGTGGTGCATGAAATCTACATTGTTAGGTTATGATTATCATATTGGATCTTTATTTATCTATAGAAAGGCTTTCAAAATGTTTCATTCAATGGGTAATTTTCGTCTCTCAAGGATCCAAGAAAATTTGGAAAAGGATCCCACATTTTATTCAAAAGTACGTCATATACGACAATTTGGGCCATTATCAAATACTACAATGTCATCGATGAAAGAGTTATTTTCAAAGCATGGAGAGTGTATGCCAAATAGATATTCAATACATATTCTAGATAATTTCTCAAGATGATAAATGTACAACTTATACATAGAATATGCAGAAGGCGCTGAGGGACATGGTCGATTTATTACATATCAATATTTTGTGAAGGTATGGATGAAATAATTCAACAATGTTCATATTCCTAAGAAGACCGGGATGAGGATTTGTAGTACATGTGCTTCTCTTAAATAAAAAAGGGATAAATGTGAAGGGTCAGAAAGAGGTAAGCATTCAAAACTTTAACTTTAAAAAATGTATAGTCATCGACTATGAAAATCTATTTCTTAATGAATTTATTTTATGTTGTGTAGATTCAATTGTCAAAGAACTTCAGGAGCATTGCAAACAACAAACAAGTGAAAGGATAAAGTTGTACTAGCATCGAAAGAAGTGTTATGATAATCTGAACAAGTATTTGGGTCTGATAATTGATGGTATGGACCAAAAGAAAACACTTTTACCACATTTTGTTCGCACACACAAAAGTTTACAAGAGGATAATTTTATTCAATATCACTTGGTTGGTTGTATGGTCTTCAATGGGAAACCATTGCCAAGGTTGTAAATAAAAAGTCCAAATATTCATAATGATACAAATATGACAATAACCATAATTCATGATGTGCTTTCTCATTGGTCTGGTAATCTTCCTAAAGTTTTGTATCTACAATTGGACAACACTTGCTATGAAAAAAAAATCAGATTGTTTTTGGATACCTAAACATGCTTGTTAAATTGAGAATTTTTTAGAAGGTAAAGGTTGGTTTCCTTCTTGTTGGGCACACTCATGATCATATTGATCAGATGTTTAGTCATTTTTCAGACACATTGAGGAGGAAGAAAGTTGGGTGCTTTCCATAATTAATTGAATGTATTAAGAAATCATACATGTTAGAGCCAACTTTTGATGTGTTGGAAGAAAATATTGACATGCGAATGTTTATTGTGGGATCGCATGGTGAGGAGAAATGCATTAAACAACTTAATGAAATTAGCTTCCAACATCAATTTCATATCGAAAAAATTGATGAGAAAACACTAATATGGGGCATGAAGTATTCAACTACTACAGAATGGGTACTGTCATCACGTTTGGAATTTCTGAAGTTCATTCGAGATCATCCAATATTTGCATCAAATATATTGTTATTACAATCAGTTGTTGAAGTTCATAATGCACACACGCAAAATAGAGGTATAAATTATTCTAATTTCCTAGAAGAAATTAAAAAATGTATTAGATATAGATATGAGTACTTTGATATTGCTGATTCAGTTTGGTGGGAGTCCTTTTCAATAATCAAATTTATATCATTTCAAGAATAGCAAATGAAGATAAACCTTTGAAAAATCCATTTATTTTGCCACAAAATGTGTCAAATGAACATGAGGAAAGAAACGTTGTTGAAAAACAAAAATCTCAAGGTATTATTAATTCTTCATAGCTAGAGGAAAGAGAGATTTATATTGGTTCTAGAAGATCTCGTGCACAGCGTGAACCCATGGAAGACCTTTATAGGGTTTCAATATAGGATATTAAGGAGGGTTTCATGATCACAATGTTAGTAGATGGAGATCCCAATGGCTATCCATTATGGGTTGCTAAGGTTTTAAAGGTCATTATAGAAAATTAAGATGTTACAGGTGTTAAAGTACATTGGTATGCCACAAATACGCACCCATTCGATGGTGTGTATAAGCCAGAGATGGTAGTTGATAAAGAAATTGGCAGAAAGAGAAAAAGAAATAATACAAATATAAATCATCACTGCACAGACCTCTTAAAATTGGAGGATGTTGACATACCTGTTTATGACTTCAATTTAACAAAGAGAGGAACTCTTTGCTTCAATACGATAGAGATTTTGAAAAGGTTGTTACCAAGAGAAACAGTGCTGAGATGGGGGTCTGCTGAAACTAATTGTAGATCCAAAAGAATTTTGAAACCTGAAATGATGTGGAATCCCATGGGGCACTAGTTGATGAAAGAGAATAATATGGAACATATCCATCTACATCCAGACATTCATTTGAAGATGTGAATTCTGATGGTGTGCAAGAAAATATGAATGATTTCGAATAATTGTCTAAGACAGTTTATATAACTGATGTTTGCATCGTATCTTGAAATAAAAATTTTGATTTCCATATGGTGTTAAATGAGAAGTTATAAGTCATTTTTATGTTGTTGGATTATATGTTTTAATTATGATGATTTCTATTGTTTAGAATATCTACAATGCAAAAATAACTTAGAGATATAATGTATGTTTCATTCAATCTACAAATAATGGCATTTTGATTAATTTAGTCATGTAATTTGTCCATAATGTCATGGTTTTTTAATTTTATGGTTGAAAACTATCCAATTTTGTTTGTATCTTTAATGTTATGGTTGAAAACAATTAGAATTTTGGTGCTCTTTAATGTCATGTTACTATATGTTTAACAACATGGATGAAAACTAATAGAATATTAATGTGTTTCAAATCACGTTATTTTATCTTTATCGTCATTACTAAAACATGTTAAATGTTGGGTTGTGTTATATTCTTTCCACGACTAGCTCACGTAGTTAACCAGGGGGTTAGAAGGGGGTTGGAGCCCCCCTTTTTTTGTGCCGATTGCGTAGTGGGGGGAATCATAGGAGGTTTGATGGGTGCAGGTAACCCCACTCTATGGGGTCCGGGGCAACGCCCCAGAAAATTTTGGTTTTGGACCCTATGTTAGGTTGCATGGACCTACATATGGTTTTGTGAATGATTTTTCACACATGGTTTTGGATGCAATGGTTTTCGGTCCACGGTTTTGGTTGCGATGGCTTTCGGTCCATGGTTTTGGACGCAATGGTTTTTAGTCCATGGTATTGGATGCTTCAGCATGTATAAATATGTATTGTAACATTGAAAGGAACATAATGAAAAATCAAGCTGGTAGTCCTGGTTTTGGGATCTAGGTGAAAATCTCTATGTATATGTGTTTTATGTGTTATGCTCTACATTGTTTATTTTCTGTGTTCTATAATTCATATGCAGGTAATTTCTATACGGGGTTAAAATGTACATTTTGTATCAGAGTTGTTTTGGCTTCAACGAAACACCTTTTTTGCTAAGGGGTTTCACTCGGGCCTATGGTAGACCCTATTCAAATGGAGATCTACAAGATCGATTCTGGTGGTGAAAGAAGATGGCGAGTAGTGGAAAGATAGAGATCGAGAAATTTAATGGTTAGAGTTTTGAGTTGTGGAGACTCAAGATGGAGGATTTGTTAGTGGATAAAGATTAGTGGATCGCAGTATATCTGGGTACTAAACCAACATGAGTGTCCGATGAAGAATGGATGAAGTTGGATTGGAATTCAAAGAGCACAATACGATTGTGTGTCTCAGATTCAGTATTGTCTAATGTATGAGGGGAAGCTATGATGAAGGCTTTGTGGGACAAGTTAGGGACTTTCAGTACCAATCTATGTCTACAATGAATAAATTGTTCCTATGGAAAAAGCTATAGAACTTGAGGATGAAATATGGATACTCGGTGATAGAGAATCTGAATTCATTTAATAGTTTGGTAAGTCATTTATCGTCTATTAATACTAAAATTTCAGATGAAGATAAGTGAATAAGTTTGTTGTGTTCTCTGCCAGACTCATGGGATATTCTGGTTATTGCAATAGGTATCAATATAATTGCCTTACAGTTTGATGAAATAGTCTCATCCTTGCTGATGGAGGAGATGAGATGGAAAAATATGGAGAGCTAGAATTGTGACACCTTGTCTATACGAGGACCATCCCAGAACAAAAGAAAAAATAAGTCATCGAGTGGGAGATATAAATCTAGAGGGAGATCTAAATCTCCAGGAAAACTTGTAAAGGTGGTGTGCTGGAAATGCGGAAAGGAAGGGCACTACAAAAGGGACTGTAAATCTAAAGCCCCTGATAAAGGAAAAGGATCTGATGATGCTCCTTCTGCAGAGGCGAAAACCACCTCAGATGAAGGTGGGGATGTGTACTTAGCTTCTTCAAGTACACATGTAGATCATGAGGCATGGTTGATTGACTCAAGTGCATCCTTTCACTTCACTCTCCGTAGAGAGTGGTTCTGCGAGTATGAGAAATACGATGTTGGTGATTTCTTCTTAGGGAATGATAGGAAGGCAAGAATCGTTGGTCATGGAAAAGTAAAGTTGAAGTTGCAAGGTGGAAGGGTTAGAAAACTTTCGGGTGTTCTACATATTGTTGCATTGGCTAGAAATCTAATTTTTGTAAGCAAGTTGGATGATGTAGGTGTAAAAATAGTGTTCAAGAAGGATACCTGCAAGATGGTTCGGGGGGCACTAGTATTGATGTGGGGAGTTCGGATTGGAACTATGTACAAGCTCCAAGGTAGCACTGTTGTTGATGGGTGAAACACTTCTATGGTTCCTGAAAGAGGAGCACAAAATCTAGTGGTCTCTGGAGAGAAGACCATGTTGTGGCATCAAAGGTTTGGACATATTGGAGAGAATGGCCTTTGAATACTTCATGGTAAAGGTATGGTAGAAGGTATGAGTAATAGCTCTCTAGATTTTGATTTCTGCGAAAATTGTGTATATGGGAAGCAGAATCGGGTGAGTTTCCCCTCTAGTGGTAAGAGAGCGAAACAGATACTAGAGCTTGTGCACAATGATGTGTTTGGACCTGTGAAGGTTTCATCACTAGGTAAGTCTATGTACTGTGTATCATTTATAGATGACTTGTCAAGGAATATATGGATATATTTCCTTAAGAAGAAATCTAAAGTCTCTGATAGGTTTAAAGAATTTAAGGCTTTGGCGGAAAACTAGACAAAGAAGAAGATAAAGGTGTTGAGGACAAATAATGGTGCAGAGTTTTGTTGTAAGGAATTTGAAGAATTTTGTAGGAAGTGTGCTATAGCATAGTAGAAGACTACTCCATATACACCTCAGAAAAATGGAGCTACAGAAAGAATGAACAAGACGTTGATGGAAAGGGAAAGAAGCATGCTCAGTGGTGCTGGGTTAGGATAGGAATTCTTGGCAGAGGCGGTGGAGACATAATGTTACCAGGTTAATAGATGACCTTCATCAGTATCGGAGGATAAGACTCCACAAGATGTATGGACTGGAAAGAAACCCTCTCTTTCACATTTGATGGTATTTGGATGTGATGCATATGTACATGTTCCAAAGTAGAAACGAACCAAGTTGGATGGTAAATCTGAAAAGTGCATATTTATTGGGTATAAGAATGGTTTAAAGAGTTATAAGCTTTGGAACCCTGCAACAAGGAATGTTGTGTATAGCCGAGATGTGGTGTTTAGAGAGGTGAAAGATGTTATTAAACATGAAGTGCAACCAAAGGAACCTGAGAAGATAGAGTTTGAACTAAAGGAGGAAGAACCAATCTCTATAGCAGAGGAGGAATCAGAAGATGAAGAGCCACAAACTCCGGGTGTGAGAAGAGCAATTCGAGAAATAAGGCAGCGAGAAAGGTATAGTCCATCTTCTTTTTGTTCAATTTTTTCTTTATTTTTTACTGATGATGATCCCAGAACTATGAATGAAGCAGTGATTTAGAGGATGGAAAACTATGGAAAGAGGCCATGGTTGATGAAATGGCATCTTTGCACAAAAATGAGGCTTGGAATCTGGTGGAGTTGCTGGCTGGAAGAAAACCCATTGCCAGCAAATGGGTGTTCAAGAAGAAAACAAATGCAGAAGGAAAGGTGGAGAAATACAATGCTCAGTTGGTAGAAAAAGGTTATTCTTAGGTGCCAGGAATTGATTTCAGAGATATTTTTTCTCCTATTGCCAACGTAACTTCTATTAGATTACTTCTATCTGTTGTTGCTGCTTTTGAATTTAGGTAGAACAGATGGATGTGAGGACAACATTTCTTCACGGGGATCTGGAAGAGGAGATCTCCATGAAGCAACCTAAAGGCTTTGCGGTGAAGGGTAAGAAAGAACTGGTATGCAAGCTAAAGAAGTCTCTATATGGGTTAAAACAGTCACCAAGGATGTGGTATCAGAAATTTGATACACTTATACGGGGACTTGGCTTCACCAGAAGCAAAGCAGATCACTGTGTGTATTTTAAATTAATTGGTGACTGTGTTATTTATCTGGTCTTGTATGTGGATGATATGTTGCTGGTTGGAAATGACAAAGAAATTATCGAAGATTTGAAGACCCATTTGTCCTCCAAATTCATTATGAAATATCTTGGTTCTGCAAACTATATTTTAGGCATGGAAATTAAAAGAGATCACACAAAGAGGAAGCTCTGGTTAAACCAGAGGAAGTATGTTGAGACAATATTGTAGAGGTTTAATATGCAAGATAGTAAACTGGTGAAGGTTCCTATTTCTGTAGGTTCAAAGTTATTTGTTGAATAGTGTCGCAAGACACAAGAAGAGGAAGAGGACATGTCCTGTGTTCCATATGCAAGTGCAGTGGGTAGCCTGATGTATTCGATGGTCTACACTAGACCAGACATTGCACATGCAGTGGTAGTACTGAGCAATTTTATGTCAAAACTAGGGGAGGAGCACTGGGCAACAATGAAGTGTGTTTTCAGGTATTTTCATGGCACTAGTGATTATGGTTTGTGCTACCAAGGAAGAAAAGGATTGGACAAAGTGTTGGATATTCGTGGCTTTGTTGATGCAGACTAGGTCGGAGATCCGGATCAGAGAAGATCTACAAGTGGGTATGTGTTTAAGCTATTTGGAGGTGTAGTTAGTTGGATGAGTAAGAAACAATTTGTAGTGGCACTATCAACTACAGAGGGAGAATACATGGCAGCCACTCATACAAGCAAGGAAACAATTTGTTTGCAGAGATTGTGTTCAAGTATGGGGTTAGTACAGGGATCTATAAGGATAGACTGTGACAACCAAAGTGCAATTTTCTTGGTAAAGAACCCTGCATATCATTCAAAGACAAAGCACATTGATGTTTAGTATCACTTTGTGAGGGATATGATAGAAGACAAAAAGGTGTTGCTGGTAAAGGTGGACACTTTGAAGAATACTTTAGATGGATTGACAAAATCTGTCAACTCTGAGAAGTTCTGTTGGTGTAGAGAAACAATGGGCATTGCAAAGCTGGATAAATGACTATGTTATCTTGTGGCCCCCTGTGGAAAGAAAACAACAAGTGGGAGAATGTTGGGTTGTGTTATATTATTTCCATGAATAGCCCACGTAGTTAACCGGGTGTTTAGAATGGGGGTGGAGCCTGCCCTTTGTTACACCGATTGCGTAGCGGGGGGAGTCACAAGGGGTTTGAGGGGTGCAGGTAACCCACTCTATGGGGTCCAAGGAAGCAACCCAAAAAATTTTGGTTTTGTACACTATGTTAGGTTGGGTGGACCTACCTATGTTTTTTTGCATGATTTTTTGCACATGGTTTTGGATGCGATGGTTTTCGGTCCATGGTTTTGGACGTGATAGTTTTTGGTCCATGGTATTGGATGCTTCAACATGTATAAATATGTATTGTAACATTGAAAGGAACATAATGAGAAATCAAGCTGGTAGTCTCGGTTTTTGGATCTAGGTGAAAATCTCTGTGTATATGTGTTTTATGTGTTATGCTCTTGCATTGTTTATTTTATGTGTTCTAGAATTCGTATGCAAGTAATTTCTATAGGAGGTTAAAACCTACATTGAAATTATACTTAGGAAATAAAAATGTTATAATACCAAAAACATTATTGTTTTTTTTTCCTCAAAAACATTTTTTTTTTGCACATAATAAATTAGTTCTACGCGCATTTTTTAAAAATGTTGAAAATTGACCCTAAAAAAAAACCCATTGTTCTAGTATCAACACTTTTCATTTTCAGGGTGTCTTTTACACAATTTTTGACAAAAAAATTCATTTTTACTGCCATTTTTAAAACATGTTCAAATTGACCCTAAAAGAAACCATCCTTCCACTATACACACTTTTCATTTTTAGCACTGTTTTTCATATTTTTTTGGGTTTTTTTTGGTGAAGGTTCTTGTTTCAAAGTTTACATTGTTAAAAAATATCTGAACCACCAGTGAACCAAAGGAGCCTATGGCAAAAAAAATCACAAATAAATCTGAACTTCCCAACTTAATTAATATTCAAACGTCATTCAACATTAAGAATGAACTAGAGAAATTGAAAATCCCTATTCCTCTCACAAAGTTAATGAGCAAAAACATGTACAAAGCCCAAGTAATGAAAGCTTTAAAGACAGGGGAAAATACTGACTCTGTAAATCTGAATGATGACCAACCTGAACTCCTTTTTGGACTGGAAGTTGAAGGTAAACCACATGAAGGAGGTGTTCCTCCATTCTATGCCACCCTGAATATTCAAGACAAAATTCTCCATAATGCTATGCTAGACTCAGGTGCCTCCCACAATTTAATGCGTAAAGCTGTTATGGAGAAATTACGACTTGACATTACTAGACCTTATAAAGACTTGTATTCCTTTGATTCCAGCAAGGTTCAATGCCTAGATCTTATCAAAGACCTATGTGTTACTTTAGCTCAAATCCCTACCAAAAGTCGTGTAATGGACATAGTGATTGTAGATATTCCCCCTAAGTATGGCATATTTTTGTCACACTCATGGGGAGTAAAATTATAGGGTACCCTACAAATGTATATGACCTTTACTACCATACAAGTCTTTGGGCAGTAAATAATACTATACAAGGAAACCTTGATGAAATTCATGGTGAGTAGTCAAGACAAGGCTCACAAATATCCACTTTATTTAGTTCACTCAGATTTGGATTCTTTTATTCTTTACAGTGATGGGTATCTCAAAACTCAAGTAATCAATGTTGAAACTGAAATTTCTAAAACAGACCTAACCCAATCACAAACAACAGAACTAAATACTCCTCGTGAACCTCTTTGGAACATGAGTTTTGATGGCTCCTGTAGAAAACATGGTTTTGGAGTAGGAATTTGGGTAGTGAACACAGGAAATAATCATGTTGAAGGTCACCCATATAGGCTTAATTTTCAGTGTAGTAGTAACATAGCAGAGTATAAGGCCCTTATTCAGGGATTGCAGTTTCTTAAAATGTATGGTGCTAAAAGAATCTCCATTCAATTGGATGCTAAATTAATTATAAAACAAATTAAATGAGAATATTCAACCAAACATCCTAGGATGAGAGCATACAGAGATGTTGTTCTTAACTTCCTAGAAATGTTTCTTGAATACGACATTTCTACAACTTCTAGAAAACAAAATATCATTCCAAACAATCTAGCTTTTTCAGCCAGCTCTTGTAAAATGCCTTATCCTAATCAAGAATATGCACTAGAGGTAAAACATTGACTAGTTGTACCTAATAACATGAGGTATTGGTAGGTGTTTGGAAATGATAAACATATTGAAAGTTTTGTGCAATCCAAAGATGAATTTCAAGATGATAGTATTGATTTGGAATCTAAAATAGATACTAAAATTGTTGTACACTCTAATCTAGAAAGGAAATTAGATAATTTAGATGTAAATACACCCGTAGATAAAGTTGTAAATAAGCTAGAATTGCTTGAAATAGACCTTGAAAAATAATAGTTTGAAACACTCCAGCGTAAAGATAACATTTTTCGTAGAGGTCTAGTGCCAATAGAAGTATTATTTGATTTCAATGATGTGGCTAAAAATCCAAAGATTGAGCCCTTAGGAACAATAGTTGAAGATTGTAATTTAGGTACTGAAAAATACCCCAAAATCATAAATCTATCTAAATCAATCTCAGCAGGTCAAAAACAAAAATATATTTCTTTATTAGAGGAATTTAGTGATGTTTTTTTGTGGACCTATGAATATCTTAAAACATATGATACATAAATTTTACAACACAAAATTCCAATTAAAGAAGATCGGAAACGCTTTAAACAAAAACTTCGTAGAATAAATCCGGTTCTGGTGCTTTTAATTGAGAAAGAAACCAAAAGAATGTATGATTTTGAGATCATACTTCCTCTTAGGTACTTTAAATGGATTTCCAATATTGTGCCAATCAGGAAGAAAACAGATGAAATCAAATTGTGCATAGATTTCATAAACCTAAACAAAGTTTCCATAAAAGACAACTATCCCTTACCTAAAATGGATCATATTTTGCAAAAGGTAGTTGGATCTTCTAGGATTTCCTTACTAAATGGATTCTTAGGTTCTAATTAGGTCTTAGTTCATCTAGAGGATCAAGACAAAACAACCTTTACCACTCCATGGGGTACCTTCATGTATCTGAAGATTCCTTTTGTATTAATGAATGTTGGGGCCACATTTCAAGGAGAAATGAATATTGCTTTTGCTGATGAAATTGGAAAATTTATTGTGATCTATCTAGATGATATAATTGTATATTCTAAAATGGATGAAGAACATTTGATGCACCTGAGAATAGTTTTTAAAAAATGTAGAAGGTTTGGGATTCCACTAAATCGTAAGAAAACAATGTTTGGCCTTGAAGAGGTAAAACTTCTTGGTCATATCATATCTAAGGAAGGTATCAAAATTGATCCTAAAAGGATTGAAGCTATTTTGAAAACAAATCACCGAAGAAATATTAAATAACTTCAGCCATTTATTTGGAGAATAAACTTCCTCAGAAAATTTATCCTTAACCTTGCAGAACTTATCAGAAACATCACAAACATGCTAAAACAAGATTTTGAAATCAGGTGGAACCTTAAATATAGGCAATCATTCGACTAGGTTAAAAAAGAATTAACAAAGGCACCAATCCTTATTAGTCCAAATTTAACTAAGGATTTTATTATTTTTTCATTTGCTTCTCAACATACTATTGCAGCTGTCCTTTTGCAGAAAAAATGATGATGGATATGAACAACCCATTTCTTTATTTAGAAAGGCCTTGAGGGATGCTTCATTCAAGTATAATATAATGGAGACCAGGCTTTCACAATGATTAAATCAATTAAATATTTCGTAGTATATATCCTTCATTCTCATATAATTGCTTATGTACCAAATAGTGTAGTTAAAGATATCTTGACACATAATGGACAAGATGAAAAAAGAGGCAAAAAGGTTGCGATCATATTGGAATACGACATGGAAATTAATCCAGCCAAGCTTATCAAAGCACAAGGATTAGCCAAATTGATGGTTCAATATAACTTTAATGATTTAGACATCAACTTTGTAGCTGAATTGGATGATCGAGAGGAACAATCCACTCCACAACTAGATGAGGCTTTCATGACCTCACCCTCGTATGTAGACCTTATTTATTTCTTATTTAATTTAAATTCTCCTCCTAGTTTAAAAAAAACAAAGGCTATATTTCTGAAGCTAAAATCAGTTAATTTTGCATCATAGAAAATGTTTTATATTGGAAACATGCTGATGGTATTCTACTAATGTGTTTATTGAGAGATGATGCAGAAACAACAATGCAGGTTTTCGATGAGGGTGACAGTGGTGTCCATTTGTATTGGAAAACCACTAGCAATAAGATCCTTAGATTTGGCTTTTACTAGCCTACACTTTTCCCAAATGTTCATAAAAGGGTAACCGATTTCCACAAGTGTAAAAACTTTGAGGGAAAAAGAAAGATTTTGCCTCTAAGTTTGAATCCCATATCTATTCAAAGCCATTTCCAATAGTGGGGATTGGATTTCATTGGAGAAATCCATCCTCCATCATCTTCTCAACATAAATGGATCCTTACTGCTACTTACTACTTCACCAAATGGATTGAGGTCACTCCTTCTAGACTAGCCACAGATTTTGTTATCATCAAATTCTTAGAAACCAATATCCTGTTTAGATTTGGCTGCCCAAAAAAGATTATTACAAACAATGTTGCAAACTTTAGGTCTAAGAAAATGATAGATTTCTGCAACAAATGCCATATCACTTTGAGGCATTCAACTTCATATTACCCATAAGGTAATGGGTTAGTTGAATCTTCAAATAAAAGTTTGGTAAATATTTTCAATAGGTTGTTAGCAGACAACAAAAAGTCATGGCACAACAAGCTGATAAATGCACTTTGGGCTGATAGGATCACCATAAAGAAATCAATTGGCATGTAACCATACCAATTGGTTTATGGAATGGATGTTGTTTTTCAATCCTCTTTGGGAGTTCCAGTCATGAAGTTAATTAAGGACTTGCATGCTGAGGAAAATGACATTCAAAGTAGAATTGATTAGACAATCCAGTTGTATCAATCCAGGGAAGAAGTCTATAATAAGGCTAAGGTCATCCATGTGAATATCAATAATTTTTTTGACAAAAGGACAAAAGAAGAAGATTTCACCTTGGGTGATAAAGCCTTAAACTGGGATTCTAGAATAGAAGACAATGGGAAGCATGGAAGGTTTGACAATTTATGGATTGGACCTTATGTCATTTATGTTTTCAAAGGGAATAATGCATTCTTTATCATAAATTTATATGGGACATAATTACCTAGTGGACCTATCAATGTCAGGATGCTCAAACGCTATTTCTCTCAGCAATAGAAGTTTTCCTAGAATTTATCATTCTAAATATCATTGTTGTTATTGTTTGGAATGGGTGACCTATTAACAAAAGTTGAAACCCACAGACAAGGCCCTCGACCCTAACCTTCTATTGATGAGTTACCATAAGCACTACAAAAAAGAAACCAGAGGTAGATATTGCTGAAATAAGACACTCAAGGCTATTGATCACATGTTCTTGGCACCTCAGAGCGAGAGTGCCATCCCCAGTTGGAGCCAGTGTTAGGGTCCAATAATCTATAGGATGTCAAGTTAATTGAGTATTGTATCTTAGGAATCTTATTTTGTAAATATTTCTCAGCTTGCCAATGATTTCCAAATAAATAAATAAAAGAATTAAAAAATGAAAATAGGGTATAAATATGAAAAATAGAAAAATAAAAAATATTGAAAAAAGAAGAAAAATATTGGACCCCATCAAAAGAAAGAAAAATAAGCAAAAGAGGAATAATGTTGAAAGTGTTCCAAGTCTAAATTCCACTACTCAAAATGTCATTACTAAAAATAAAGAGTTGTGTGCAACTTGTTCAAAATGCCACAATCACTAGTTTTTAGATTGATCATAAAATGTAATTATGATTAAACTCCTTTCAATTTCTGTAGATTAGATAGAGAATAAAGACTCACCGAACAATTTAATCTAGCTAAATCACTAGTTAGGTAGAAAATGACATTGATCCAAATGTTTAATCTCGATCAATAGGAGAAATAAGGGATAGGTTAGGTAGTTTTTCCATTCTGTATAAAAGAAAATAAAGTGGGTTTTCTAGTCTAAGTGCACCCTAGAGGAAAGAATAAAAAATGCTAGTTTAGATAAGGGTAGTTAGATTGGGTTATTTGTAAATATTTCCACATGTAATTTTATCCTAAGTTTTAGGATGGGATTAAAAAAAAAAGCCAAATATATGCGCTATGGATAATGTTCTTTATATGTTTACATTTTCCCTTATCCTAAGATCAAAAAGAAAATATTAAAGCGCAAGAGGAAAAAGTTGTTTGTCGTATTGATGTTAAAGTATACTTCACTCAGCACCCTCAAGATCCACTCCTACACTTCATCCACAAACTTTATTCATCTTTGGCCCCCTCTCCATTCTGTCATTACCGCCGGGGGGGAACGGGGTCTGGAAAGTATTTTTGCCCATCAGGCCCCATGCCTTATGTGTCACCCTCTAGCGATTTCGAATCGCTCCTCACTAAAACCATTAGTCACCTACTACCCCCACCAGAAACCACTTTCCCTCATCTCCTCTACTGCGCCCCACCACTTTTCCTTGGCCACTCTTCACCCACGACATAGAATAACCGTTGTCATATTAAATGCGTTCCCAGCCAAAATGACCATTCTCCATTCAATTAAATTTATCTCAGGTAACCATTCGGCTTAACAATTCTATACCATTTTCAATGGAACATTCGTCACATAATTTAAAAGCTCTTGCACCTATCGTTCTCATCCTTTTTTCACTTATGTTTTTTGTTATTGACATTTTCACATAGCAGTCACTCTCAGAGATATTATATGACCAAATCAAGATAGAAAAATTTATAGTTCCATTTCATTTTCACCTGATAGTTCATTATTCTACTATGCTCGATAAGCCGCCTCTGCATATTCACTATGTTCACATACTTTTGCAGTCATGCCTCCCAAGACTAAGACTCAAGATAAGCCCACTATTCCTTTAATTCTCCCTTCTGTAGATTTAGATCATATAACTTTAGCTGATAGGGATTATAGGATAAATGAAACTTAATGTCACTATGATTTTCTGGAATTGTATTGTTAGTTAGAGGATAAACAGATAGAGAAAACTAATGAAATTGGGCTCTCGGAGTCAAAACTCCCCAATTATATTTTACCCTTAACATTCCAAGCACTAGAATTTACTAGAAGGTGTCAAGCTTGCTATGTCCCTGCCCAAAGAGCCATCGTTTCCCATATAGGTGACATTCTTTTCACCATTACAACCCAATCCATTGACCAAATGATGTTCACACCACTGTGGAAAATGCTACCCCTATCTCCCCAGAATCCCTCACCCAGCTTTACCAAAAGTTGGACTTTGCCACCACAGCCAAAATTTTTGACATTTTCTTGCTAGAGAATGCCCAATCACCCAAAAAGAATCCACCATATCATTCTTCCATTTTCCCTTATTAGGCCAAGCCGATTATTTCCATGATTTCTTACATTTACGATATTATTATGGTCAATGGGTAGATGAGCCCATTTTAGGATTCCTATCCATATTTTTGACAGATAGCAATCCCTCATTGTTGTTCAACAATAGTCAATTCTTGGTTTATAGTATCCATGAACAATTCATAAAGTTTCCTACTGAACAAGTGTTCAATTACACTTCTATTTTGATTTATATGTTCCTATATTATGAGGCAGACAAAATCAGTTTTTCATTACAGAAGCTTGATGATATAGGGAACCAGAAATCTTTTGGACCTCATTGGTCATGAGAGAACATGAATAATTCACCTACAAGAGTTTATTGAAGATTTTTTTTCATCCAGCCATGAACGTTATGAATAGTGTAGTACAACCCATAATGAGTGAGGAAATCAAGAGAATTTTGGATTATTCAGACTAGGCAAAGACCGAGGATTGGTATTTACACAAAAATTACATAGAAATTAGGGTATATGGTTGTGAATTGTCCCCCTCTAAAGTCATCAAATACCCCCCAATGAGGATTATTTCCCTAGGGTATATCACGAAGATGTTGCAATTAGATGACATCCAATTTGTAGTGACCATGAAGAAGGCACAATTCAGAAAAAAGACACAGGTGGGCCCATTTGTGTCCAACACAAGGATAGAAGGTGAAAAGGAAGATAGAAAGGTTAAAGAAATTAAGTTCAATTTGAGCTTTACATGGTCTTATGACCCTTGTGGCATTATTTCAAAGCTCATAGTGGAGAACAAAAACACTCCTTACATCCATACTTCAAGGCCAGAGCGGTATGCCAATAAGCTGGAGTGGATAGAAAATACCTTGCAGGAAGTTGAAGAACAACTTTTTTCTACTTCTAGTTTGTAGTCTCCTATTCCTTAGGAAAAATCAAGCAAAATACATAGGGAGGAAGGATCATCATCTACAACTAGAAGTGAAGTTAAATAATTCAAAATCAGTTATAGGAAGAGAGCAAAGGTAACTCACAGAGTAGAATTGGACAACGAAACTGAAGAGAAGGAAACCATCATCATCACAGATTCACCACCTACAGCTACCAAAATCAAAACATATCCTACCGAACCTTCATCTTCAAAAGGACATGACGAAACTCAGCTGGAATCATAGAATGACCAAACAGAAAAAGAGAAGACAATTTTTGACAGGTACAGGGCGATAAATTTCATAAATGAAATTATAAAAAATAACACTTATAACACATTTTGGAAGCATTCCTTGAGCTCAAAAAGTAGGTTGCTATCAGTATTTGATAGAGAGCATGGAAAATTGTAGATGGCCTTTCTTGAGGCCTAGGTTCCACAGCCAAAATCAACAGCAGACAACAAGAGAACTAATTTTGAATTCAACACAAAAGGACATACATCCCACTGATCAAGTGGAGATGCACAAGGAAACTAGTGAAATAATATCCTTTGCTTTGACTAACACTACTATGTCACTTTCTAAATTGCACGTTTCTTTTGCAAATGTCTAGTCACAGTTGAAGATGGAGAAAGTCTCCTCCTTGGAAAAGGATAATAGGATTAAGTCTTTGGAAGACTTGGTGATTAAAATAGGAAATGATCCCAAAGATGTCAATGCTTCTGAGGATATTATAAAAAATAATAACCTGGACATTGTATCTTAAGAAGGTAGCTTAAGCCGCCATCCATAGAAGATCCAATGACCAAACATACTGAAGAAGGTGAAGCACATAAAGAAGATATGATGAAATTGATCATAGAACAAAATATATAGATTAGGCAGATGGAAGCAGAGCTTGAGAAACTGATAAAGGAGAAGGAAGACAGTCTGAAGATGGCCATTATCCCCTGGGATGCATACCTATTCTCAGCTTCCATCAATAGGGGCAACCACTGCAGCTACTTCTTTCACTTAAATTGCTAGTGCTGAATAGGTAACACATACACTACATAACATGTCACTACAATAAAAGGATATGGAGACTTTGCAGGGCAAACTCAAAGATTTGGATGTGCAAAAGGCCAAATCTAAAGCTGCTTGGGTTAATGAAATGGAGAAATACTAGAGACTGTTGGAGAAGTTGCACAAGGTAGAGAGAGACACTTCAATTGGTCTGACCTTGGCCCAAGCCAAGAAAACTATTTGGATGAATATATTAGACTCTATGAATGAGATTTCGGATTTTATCCAAATAATATTTGAGAAAAAAGAGCTGATAGAGAAGGGTACAAAAAATATTGTTCAAGGAATAGAAAAGTTGGGAGAGATTCTAACAGAAGACTATAATATAATCAAGTTCTTAAACTCAAAGTCCATGTATGAGCTGGAGGAGGTAGGAATCAATGATAGAACTACCAACATTCTGGAATTCATGAAAGTCTTGACAAAGAGAAATCTCATTAAGCAGTTGGAAGAGAGGTGTGAAACCTTACAGTTGTAGCTAAACAGGTTCACAAACAGAGTTGAAGCCTTAATCCAAAAGGGACTGCCCAGTATCTATGTCATAAATGATAAATTGATCACTCATGAAGAATATATCCTGAAGATGAAAGAAGTGGCTAGAAGCATCATCAATTTTGGTGGCATTAAGGGCAGTATGACAGCAAAGGCGTTTTTGGAAACTATTGTCAAACAATTTCCATGTACAGAATGAGATAAAACACATTTTTATCATAAAACCAACTTTTTCCAAATACACAGACGTAGATGAAATTTACCACAAGGTAACAAAATTTATAGTGACAGATGAAAAGAGATGGGAAGAATTAGTTGATTTACTCAAATGAAGGATAATTTAGGAGCAGTAAAAAAAACTTTCCAGCACAACAGCGAACACGACAGTCAGTTCAGCATCGGACCACTACTTCAGGTTGACTTAGCAACCGAAACCATCAAAACAGGGCCACCTTTCTTTTCAACAACCTACGTGGCCTATTATTTTTCCAGGATTATATGATATAATTTTTAATTAGGCTAATAATACATTGTCAGTTTGACAACGATTTTGTAAAGAATTTTTGTAATTTTCATTATAAACACTTCACCGTTTGAAGTATCAAGGATTGATTTCCGAATATAATTTCCTCTGTATACTGTAATTTTCAAAGCACTCGAGCATGAATAATACAAGGAACTTTCACAGGATTCATGTGGTGTACTAAATGGTGAAGAGTCTCTTCTTTCTATTTGTTTAAACATTGTCTTTCCTTTCTCTATTATTCTAAATTTATAAATTAATCAACATAAACTGTGATAAATAGGATTTATTACTTAGAGTACCCTATTTTGGATGTTGATAATTTTAATGTTTTGCATTGAATTCAGTTCAAGGAATTATTAATTTCTCCTTAGTCTCTATCGAACCTTACACTTCTGTTATTCGACAATTCATTTAATTTCTGAAAATATCCCCTTAGTGTAGCTTGCTCTCTGAGAACTCCTCTAAAATTGATGCAAAACATCAACTTAGTTTATAGACTCCATATCCTAATGAAATTATTACACTCAAGTCAAAAAAACCAATCAAACAAAGAAAACAAGTACAGTCATAACTAGCCTAAAATTTACATAAAAACAAAGCTAAATTAAATAGAGAGATCCCTCCCAGAAGCTGGCAAGGCTAGATCCCAGATTCCAAAGAGGTTTTGATGTTGTCCAATGTGTTTACTCCCTCAACCTCAAATACAAAATGACAACACACTCAAATGATTTCAAAAGAGACATCAAACAGTCCAAACAAACATAATGACACTTCTAGAAAAATAAATTCAAGTCAGGGTTGAAGCAAAAGCCAAATTTTAAAAAATTCTCAAGGCCTGCGCAGGTTAGCAATACAAAACAGAGAGCATGCATCCATTTTATTAGGTGAAATTTACAAAGAACTATGCTCTGTTAGTGAATGAAAACAGAATAAGCATCATAAACCCAAGAAAAAATAAAAATTCAAGAAATCAACCACATAGATCTGAAAGGTCATTAATTTATAAAGACTTAGGTCGAGATAAATGAGACGGATCATAAAGAAAAACTAAGGAAAAGAAATAGAATAGAGATGTTCCCCGATGGAGATGCCAATTTGTTGCATTGGACAAATCCCTCTTGTAGACCAGATCTGTCTACCTATATCCTTGACAGAAACGAGAAACATGCAAGACAATTGAACTTACTCTTTCACTAAGTTGAAATTTTTTTAATCAGAAGAGTTAGAGGCTAATGGATGAGCCTCTTACCTATTTCATGAAATGCTTGATTAAGATCCCTTGTTGTGATTTGATGTAATTCCTCAATGCTTGATAAGACCTGCAATCATAGACTATAAAGCGTTCAAAACCATATGCGTTATAATAATCCAAACAAAACTTAACCTAATGATCAAGGAAATTAGGAATTGAATTTTCCTAAATAAACATTATAAATAGTCATAAACCATTCATCACTCCAATAAGACAAATCAATGGGAGAAAGTGTTAATTTGTATTAATGAATGATAAAGAGGAGCCTTACAACCTTCACCTTGATGCTGTGAGGTCCCTACCAAATTCGTTCAATCTCCTCCTTCAATGACAGGCTTTCCAACCTCGAACTAAAAACATAATTTTCTCTTCTTTGAGTTCTGACCTCTTCAATCCCTCTACTGTCTAGTCATTTTATAGGCCAAGAGGAATAATTTTTAGATCCAAAAGAGGAGGATGAGACTCCTTAATCGAGGGACTAGGTTTCCATGAGAAAAGGGATTAAGATACATCCTCTAAGGGTTATAGTTTGAATAGTCATCACCTGGAAGCTTTAAATTGGGAAATATTCGACCAACTATGTTTCTATAATGCACTTTTTATTTTTGCTTTATTGAACTCACCTACGCGGGTTTATAGTGGCAAATGGAGCATAGCATTGTGTTGTTCTCAGAGTTGATTCTAGTGAATGTGTGGAAAATCTAGTAAAATCATTGCAGGTGAATCTTAACAAGGTGTGACAGTTATTTTCCCCAAATTTCTCATCTACTTCAAGATATTTTTGGTTGTTTGACTTCTAAGGGAGTTCATTCAAACATGTTCATGAATGGTAAAAGGATCCATAAAATGATCAAGTGTCATGCCGACAAAATTACATGTAGCATATGTAGATATCAATAGATACCTATGTGATAGAGCTTTGTTGTATGAAAAACATTATTATTAACATGGTTGATTTGCAAGGTATATCTTATTAGTTTATTTAGTTTGAGATCAATTACAATATTACGAGTTATACATGTATGGAAAATGATAGAGGATTTCTTGTGCTTACTTGGTGATTCATGAGAATGGTATAGGAGATAATTTTATGATTGATAATGTCATGATGCTACTACAAAGATTTATCTACACTCTTATGTTGATGAGGTTTAATATTGTTATGACAGTTTCATTTAGTCCCACATTTAGAAAGGGAGTTGATATTATTGGTCTTATATGGTCGAGTGATGTTGAAACTCGATTGCTTCATAATAGTTAAAGGCATGATATTGGTGGAAGCACTAGAATCTAACATAGAATTGTGTAGGAAGAGGTCACTGATAGCCAAAGTGAGCAAGAAAGCTTTATGCCCGAGATTTTGATCATAGATGTGAATGTTTTGTAATTCTTCTAGAATTTCCTCATCTTGAATCCTAAGGGATGTCTTTAGTCATTTTTGTTCCTCGGGAATATTAACAAATTCCTTTAGCAGAAAAATTATAGTGATGTTTCCAATGGAAGCCCCTATATCATTGTCAAGTTCGACTTCCTTCCCCTTTTCCTTCTTCCTATATTTTTTCCTAGGAGGATCTTTTTTTTTATTGACCTTTGTTGGAGGATTCTTCTCCAGAGGGACTTTGGTGATGGATTATTTAGGAGGGTCTTGCTTACATGATGGATATTCCTTAGGTGGTTTCTTAGGAGGTAAGGGGTCTTTGTAATTTTCCTTTCAAGAATATTGGTCGCCTTTGAATCTTCCCTGGCCATGAGGACTAAGAATGGATTCTTCATTTTCTTCCTTAAGGGTGACCCCACTAACGGGAGGATGAGTGTACGGTCTCCATAGAAAAATGTTGAATACATCAACTTCCACAAGATTGGCTTTCTCATTTGTTTTCTCATCCTCATTTTCATTCTCTTCACCCTCTTCATCATCCGATGAAGAGTTTGGCTTAACAAGATTAGTTGGGGCTAACGTGTTTCGAATTTTAGAAGAGCTAGACCAATCTTCTTCATTTTTCCTTTTGGGAAAAGGTTGTCCTTTAGGGATATAAATCTATTTTTGTGCACTTTCCAAGGTAGTTATCTTATTCATGACAACCTTGTTGTGTGCATTGGATTATTCAGTGAACCTATCCATATTTTTTAGTATAGTGAGGAAAAGTTCTCCATGTTGGTCTTTGGACTTCTCCTTCTTTTCAAATTTAGTTCTAGGGTGGTCATTTATATCAACCTTTGAAATTTGTAGGTTTTCATCAACTTCCATCACCATTTCCTTAGGGTCAGATAGGGTGGATGGTTTATTATCCATTAACACATAGGTTAGGTGGCCGCCCATGGCTTTTATGAATTCGTCAAGAATGTTAGTTTTAGATGGCTTCAAGTGATATCGTATATGTTTTTATACCCTATCAAATGTTTAAATGAATTCTCGCACATCTTCCCTTCCCTTGGTTATCTGGTAGAACTTTTTAATGTTGAAGGTTCCTTGTGCATTGCATGACCAACTTTTCATGAATACTTCCTCAAATTCATTGGAGTGGTTAATGCACCCAAGGGGAAGGCTAATATACCAATCTCTTTTTTTTCCCTCAAGTGATAAAGAAAAAAGCATCATGATCTGATCTTCATCAAATATCAATACAGGGGACAACTACAAGTAGAACTCTTTAACAAAACCATGGGTAGTCAAAGTAGCATTCCCTTTGAATTTGGGCAACCATCTATTAATTTTTTCAGGAAATGGCTTAAGATCATTGATTAATTTCAAAGGAGAAAAGAAACTAACCAAGTGCCTTTCACTCTTGTTCATCTTGAGTTGATCCTGTTCAGAGTCAGTGCTTGAAGTAGATGCCATTTCTAGAGATTGATCACTGACTTTCTGGAATTTGGGGAAAAGGGACGTTCCAACAGGTGATGGAGATCACTTTTCCCATTTTGCAGTAGCCCTATTCAAAGGAGGAATGTTGTCACCTTCAAGTAAACTAGGGGATTAGATAATCAATGGACTTGCTAGAGGAATATCTATAAATGTCATCAATGAATCAATTCCTCAATGATTCACTAGGAAGGTATACTTGCTTCCTCCATTGCAATGTCACCAAAATGTTACTGCTCAGACTAGTAGAGCACCTAAGGGGAATTCCTAAAGAGAAAATTATAGGCCAAGGACAACGAATGGAGTCTTAGCCCACTGTCACCTCAGCTAAGGCTCCCTTCTATTTATAGACTTTCACCAATGGGAGGAGACCCAATATGTACAGAGTCACTAATGAAAGATAATTCAATGGGTATGAGTGACCCAGACCCTTTCCTAGAAGGTTTTGAAGGATGGAGCTTGCTTTATTTCTAAGCAAGGTACTATGTGCCTATAGGGAAAGGAAAATGATTTTGGGGGTTAGGTGTACGAGAATAGACTTTTAAAGGAGTTTCCCACACCCTAAATCCTTGTTAGATTCAGTATGTTGGATGGTTATTGAAGAATATTCCTTTGAAGGAGTGGGACCACATGGGGTGAAGTGGACCTGATCTAGAGTATGAGGAAGGTATGAAATAATGAATGATTTTATTACCATAGAAAAGGTCGGAAGGATCAAAGAAATTATTTCACTCAAGGATGTTGTTTTTACACTGGGAAGTGCTAGCCTTGGGAATGGGAGGGAAAGTTTTGGTTGCAGAGTTAAGGCTTCAATTTTCTCCCAAATCCACCATCGAAATGTATTCAAATATAGAGGAGGGCTAGAAGAGAGGCTATCGCATGAGATCCTAGGAGATCGAACTTTTTCAGTGCCTAACTTGTCAGGAAATGGATGCCCTAGACACCACAATATGGCTAGACTTGGGAGAAGTTGAAAGAATAGGATTTTGGGTGGCCACCCTTGGTATATTAGTGCCTTAATACTTAGGATAATGGGGTCTATGCTAATTATGTGTACTATTTATTGGTTTCCAATCAAGTAGACCTCAAAATTACTTCACAAACCCTTTAGGTCTAGTAAAAAAAATCTTGCAACTTTCATACTTCGAATGTGAAAGAGGAATGACTTGTAAAGGTAAAGGTTTAACTCTAGGATATTTTTCTCATGGTCCAAAGCATGGAGATAACTTTATGATATAGACAATCCCATAATATTAAACATTAATTTTCGTGCAACGATTAGCCTTAAAACAACGAAAATTCCCACCGAACATATATGACAAAAGAAACAAGAATAGCATAAAAAAATTCATGCTTACATGCAGTAGAGCATATCCAACCATTAAAAAATGACAATCAATAAGCTCCAAGTGAAGATATACCAATAACCATACATAAAAATCATCCATAAATGCTTCAATTCATCCTCGAGAAAAAAGTGTGAAATTATCTAAAGAAGATAGAGATCCAATCAGAAGCGATGATGAGAAATTACTCAACTCACTTGTATTTATAAACATCTAAGGAGTCTTGCATTGTGTTATATTCTTTCCATGAATATTAGGTGGGACGAACCTACCTATCGTTTTGTGCTTGGTTTTAGCACATGGTTTTGGACGCGATGGTTTTTCGGTCCATGGTATTGGATGCTTCAGCATGTATATGTATGTATTGTAACATTCAATGGAATATAATGGAAAATCAAGCTAGTAGTCCCAGTTTTGGGATCCAGGGGAAAATATTTGTGTATATGTGTTTTATGTGTTATTCTCTCGCATTGTTTATTCTCTATTCTGAGAATTTGTAAGCAAGTATTTTCTGTATGGGGTTAAAACCTACATTTTGTATCAGAGTTGTTTGGCTTGAAGGGGACGCCTTTATTGCTGAGGGGTTTCACTCGGGCCTATGGTAGAACTTGTTTAGGGGAGATCTACAGGATTGATTCTTGTGCGGAAAGAAGATGGCAAGCAGTGGAAAGATAGAGATCAAGAAATTAAATGGTTAGAGTTTTGAGTTGTGGAAACTCAAGATGGAGGATCTATTGGTGGATAAATATCAGTGGATCATGGTAGATCTAGGTACTAAACCAACGGGAGTGTCTGATGAAGAATGGAAGAAGTTTGATCATAAGAAAAAGAGCACAATACGATTTTATGTCTCAGATTCAGTATTATTGAATGCATCAGGGGAAGCTATGATGAAGGTTTTGTGGGTCAAGCTAGGGACTTTGTACCAATCTAAGTCTCTGGTGAATAAACTCTTCCTACAGAAAAATTTGTATAACCTGAGGATGAAGGATGGAGACTTGGTGACAGAGCATATGATTGCATTTAATACTATGGTAAGTTAGTTATTGTCTGTTGATATTAAGATTTTAGATGAAGATTTAAGTGAATTAGTTTGTTGTGTTATCTACTAGATTTGTGGAATAGTTTGGTTATTGTAATAGGTAGAAATGAAACTGACTTGCAGTTTGATGAAATAGTATCATCCTTCCTAATGGAGGAGATGAGACGGAAAAATATGGAGAGCCACAATGGTGATGCCTTGTCTATATGAGAACAATCCCAGAATAGAAACAAAAATAAGTCATCGAGTGGGAGATCTAAATCTAGAGGGAGATCTAAATCTGCAACAAAACCTGTAAATGTGGTGTGTTGGAAATACAAAAAGGAAGGGCACTACAAAAGGGACTGTAAATCTAAAGCTCCTGATAAAGGAAAGGGATCTGATGATCCTCCTTTTGCAGAGGCGAAAACCACCACAAATGAAGGTGGGGATGTGTACTTGGCTTCTTCAAGTACACATGTATATCATGAGGCATCATTGATTGACTCAGGTGCATCCTTTCACTTCACTCCCCAAAAAGAGTCGTTTTGCGAGTATGAGAAATATGATGGTGGTGATGTCTTCTTGGGGGATGATAGGAAGGCTAGAATCGTTGGTCACGAAATATTAAAGTTGAAGTTTCAAGGTGGAAGGGTTAGAACACTTCCAAGTATTCTGCATATTCCTGCATTGGTCAGAAATCGGATTTCTATAAGCAAGTTAGATGATGTAGGTGTAAAAATAGTGTTCAAGAAATATGCCTACAAGATGGTTCTCGGAGCACTAGTATTGATGTGAGGAGTTCGATTTCAAACTATGTACAAGCTGCAAGGTAGCACTATTGTTGATGGGCGCAACAATTCTGTGGTTCGAGAAAGTGGAATAGAAAATCTAGTGGTCTTGGGAGAAAAGACCATACTATGGCATCAAAGGCTTGGACATATTGGAGAGAAGGGCCTTCAAATACTTCATGGTAAAGGTATGGTAGAAGGTATGACTAGCATCTCTCTAGATTTTGATTTCTGTGAAAATTGTGTATATGGGAAGCGGAATCAAGTGAGTTTCCCTTTTGGTTGTAAGAGGAGGAAGCAAATATTAGATCTTATGCAGAGTGTTGTGTTTGGACCTGTGAGGGTTCCATCACTGGGTAAGTCTATGTACTATGTATCATCTATAGATGACTTCTCATGGATTACATGGATATATTTCCTCAAGAAATCTAAATTCTTTGATAGGTTTAAAGAATTAAAGACTCTGGTGGAAATCAAGACAGAGAAGAAGATAAAGGTTTTGAGGATAGACAATGGTGGAGAATTTTGCAACAAGGAATTTGAAGAATTGTGTAAGAAGTGTGGTATATCACGACAGAATACTACTCCATACACACCTGAGCAAAATGGAGTTGCAGAAAGAATGAAAAATACATTGATGAAAAGGGCAAGAAGCATGCTTAGTGGTGTCGGGTTAGGACTAGAATTTTTGACAGAGGCGGTGGAGACAGCAAGTTACCAAGCCAACGAATCACCTTCATCAGCTTTGGAGGATAAGACTCTACAAGAGGTATGGACTTGTAAGAAACCCTCTCTTTCACATCTGAGGGTATTTGGATGTGATGCATATGTACATGTTCCTAAGGAGAAAAGAACCAAGTTGGATAGTAAATCTGAAAAGTGCATCTTTATTAGGTATAAGGATGGTTTAAAGGGTTATAAGCTTTGGAATCCAATAATAAGAAAGGTTTTATATAGCTGAGATGTGGTGTTTAGAGAGGTGAAATATGTTATTAAACATGAAATGCCATCAAAGGAACATCAGAAGATAGATTTTGAGCTAAAGGACGAAGAATCAGACTCTACAATAGAAGAAGAATCAGAAGATGAAGAGCCACAAGCTCTGGTTGTGAGAATATCAATTTGACAAAGAAGGCAGTGAGAAAGGGATAGTCCATCTGCTTTCTGTTCAAATATTTCTTTATCTATTACTAATGATGATCCTAGAACTGTGAAGGAAGCAGTAGATTGAGAGGATGGAAAAATATGGAAAGAGGCCATGGTTGATGAAATGGCATCTTTGCACAAAAATGAGGCATGGGATCTAGTGAAGTTTCCAACTGGAAGGAAACCCATTGGCAGCAAATAGGTGTTAACGAAGAAGACAAATGCATAAGGAAAGGTGGAGAAATAAAAATCTTGGTTGGTAACAAAAGGTTATTCCCAGGTGCCAGGAATTGATTTTGGGGATATTTTTTCTCGTGTTGCTAAGGTAGCTTCTATTAGATTACTTTTATCTATTGTTGTTGCTTTTGATTTTGAGGTAGAACAAATGGATGTGAAGACAACATTTCTTCATGGGGATCTGGAATAGGAGATTTACATGAAGCAACATGAAGGCTTTGCGGTGAAGGTAAGAATAAACTAGTATGCAAGTTAAATAAGTCTCTGTATGGGTAAAACAGTCATAAGGATGTGGTATCAGAAATTTGGTACATTTATACGGGGACTTGGCTTCACTAGAAGCAAAGTAGATCATTGTGTGTATTTTAAATTAATTAGTGACCATGTTATTTATCTGGTCATCTATGTGGATGACCTGTTACTGGTTGGAAATGACAAAGAAATTATCCAGGATTTGAAGACCCAATTGTCCTCCAAATTTGACATGAAAGATCTTGGTGCTGCAAACTATATCTTGGGCATGGAAATTAAAAGAGATCGGACAAAGAGGAAGCTCTGGTAAAACCAGAGGAAGTATGTTAATATAATACTGCAGAGGTTTAATATGCACGATAGTAAGTGAAGGTTCTTATTCCTGTAGGTGTAAAGTTATTTGTTGAACACTCTCCCAAGACACAAGAAGAGGAAGAAGAGATGTCCCATCTTCCATATGCAAGTGCAGTCAGTAGCCTGATGTATGTGATCATCTGTACTAGACCAGACATTGCACATGCAATGGGAGTATTGAGAAGGTTTATGTCAAAACGAGGGAAGGAGCATTGGACATCAATGAAGTGAGTTTTCAGGTATTTGCGTGGCACTAGTGATTATGGTTTGTGCTACCAAGGAAGACCAGGATTGGAGAGAGTTTTGGATATTAGTGGCTTTGTTAATGTAGACTGGGTTGGAGATCTAGATTAGAGAGGATCTACAAGTGGGCATGTGTTTAACCTATTTGGAGGTGTAGTCAATTGGATGAGTAATAAACAATATGTAGTGGCATTATCAACTACAAAGGTAGAATGCATGGTAGCCACTCATACAAGCAAGGAAGAAATTTGGTTGTAAATATTGTGTTCAAGTATGGGGTTAGTGCAGGGAGCTATAAGAATAGAATGTGACAGCCAAAGTGTAATTTTCTTGGAAAAGAACCCTTCTTACCATTCAAACACAGGGCACATTGATGTTCAATATCACCTTGTGAGGGATATGCTACAAGACCAAAGGGTGTTGCTGGTAAAAGTGAACACTTTGAAGAAAACTGCAGATGCATTGACAAAATATGTGAGCTCTAAGAAGTTCTCTTGGTGTAGAGAAACAATGGGCATTGCAGGGCTGGATAAATTACTAATCTCTCATGTGGCCCCCTGTGGCCCCATATGGAAAGAAAAGAAGTGGGAGAATGTTCGTTTGTGTTATATTCTTTCCACAACTATTAGGTGGGACAAACCTACCTATGGTTTTGTGCATGGTTTTAGCACATGGTTTTGGGTGTGATCGTTTTTTGGTCCATGGTATTGGATGCTTCAGCATGTATATATATGTATTGTACTATTGAAAGGAATATAATGAAAAATCACGCTAGTAGTCCTGGTTTTGGGATCGAAGGGAAAATCTCTGTGTATATGTGTTTTATGTTTCATGCTCTCGTATTGTTTATTTTCTGTTCTTAGAATTCGTATGTAGGTAATTTTTGTAAGGGGTCAAAACCTAAAAATAAAATAAACTCCTTGGTATATGTAATCCCTAAAAATAAAATAATGTGCCAATAATACAACCTTTTGGTCACGAGCCCACCAAACTAGCTCATAAATGAAAAAGTATGTCTCTTAAGAGGTTGCATAATAATGTATGCATGTACTAGGACCCTCTAAGAGGCCCAATGAGGTCCATGGGTTCCAAAATGAAGAATAAAATGCTAAAAGGCACTGGACAAGGGGTTGGCCCCTTGTAATAACTTATGGTGTTCAAAATCATTATGGGGGTCACACAAGTGTCCTCTTCGGTCTCCAAGTAAATTGAAGATGCTTGTAGGTTTCCCTCAAGGGCTAGGATGAAAACGTAGGAGATGACACATCATCAGAGAAGTCCCGAATCATCTTCGAAGTGTATGGTGTAGATTTGGGGCCAACTAGGCATGATGGATGATGAGCTGCTCATTATTTCACTCAAAAATCAAATTTCTCATAATCACTCATAACCTGAATGAATGCGTATGTCTCAATTAGATGATCCTAACACAACTCATTTCACTCAAATAGAGTTCGTATGAGGAAGATAATTAGTTCTGTCCAATTTGCCAAACAAAATAAATTTTGCAAAAAATGTACAATCACTGCATAGCCAACAGTCCATACTGCTCAAATGGAAGGTGACTGGGCACGATTAAAGGTCGGTCAATGCCTATCAAGCTCCTCCAAGAGATAGATGGTGGTTGGTTTGTAGGTGGGTGATGTGGCATGTTCTAATTGGTTTAGAGAGGATCAATGAGGAAAGGAAAATTGGTAAGCCCAGAGGCTGCTACGTGTCCCTCCCCAAAGGACCACATAATCAGGGCATAGTAAAATTTATGGCAGATCAGGGGGGGTCGAACCCAAGCCCCACACCATACAAACCTCACACCTTACCATTCCACTACCACATTAAAACTTAACACATAATGGGTTCCACATATATTTGAAGTTTAATGTGAATGCGGTTGGGGATTAGGACAGCCAGCCCTCCCATGTGAACACTACCCAATGGCAATGGTTACAGCTATCCAACCGTCAAGTCAAATGTTGCAGAAACCACAACATTTAATGCCATATATGTGAACACATAACATAGCCGCTCATTAACGGTTTCAGAAACTACATAGATAATCCACCTAACCACCAGTTAAGCCACCAACAAACCACTACATGTGAGTCCTCCACATAAACTACTGGGAAACGATTATGAAACAACGCGGAATTTTCATTAATCCATGATTAACGTTAATTAATTTGCAATCATCATTAACTAAACCCAAGTTTAATTCAACAGAGAATCTGGCGATCCACCAATTTCGGCACCAACTTCAAAATTAGTGGGACTAACTAGATTTCCTAGAGTTTTAGTGGAGGTTTTTGAGGTGAAAGTAGTTTTGGTCATAACTGGAGAAAAATTTGATGAAATGGAGCTTATGAAAATGTGTTCCTAGCTAATTTGAGCATTCTGAACACATTGTAGTAGGTGTCAAGAGCAATAGAACTTTGTAAAAGAACATTTTTTCCATATTGAGCTAATATAGAGGCCTAAGACATGGAAGTTGGACCAAGGAGATGTAGCCCAGAAGGGGCGAACTCATTCATCAAAACGTTGTGTTAAGTGTTCATGTTTATGGTTTGTTGTAATTTTCATTGTTGTTCTTCAACACTTGTTTTTCATGCTCTTTTTCTCATATATATCACATAAAACTTGATAAAATTTACATGTTTCCAATCAAAAACAGCATAAGAGAACCATGCACATGAAGCAATTGAAAAGCAATTGTTTTTTAAATATGAAGTTGAAAGTAGCACAACAAAACAAGAATTCAACAATAGATGAAGTTGGTGTAAGAGAAAAGGTTATTTTCTTGATTGCTTGAGTTTGTGCAAGTAGGGTTTTAATGCTTGCAAATTTGTGACGCTTACAAGGTTAAAGTTGCAGAGAGGAGAAGGGAAATTGTTGGTTGTAGCTCCTGAGGTAATTCCAAGAAGAATGAGAGCCATAAGTCCTCAATCTCCTCCCAAAGTTCCAATTCCAGCCACAGTTGAAGGACCTCACGTTTTACCTTCAATTTAGATTGAGGAGGTACAAGCAGTACCAATAGCTAAGCTTGAATCCAAATCCATCATGTCTGGAGCAAGAAACACTGAAGGTCTCTCAGAAGAGGAATCATTCAAGAAAGCTTTCTGTGACTTCATTGACATGGTTAGAGTCCTCTATGAAGAGCGGAACACTAGAATGGTAGGAGAGAGTTCTAAGCCTGCACATGGAGAGGGAAGCTCAAGAGAAAAGAAAGATGAAAAGAAGGATTCAAAGGGTAATTGAGGAAAGCCTCCTCCATCTCCACCATCTTCATCTTCCTCATCATATTCATCATCCTCAACATCTCAAATAGGAACAACTTCCACTTCCACCACAAAAACTATTCATACTCATTCAAAAACCCCAAAGGAAAAAGCTCCCTTACTCAAATTGGACATTAAGTTTGAACTTCCCATGTACAATGGTGAAGTGAATTTGGAAATGTTAGACAATTGGATTTGACAATTGGAGGTTTATTGTAGACAAAACCTTCAAGAAGATGACATAAAAATATGGTTTCCTCCATTGAGGCTAGAAGGAGAAGCATTAGTCTGGTGGGAAGGAAAGACTCAAGAGGAAATGTGAATTCATGGTAACATATCCATTTGTTGTGTTGAATTTGTTTCTAAAATTAAAAGATAGTTTTATCCTTTAGCCTATATGAAAAAAGACATTATGAGTTGGCATAATTTTAGGCAGCTTAAAGGCCAAACAGTCCAAGACTATACTTAGGAGTTTAGAAAGAGGGCATTGTTGTTAGGAGTAAATTTTAATTCCCAAGATGTGGTATTGAAATATATTGGGGGTCTACATTCCTATTTAAAACATAGTATCCTTATGTTCAATCCAAGCAATTTGGATGAGGTATGTGAGGAAAGAACATCGAGGAAGAGGGTAGTAAGAAGAAACAATTCAATGGTAAGGAGAAAGAAAAGAGATGAAAATGGAATGGAAGGAATAATGCAAGCATGAAGAAATAAGGGGAGACAGCTATATGCCAAAATGGTTCCAAAGTTGGGCATGATGAAGCCCATTGCTAGGAATTACATCCTGAACTAATTCCTAACAAACCAAACAATAAGGGAAAACAAATGATGACCGCTACCACACAACATGATCTTGGAGAAGGTTCTAGTGATGACAACAATATTTCAGCCATGGTCACAAAAGGAAAAGAAGTTGTTGCAAGCACTAGTTCCTCACATAGTTAGAACAAGATTCTAAATGAAGAATGAAGAATATATTTGTTCCATGTAAGGGTAATTTCAAACTATACAAATATTGATGCATTATTTGATAGTGGGTCATAATCAAACTTAATTTTAGAAGACTTGGTCGAAAATCTTAACCTTGAAACTGTACCTCATCATAAGCCATATCCATTGGGTTGGATAGTCAATAATGCAAATTTACACATTACAAGGAAATTCTTATTCAAGTTTTCCATTACTGAAAAGTTCATTGATGAAGTTGGGTTAGATGTAGTTACACTTGACATCTCAGGAATCATTTTGGGTAGTCCACATTTGTATGATAGTAAAGAAGTAATTTATCGCTGTGAGAACAAATACTTATTGCTCAAGAATGGGGTGGAGTACATTGCGAGAACCCATCGCAAAAAGATAAACATTTCTTTGGTTAATGCAGGGAAAATGAAGAGACTAGTAAATGCAAGAAAAAATTTTGTGCTTCTCAGGATCAAGAAAAATAATGATATTGATTATGAATATTTTCAATGTTGTGATGACAAATTAAAATCTGATTTGTTTAATGTGGTAAGCAAGCATTGCGATATTTTTCAAGAACCAAAGGGTTTACCTCCCAAGAGGGGAATTCAGTATGAGATACAGCTGCAGCAAGATGTTCCACTTCCAAACATTGGCATGTATCGTATGTCGGTTATGGAATGCATGGAAATAAAGAATAAAATTAAAGAAATGTTGAACAAAGGTATCATATCCCCATCCACTTCACCATGTGCTTCACCCATTGTCTTGGTTCCAAAGAAGGATGAGACTTTGCGCATGTGTGTGGATTTCCGTGCACTTAACAAAATAATGGTAAAGAATCATTATCCACTCCCAAGAATTAATGATTTTCTTGATAAGTTGAGGTATGCAAAGTATTTCACTAAGTTTTAATTACGAAGTAGCTATCATCAAGTTAGAATCACTGAAGAGGACATTTAGAAAATCGCATTTAAAACTAAACAAGGCTTGTTTGAGTGGCTTGTTATGCCTTTCCGTCTTACAAATTCTCCATCTATTTTCGTGAGAGTTATGAATGATGTATTGAGACCATCTCTAGATGATTTTTCATTGTTTACTTAGATGATATTCTAATATTCAGTGAATCCAAAAATGAACATGTCATGCATGTAAACAAAGTACTTGATGTCTTGAGAAAAGAACATTTGTTTTTAAAGATGTCGAAGCGTGAATTTGACAAGACTTGTTTAGTGTATTTGGGACGCATTGTTGGAGGAGGTGATATGAAGATAGACACCTCGAAGGTTGAGCTCATTCTAAATTGGCCCAAGCCAAATACAGTTACAATGGTAAGAATATTTCTAGGGGTAGCACAATATTGGTGGAAATTTATTGCTAATTTTTCTTCCATTGCAACACCACTACATGCATTGAATAGTGTTAAGAAATTCTTCCATTGGGGAGATGTATAGTAGAAATCACTTGATTCTTTGAGGAAAACAATCAGTTCAACACCGGTTTTCACTCTTTTGGATATTAGATAGTCATTTGAGATTCATATGGATGCTAGTAATTATGCCATGGGAGAAGTTCTTATGAGGCATGGTAAGATGATTTCATTCACTCTAAAATTTTTAATGGAGCTATGACTAAATATCCCACTTATGAGAAAGAACAAATGGAAACACTACTTGATGGGGAAGGAGACCATTATCCCTACTGACCATCAACCATTGCAATACTTACAGTCAAAGTTGCAACAATCATGACACTTCAGATGGATGGGTTTTCTACAAAATTTTCATCTGGTTATCAATTAAAAAAGGGAATCTACAGTAAGGTAGTTGATATGCTTTCTAGGCCTATTGTAAATTCATCTATTTTACTCAAGAAAAATTTTGTTTTGCATGAAAGTTACATTGAGTAAATGCATATAATAGTGGGTTTAGAGATGTGTATGAATGCATCAGTCAAGGAAACCAAATTGAAGGGTTAGGTTACCATGTACATAACAGTTTGATGTATCACTTGGGAAGTTTATATATTCCACAAGGAGAAAGAAACAATATCATAAGGGATGTGCACACTTCATTGATTGCTGGACACTTTGGTGTAGGAAAGACAATAGAAAATATCGAAAGGTATTGTTATTGGACACACATGTTTGATAATGTATCTTGTTTCATTAGAGGATGTTCTTTCTGTGCAACAAGTAAGCCTAACAATAGGAAAATAGGATTGTACACTCCACTTCCCGTACCTTCATGTCCATGGGGGAGTATCTCAATGGATTTTGTAGGAGGTCTTCCATTATCAAGGAAAGCTCATGATTACTTATATGTAGTTGTAGACAGGTTCAGAAAAATGTGTATTTTAACACCATGTAAAAAGAAAATTAGAGCTTAACAAACAGCTCATATTTTCTTCCAAAACATTTGGGTTCATTTTGGTCTTCCTACTTCCATTGTAAGTGAATGAGATTCTTGATTTGTTGAGAATTTTTGGTCAAATTTGTGGGACATGATTGACACTATGTTGAAGAAGAGTACAACCTTTCATCCACAAACAGATGAAAAAACCAAGGCGGTAAATCAGACAGTCATTCATCTTCTTAGAGGATATTGTGGAAAACATCCCAAGTTGTGGTAAGAATAGTTGCATTACATACAACATGCATACAACAGGGAAAAAAAGTCTTCCACAAATACATTGCCATTTGAGTCAAGTTTTGGGTACTTTGCCAAGATCGCCATTGGAATTCATCTTTGAGAAATATGTCACCATCGATGGTCATAGTGACATTGATAAGGGAAGGAAGTTCATAGAGAAAATTCAGTTAATACATCACACAGTCCAGGAATAGCTTGAGAGATGTCAAAACAACCACAGGGAAAGGCATGATAAACAACGTGTCGACCATAAATTTCAAGTTGGAGATGAAGTTTTATTATATATTAGAAAAGAGAGACTTCAAGGGGAAGTTAAAAAGCTTAAGCCAATCTATTATGGTCCTTTTACAATTGTGGAAAAGATTCGTAATAATGAATTTAAGCTAGATTTGCCTCCTTATATGAAAATATACTTTGTTGTTAATGTTGAGAATTTGAGATTGTTTGAGCCTTCTATGATTGATGATGAAGGAGAGCATGTTCAACTGCCATCAATAGAGTATTTCTCCCAAGAATATCTTGATGAGCTTCAACAAGATCTCATACTTGACCGAAGAAACAGAACTTCAAAGAGAGGGAATGTCGAATATCTTAAAGTGGGACTCAAGGGACAAAATCCTTCTAAAGCCAATTGGTTGTAGATCAAGAAGGTGAGGGATCTTTACCCTCACGTTCTGAACAACTGATAGTATCTTTTGGGGTCCAAAAGGCTTCTAGTGTGGAGGAATGATCAGGTGCTCAAAATTTAGCTGAAAAATCAAAGTTCTCAAAATGACTCAAAACCTAAACAACCGCTTATGTCTTGGAAAACTGATCCTAACATAATTCATTTCACTCGAAACAAAGTTTGTATGAATAAGATAATGCGTTCTGTCCTCTTTACCAAACAAAAGAAATTTTTCAAAAAAAAAATGTACAGTCACTGCACATTGAGCAGTTCATACTGCTGACGCGGTAGAGGACTAGGCATGGAAAAAGGTCAGTCAACGCATATGAGGTTCCACCAAGTGTCAAATGGTGGTTGGTTTGTAGGTGTGTGATGTGGCGTGTTTTCATTGGTTTAGAGACGACCAATGAGGAGGGGACAAGTGACAAGCTCGAAGGCCACCACGTGTCCCTTCCCAAAGGGCCACACAATCAACATGCAGTAAAATTTATGGCGGGCCGAGGGGGTTGAACCCAGGACCTTTGCCATAAAAACCTCACACCTTACCATTCCACTGTCATGTTACAACTTAACACATAACGATTTTTGCATATATTGGAAGTTTAATGTGAATGCGGTTGGGGTTAGGAGGGCCAGATCGTGAGCCAACCCTCCCATGTGAACACTACACAACGGAAATGGTTATGACTATCCAAACGTAAGCTCAAACGGTAGTGGAAACCACAACATTTAATGCCATATATGTGAACACTTAACATAACCACCAGATAATGGTTTCGGACACTGTGGGGATAATCCGCCTAACCACGAGTTAAACCATCAACAAACCACTACATGTGACTCCTCCACATGAACTGTTAGGAAATGGTTATACTACTGCGTGGAATTTTCGTTAATCTGAGATTAACGTTAACTAATCTGCAATTAGCATTAATTAAACTCAAGCTTAGTTCGGCAAAGAATCTGGTGGTCCACCAATTTCTACACCAACTCCAAAATTAGTGGGACTAACTCGAGTTGCTCGATTTTTAGTGGAGGTTTACTAAGAGAAAGCAATTTTGTTCATAACTCGAGAAAAATTCTAATAGATCGAGTTCAGGAAAAGGTGTTCCTAGCTAATTTGAGTATTCTAAACACATTCAAGCAAGTTTTAGAAGCAATAGATCTTTGTAAACTAACATTTTTTCCATATTGAACTAATATAGAGGCCCAAGAAATGGAAGTTGGACCAAGGAGATTTAGCCTAGGAGGGGTGAAATCCTTCATCAAAACACTGTGTTAAGTGTTCGTGTTGATGGTTTGTTGTACTTTTCATTGTTTTTGTTCAACACTTGTTTTTCATGCTATTTTTCTCATGTATATCATTGATAAAACTTGATAAAATTTACATTTTTCCAATCAAAAACAGTATAAGAGAACCATGCACATGAAGCAATTGACACGCATTTATTTTTAAAATCTGAGGTTGAAATTAGCACAACAAAATTAACATTCAACAATAGATGAATGGATAAGGTTCATCATCCTCGTCTAATAACTGAACCACGAGAAATCTCTCAATGGGTGTTGGGATCCATGAAGTGAAATTTGTTGTTTTGGAGGCCCATGGGTCTCAACGCTCACCCTATATGTGCCAATGTATCCCTTTGGAGGATTGGGATCTCCTATATCGAAACTAAACCCCAAATGGATACCATTTGCAATCCTTCATAAGATCCAATGCATCTCGTAGGATTCTAGTACAACAAGACATTAGAGAAATTGAGAAAATGAGCTTACTTAATAATGGTCCATAGGTGGGGGCTTCATAATGGCTTGCCCTTCCATATTGAGCTTCACGATGTGCCAATGTCTCTGAAACTCCCAATGGGGTTAACCAAGTACCCTATTAGGTGGTTTCTGCTTCTAAATGGGATAAGATAGTTAAGATAAATCTATCAAAACGTGGTGGGATGTGACAGATAGGTGAACATGGAAGGGAATGAGAAGGGGCAACCCTAGGTCACACTCTACGGCACAAGGCTAACTAATAAGAGGGAAGCCCATACTTGGGTTCATAAGGTGCACGAGGGAGAAATCGTGGTATATGAGGTTTAGTGGCCTTCATATTTCCACCCTTCTTCATATGACTTTTTCCTTTTTATGATTTTATTTGATTAACTACTAGGGCCTCAAGGGGTTAGAGCATGATGTATAAGATATAGGAGCGAATTCCCCCCTTTAAGGTGGGGGTGGTTTTATCACCCACCATGGGTTGGGTCAATCGTGGGTTCCTATATCATGAAGAAATCTCATAGAACTTGCTAGAACCAGGGTAATGGCCGCGATGATGGGGTAGAGCTCATGCATTGGCTTTTCCCATCTGCTAAATCTTTTTGTCCCCACCATGTTTTTCATTTTGTGGTACCTTTCCTATTGATTATTTAATGTGGCCATATATGCTTTCAACTTTCATCTTTTAGCTGCATCAACCTTCGGGCTTCATTCAAGGCCATGACCCAAGGTGTATGCGAGGGGAAGGGTTGAGCTAACTTTATGTTGACCTGATGGGGGAATTTGGCCCCACGTGGGAGAAATTATGGATGGGATAATATTGAATGGAAAGATGGTAACATGAGGGGACAAGGGCGCAGAACCACACAACCAAAATCAGAGTTTCCTATGAAATACCATCCTTCGAACCTAATGGCGAGTAAAAGAGATCCCGTAGTACTAGATTCCAAGCTTAATGCCTAAAAGGGGTCTAGGGGATAGAAGCACACACCCAGCCCATTCTTTCCATTGAATCTCCCCATAAATCCATACATAAAAGTGTCCATGAAAAGAAAACTACAATATTCAATTTCAAAATGACAAGTCATACCTTTTGATTTGAGAGGTCCACCTTGAGACATACGATCATGGGAGATGGGCGAGGTACCACATGGTTGGCTCACCTAGCGTTCCCAAGAAAGGGCCTCGGTTAAAATTGCACGAGTTAGTAGAGGAGGAAAGAGATCTCGGAACCGTTTCGCATAGAGAAACTGGAGGGAGCTTGATCACATCCATACCCTCTTTGGTGTAGAAATTTTGCTAGCATTTATGGTCTTTAATTATTGTAAAATATCTTCAGAAGAATCAAAATTAAGTTATTCAATTTTCTGGTTTTCCGTTTTTGTTAATTAAATTGCAAGAAACATAACTTTCTTAATAATGCTGAGTTATTTCGTGAAACTTTTGGCCAATATGTTGTATTGTTGTTATAGAAGTACATGCCTATTCGTGACATGCAGAAGACTATTATTTTGTGAAACTTTTGGCCAATATGTTGTATTGTTCTTATAGAAATACATGCCTATTGGTGTAATGCTGAGTTATTTTCTGAAACTTTTGGTCAACGTGTTGTATTGTTGTTATAGAAGTACATGCCTATTCGTGACATGCAGAAGACTATTATTTTGTGAAATTTTTGTCCAATATGTTGTATTCTTGTTATAGAAGTATATGCCTATTCGTGACATGCAAAAGACTTATTTTGTGAAACTTTTGTCCAATATGTTGTATTGTTGTTATAGAAGTACATTCCTATTGGTGAGGCTAGTAGTCTCGAGAATCCAGTTTTTGATTATTTCCATGTTTTTACAAAAATGCATTTTAAAATTATATTTACGATATTTTTTGGTTTCTGAAAGTTACCATTGCTTGATTGTAGCCAAGGTTTCTTGACTCTTCCCACAACAAACCTGGCTTATATTATATATATTGAAATTCGCAAATTTGGCTTCTTTTGTATGACTTTTGTATTTGTAAAATATGATTTTGTGATAGATTTTAGGTTGATTGTATATTAGATGTGTTAGGTGCTAAGGTTTGGTTGTTTTAGTTGTGATTAGGAATTTGACTTTGTGTTTGTGTTGTAGAAGAGAAAATATTTTAGTGAAGGAGTTTTTTATGACTTATTTTTATTGTTTTTTTGGGCTCAAAACCCTAGTGAAAGGTTTTTTTTAGATGTATTACACATTGCCAACCTAAAACGAGTACCACAACTTAACATGAATGTTTTATTTGCTTTTTTGATACCTTTCTTGTACCTGTGCATCCTTAATGCCTTGTGAGATAGGAGAATGTTGAAACTATCCTAGTTATGGGTTAGTTGTGTCATTGTCAAATCAAGGGTGAACCTATTTACAAAACTTACATGGACCAAAACTAAATATTTTGTGTTTTTACAAAATTAATGGTGAACCTGTCAACAAGCTTTAAATGGAAAAATTTGAGTATTTTGTGTAATTGAAAAATTGAGAATGAGCCTCTTTGTAAGATTTATAATCATGTTTCTGGTAGCCAAGATTTGGCTCTTTCCTTTTACGGATGGATATGCTCAATGTTTTTAAGATATGCTTTTGGAATCTCACAATGTTGCAATTTCAAATTCACTCCCAAGATTCTCAATTGTAACCAAGAATGTCTAATGTCATTGTAAATTCTTATTTATTGGAATTATTATACACACTAACTAGAAAACTAAATTTTAATTATACACACTAACTAGCAAACTAAGTTTTAACTCAATTCTTTTTATATAAAGTTTATATTGTACATTGCAAATATAGTTTCAAAACTTTAGATGATGCATTCTTTGCTTAGTTTTGTTGCATGAATTGATGCTCGATCAAGATTTGTTTTTCTGGAGTACCGAAAGCAAGCATAACATCATTATGGACATAAAGTCCCAAGGTATGGAAACCTAGTAATAAACTAACCCAACTAAGATGAGATATTATAGCTTCTTTTTGCTCCAACATTCTCGCCAATACATTATCCTTATTCTGTTCCGGATTATAATCCCTAATGAGGAATATAGCTCCATGAGCAAAGGCTCCTGTCATAATGAACCCGACAATGTATTGATGATGAGTATATAATGCAGCTTGGGTGGTGAAGTCTTGTGCTATGAATGCATAAGCGGGTAAAGAATACATGTGTTGAGCTACCAGGGAAGTTATAACCCCCAAAGAAGCTAAAGCAAGACCCAATTGAAAATGAAGAGAATTATTGATTGTGTTATAAAGACCGTTATGTCCGCATCCTAATAGGTCTCCTGGAGGAACATGTGCCTCCAAAATATCTTCCATACTGTGACCAATCCCAAAGTTGGTTCTATACATATGACCAGCAATTGAAAAAACAAATGCAATAGCTAAATGATGATGAGCCATATCAGTCAGCCATAAACTTTGAGTTTGTGGATGGAATCCTCCGAGAAGAGTTAGAATAGCAGTTCCTGCCCCTTGGGAGGTACCAAATAAGTGACTACTAGAATCAGGATTTTGAGCATAGAGATTCCATTGACCTATGAAAAGTGGTTCTAAACCTTCGGGATGCGGTAATACATCCAAAAAATTATCCCATCTGACGTGCACTCCCCTTGATTCAGGAATAGCGACATCAACTAAATGCCCTGTCCAAGCTAGAGAACTGACTCTGAAGAGTCCTGACAAATGATGATTGAGACGGGATTCGGTATTTTGGAACCATGAAACACTTGGTCTCCATTTAGGTTGTAGATGTAACCTACCCGCTATTGAAAATATGACAGAAAGAAATAGCAAGAAAAGAGCTCTAGCATAAAGATCTTAGTTAGTGCGTAAGCCAATTGTATACCACCACTGATAAACACCGGAATACGCAATATTGACCAGACCAGGAGCACCTCCTCGGGTAAAGGCTTCTATAGCTGGTTGACCAAAATGAGGATCCCAAATTGCATGAGCAATGGGTCTTACATGTAAGGGATCGCGTACCCATGCTTCAAAATTGCCTTGCCAAGCCACATGGAACAAATTACCAGAGGTCCACAGAAAGATTATTGCCAACTGACCAAAGTGGGAAGCAAAAATTTTATGATAAAGGCGTTCTTCGGTAATATCATCATGACTCTCAAAGTCATGTGCGGTCGCAATATCGAACCAAATACGATGAGTAGTTGGGTCCTGGGCCAAGCCTTGGCTGAACTTTGGAAATCTTGATGCCATATACTTTTCAAATCCTCCTAGCCTTTATCCTACTGCAATAATTCTTGCCAGGAAGAACGCCCATGTTGTGACGATTCCACCTAGAAGGTAATGAGCTACTCCTATAGCACGTCCCTGTACAATGCTCAAGGCTCTAGGCTGGATAGCAGGAGCAACCTTCAATTTGTTATGGGCCCAAACAATAGATTCAATGAGTTCTTTCCAATACCCACGGCCACTGAATAAGAACATTAAACTGAAGGCCCAAACAAAATGAGCACCTAAAAATAAAAGACCATATGCAGATAATGAAGAACCATAAGATTGGATCACTTGAGAGGCTTGTGCCCATAGAAAGTCACGGAGCCACCCGTTAATTGTAATGGAACTTTGTGCAAAGTTTCCTCTCGTAATATGAGTTACCGCTCCTTGATCACTTATATTACCCCAAACATCGGACTGCATTTTCCAACTGAAATGGAATATTACTACGGAAATTGCATTGTACATCCAGAATAAACCAAGGAAGACATGATCCCAGGCAGATACTTGACATGTTCCTCCTCTACCAGGTCCATCACAAGGAAAGCGAAAACCCAGATTCGCTTTATCAGGTATTAAACGGGAGCTACGGGCAAATAGAACACCTTTAAGTAGGATTAAAACAGTCACATGGATAGTAAATGCATGAATGTGATGTACCAAAAAATTTGCGGTTCCTAATGGAATTGGTAACAAAGCCACATTGGAACCTACTGTCACCAAATCACCACCTCCCCAGGTTAAGCTGGTACTCGCTGTTGCACCAGGAGCTGTTGAACCAGGTGCTGAAGCATGAGTGTTTTGTATCCATTGCGTGAAGATAGGTTGTAATTGTATAGCAGTATCTGAGAACATATCTTGAGGACGTCCTAGAGTGCTCATAGTATCATTATGAATATACATACCCAGTTGAGGTGTGATACAATTGCATCACGATGTCTAAGAACGCGATCTAATAAATTGTTGTATTGAGTAGTTGGGTCATAGTCTCTTACCATAAAAATCGCTACATGTGCAGCAGCGCCAACTATGATAAACCCACCAATCCACATATGATGTGTGAACAGAGAGAGTTGGGTACCATAATCAATAGCTAGGTATGGATAGGGAGGCATCAAATACATGTGGTGAGCTACAAAAATAGTTAAAGATCCTAACATAGCTAGGTTAATAGCTGGCTGAGCATGCCACGAGGTAGTTAAGATCTCGTAAAGACCTTTATGGCCCTCCCCTGTAAATGGACCTTTATGAACTTCTAAAAGGTCCTCGAGATTATGGCCAATGCGCCAATTGGTCTTATACATATGACCGGGTATCAGGAAAAGAACTGCAATAGCCAAATGATGATGTGCAGTATCGGTCAACCACAGACACCCCGTTACTGGATTTAATCCTCCACAAAAAGTCAAAAAGTTTGAATATTCCGACCAATTCAGGGTTAAAAATGGGGTCAATCCCTCAGCAAAACTGGGATAAAGTTGAGCCAACGATCGCGATTTAAAATAAATTCATGAGGAAGTGGTATCTCTTTAGGATCCACTCTAGCATCTAGAAGTTGGTTAATGGGTAGAGAGACGTGTATTTGGTGTCCTGCCCAAGATAGAGATCCAATTCCTAGTAACCCTGCTAAATGATGGTTCAACATGGATTCTACTTCCTGGAACCAAGCCAATTTTGGGGCAGCTTTGTGATAATGGAACCAACCAGCAAAAAGCATTAACGCTACAAAGATCAATGCACCAATTGCAGTGCAGTAAAGTTGTAATTCACTGGTTATTCTAGATGCTCGCCAAATCTAGAAGAACCCAGAGCTTATTTGTATCCCTCGAAAGCCTCCACCTACATCCCCATTCAATATTTCTTGGCCTACTATTGGCCAAACTACTTGGGCACTGGGTTTGATGTGAGTGGGATTAGCCAGCCATGCATCATAATTGGAGAAACGAGCGCCGTGAAAGTACATCCCACTTAGCCAAATAAAGATGATGGCTAGTTGACCAAAATGAGCGCTAAATAATTTGCGAGAAATCTCTTCCAAATTATTAGTATAGCTATCAAAATCGTGAGCATCAGCATGTAAGTTCCAGATCCAAGTGGTAGTATCAGGACCTTTAGCTAGCGTCCTTGAGAAATGACCAGGTTTGGCCCATTTTTCAAAAGAGGCTTTTACAGTATCTCTATCCACTACGATCTTTACTTTCTTTACTTCTGGTTCCGGTGAACGAATGGTCATTGAATTCTCCCCTTTTCGGACGGGACTTAAGTAATAAGAAACCTGCCAATAGCAATTAGTGAACTTACGAGAGATATATCTCAACTCGTTTCTCCCTTTATTTTCTAGTTTATGACTGGAGCGACTATGATACGGGAGTCAATCTGAGGTAGGTGTTCAATTTTATTATGACATATCTTTGAGGTGCTCAATGTATTGTGGGCTTTTATCATGCAAAAAAGCCTTTTTTTTGTAATTTTAAAAAGCAACGGTGATTATTACACCGTTTCTAGATGGATAAATAAATATATCTGTATATATGGATATATATATATATATATATATATATATATATATATATATATATATATATATATATATATATATATATATATATATATATATCCATCTATTGATACTCCTCCGTATGTCCCATATAAAAGGCCATCCATTATAAATCGTTATTCATGGATCATTAATGAAAAAAATATCCGAATGGATTTTACCCCTATTAAGAAGATCCATCAACAATCTAGAATCAGAAAAGGTATTCTTTTTATATTGTAAATATATTCCTATAAGATGTCGACGAAAGAGAATCTAATTTTTGGGAATATTCTGGAAAAATCCCATTGATTTCAAGTCAGATATTCAATAATGAAAACGATATCCCAATAATAGAAACTCTCATTCTCCAAAGCATCCTGTAATCTTTAACCAATTTTGTGCTTCGATGTAATTGCCTGGAGCAAGTGTTATAGCTTGTTCCCAATACTCAGCAGCTTGATCGAACCAAGCCTCCGCAGTTTCAGGATCTCCTTGTCGAATGGCCTGTTCTCCTCAGTCGGGATAGGTAAACTTGGAAAAGTTTTCTTCCCTCAGAACCGTACTTGAGAGTTTCCTACCTCATACGGCTCAATCCACTATTCTTTAGTCCTCTACCAAAATTTCCAAATAATTGGAGATGATTCATTGGGAGTTAATATTAACCAAAGGACCAAAAAAAGTCAATGAAATGAGTTTCTGATTTAACTTCCAATCAATTCAATGATTAGGTTCTATCTTTTCTCTTACCCTCAAAAAGATGAAGTATATCTCTTTCTATACTTTAGATTGATTGTCCAAATCAAAGTCTTTTTGCAAGGTAACTATCTCAGTTCCATATAGAAGTTTTGGAGAGTACTCTCTGGCTGGAGTACTTCACATCTTTAGGATCTGATGCTACACTGCTGCTCAATAGCTTAGTAGATCAACTCTATTACATAAGTTGATTCCTGATTCTTGTCAATGAGCAGATTTGATCGTATCAGCCCGAACCTTCTTTCAATAATTGATCTTTATGGTGCTTCCATCATCAATTGAATTTATTATCCATGGAATATTTAGGCTCTATCTATTCATATTCAGGCTCCTATGAGAGTTTTTTTTGCTACAACTGATAAAATACCGTTACTTGGGACGATGCATATGTAGAAAGCCTTTTCTTTTGTCCTTACTCATAGTAGCTATTAACTAAGTTATTCTATGGTACATATAGTCGCACGTAATGACAGATCAAGGCCATATTATTAAGAGCTTGTGGTAAGGATGGGTTCTAGAGCAACTCTATCACGTCCTTCATTACGAGCTTGTACACAAGCTTCTAGAGCAACCCGATTAGCTACTGCACCAGGTGCATTTCCCCAAGGATGTCCCAAATTTCCCCCACCAAACTGTAGTACGAAATCATCCCCAAAGATCTCGGTCAGAGCAGGCATATGCCAAGCATGAATACCTCCTAAAGCTATGGGCATAACACCTGGCATAGATACCCAATCTTGAGTGAAGTAAATACCACGACTTCGATCTTTTTCGATAAAATCATCACGCAGTAGATCAACAAACCCTAAAGTTACATCTCGTTCCCCTTGAAGTTTACCTACTACAGTACCAGCGTGAATATGATCTCCACCGGACATACGCAATGCTTTAGCCAGTACCCGGAAATGCATACCATGATTTCTTTGTATGTCAATAACTGCATGCATCACGCGGTGAATGTGAAGAAGTAAGCCGTTGTCTCGGCAATAATGAGCCAAAGAAGTATTTGTGGTAAAACCTCCCGTCAAGTAGTCATGCATAACGATAGGAACTCCCAATTCTCTTGCAAATACTACCCTTTTCATCATTTCTTCACATGTACCTGCAGTAGCATTCAAATAATGTCCCTTAATTTCACCCATCTCAGCCTGAGCCATATTAATTACTTCCGCACAAAAGACAAAACGATCTCTCCAGGGCATGAATGGTTGGGAATTTACGTTCTCATCATCCTTAGTAAAATCGAGTCCACCACAGAGACATTCGTAAACTGCTCTACCATAGTTTTTGGCTGATAGACCCAATTTTTGTTTGATAGTACATCCCAATAAAGGACGACCATATTTGTTCAATTTATCTCTTTCAACTTGGATACCATGAGGTGGACCCTGGAAAGTTTTGGAATAAGAAGGGGGAATCTGTAAATCTTCCAAACGTAGAGCCCATAGGGCCTTGAATCCAAATACATTACCTACAATGGAAGTGAACAAGTTAGTAACAGAACCTTCTTTGAAAAGGTCTAAGGGGTAAGCTACATAGGCAATAAATTGAGTCTCCTCTCCAGGAACGGGCTCGATGTCATAGCATTGCCCCTTGTAACGATCGAGACTAGTAAGTCCATCGGTCCAAACAATGATCCTTGTACCGGTGGAAGATTCAGCAGCTACTGCTGCTCCGGCTTCTTCAAGTGGCACCCCGGGTTGAGGAGTTACTCGGAATGCTGCCAAGATATCTGTATCTTTGGTCTGATATTCAGGAGTATAATAAGTTAATCTATAATCTTTAACACCAGCTTTGAATCCGACACTAGCTTTAGTCTCTGTTTTTGGTGACATAAGTCCCTCCTTTATTAATAATTATTTCTCACAAGGACGAGGTCTGATCGACATGGACCGAACGTAAACAATCAATTTTTACAGAAATATCCTACAAAAAGTCATCCGTTATTAGGGTGCTAGATACACTCTCATTGTATAATGTTCTTTATGTATGACGCAACCCAATCTTTGCTCTTGAAGTTCTTCCTCCATGGATTGACCCGAGAACCTTTCAGTGGTTAAACTAGTTCATGAATGAAATCAAGGAACCGAATGGACCTTTGACCATAATTGTGAGAATTGTCCGAAAATACATATACAGATGTGTGTATGAAGAGAAGAGATAATGATCAATGAGAGAAAGGTCATGAATATCAAGTTTCATATTTCATAGATGATCTGGACATAATTTTGAAGTATTTTCGGTTTTAGTTATGGATAAATTGGTTCTAGTTATAGATAAATCGAAGACTTCCTCATGATCCTTATTCATATCCATCTACCTACTTCATATTCCAAATATGGATGAATTTAAACTTTTCAATAAAGTTGGATTTTACCAAGGTGGTAACTTCCATTTATTATTTACTGGTCTGATCGACCCAATATGGAACATTTTTTTTTATTGATGATATTGGCAAAATCATATTTATATATTCTTCATGGAAATTATTTCCATTTTTGTATGAGAAAAAATCCTCTTGTTCTTGGGGTTTCCGCACGTGTAGAAAAAAATGTGGGACGTATTGCTCAAATCATTGGCCCAGTACTGGATGTCTCTTTTCCTCCAGGTAATATGCCTAATATTTACAATTTATTGATAGTTAAGGGTCAAGGTACAGCCGGTCAAGAAATTCAGGTTACTTGTGAGGTACAACAATTATTAGGAAATCATAAGGTTAGAGTTGTAGCTATAAGTGCTACAGGTGGTTTGACGAGAGGAATGAGAGTGATTGACATGGGAGCTCCTCTAAGTGTTCCAGTTTGTGGAGCTACTCTCGGACGAATTTTCAATGTTCTTGGAGAACCTGTCGATAATTTGGGTCTTGTAGATGCTTGCATAACATCTCCTATTCATAGACCTGCTCTCGCCTTTACAGAGTTGGATACAAAATTATCCATCTTCGAAACAGGCATCAAAGTAGTAGATCTTTCGGCTCCTTACCGCCGTGGGGGAAAATTTGGTTTATTTGGAGGAGCTGGAGTGGGTAAAACAATACTCATTATGGAGTTGATCAACAACATTGCTAAGGCTCATGGAGGGGTATCTGTATTTGGAGTAGTAGGAGAAAGTACCCGTGAAGGGAATGATCTTTACATGGAAATGAAAGAATCGGGAGTAATTGATGAACAAAAAATATTAGACTCAAAAGTGGCTCTGGTCTATGGTCAGATGAATGAACCACCGGGAGCTCGCATGAGATTCGGTTTAACTGCTCTAACCATGGCCGAATATTTCCGAGATGTCAATGAGTAAGACATACTATTATTTATTGATAACATCTTTCGTTTTGTCCAAGAGGGATCAGAGGTATCCACCCTATTAGGCAGAATGCCTTCCGCCGTGGGTTATTAGCCAACTCTTAGCACGGAAATGGGTTCTTTGCAAGAGAGAATTACTTCCACAAAAAGGGGATGCATAACCTCGATTCAAGCAGTTTATGTACCTGCCGACGACTTGACCGACCCTACTCCTGCTACGACATTTTCACATTCAGATGCTACTACCGTACTATCGAGAGGATTAGCTACGAAGGGTATCTATCCGGCAGTGGATCCTTTAGATTTAACATCGACTATGCTCCAACCTTGGATCATAGGCGAAGAACATTACAAAACTGCACAAGGGGTTAAGCAAACTTTACAATGTTATAAGGAACTTCAAGACATTATAGCTATTCCTGGACTGGATGAATTATCGGAGGAAGATCGTTTAATCGTGGCAAGATCAAGAAAAAATGAACGTTTCCTATCACAACCCTTTTTCGTAGCAGAGGTATTCACAGGTTCCCCGGGCAAATATGTGGGTCTCATGGAAACAATTAGAGGTTTTCAAATGATCCTTTCTGGAGAATTAGATGGTCTTATCGAATAGTATTTTTATTTGGTGGGTAATATTGATGAAGCTACCGCGAAGGCTATAAACTCCAACATGGAAAGTTAATTATGAAAATGACCCTAAATCTTCGTGTACTGTCTCCTAATCGAGTCATTTGGGATTCAGAAGTTAAAGAAATAATTCTGTCTACTAATAGTGGTCAAATTGGCGTATTACCCAATCATGCTTCACTTGTGGCAGCTGTAGATATAGGAGTTATGAAAATATGTCTCAATGGGCAGTGGTCCACTATGGCTGTGATGGGTGGTTTAAATACGTGAGGATTAATCATTTTTTGCAACTCTATCACGTATGATGGATGCTTTAAATACTTGATGAGTTCAAAGTATCTCTTTATATTGATAAAGGTGAAAGAAATAACTTTAAAATATTGAAGAATAGAATACCCAAGAACGAAAAAAGGGATAAGAATCCCATATTTATACCCCCGAGCATTTAGTAATCTCATATGTGCCCATATGAATGGAACTGATGACTTCTCTTGATCACTAGTTTCCTCTATTAAAAAATCCTTGCAGGAAGGGAAAAAATCCTTGAAATTATTACTTGGAAAAAAAAAACTTATTAATAAGATTCGTTCTCAATTTACATTGTATAGGTTCCCATAATGGATGAGAAAGTTCCCACAATATATTCCGTTTAAGCAAAATATTATGCTTAATATTTTGCAAAATAGATACAAATGCATTACTGCCATGTAGTAATATCTCCGAAAGAGTATCTAAAAGCATATTTTCAATATATTTACACCATGCAGAGGTAAAAACCAGGGCATATATGTTTTGAACAAATCCCATTTTGAAAAAATACTATCTATTTGAGAGATCCTATAAATATTCTGTTCCTCTTTAGATGAATTAGAAAGGGTACTCCTTCCATCTATGTCTTCGTTTACTATTTTGTTTTTTAAACATTCGGTTACAAACCAATCTTGAATACGATGAAAAATCTCCTCATTCTTATTGGAAAACATTTCGGATAGTAAATCATCTTGATAAGATCGAGTTTGAATAAGACCCACGTTTGAATTGAAACCCCTTTTAAGGCACTGATCAAAGTTGTTTTCTTCTGAATCAGATCCTTTAAAAAAAAGGTTGGCAAAAAGTTTTTTTAAAATTGACTATTTGTTCTTTTGTTAAAGGCGTTGTAGAAATCTCTTCGATCGAAGAAAGATATCTCTTTTCACGAACGAATGGATTCAATCGAGTTAATAAATTGAAGGATCTGTACAAATCATAGATTAATACAAACGTTTGGTCACCACTTCGTTTTCGTTTTAAATATTTAGGTAATAATATGTTAGATACTTGTGATTTGATGAATGAAATAGTCTCTTTTTCTGAGTGAATGGGTCCTATTTCACCAATGGGCAAGGAAGATAGATTGTTGTGGATGATCAAAAGATTGAATAATTGTCCATATGTAAAATTATTCCTTTTTATATAAAATCTTTTCATATCAGAAGGTAATCTATTCCTATAATTTGGCCGAGTATGATGCAAATAATCAAAAAATTGGAGCGTATTTGCTCCATGAAAAGAAGCTATCAATGAGCTCTGATCAGATAGTTTCACAGGATTCAACCAATTGTCTCGATCGTTGGATATCGTCAAAAAATAAGTGTTATCGAATGATTCCATGCGATTATTTTCATTATCGAAAAAGTCAATAATCAATGGATTAATTGGTATCTTATTCGTAACAAATGGCGCAATTGTTCCTTCATCAATCAATAATTTCGATCTTTGTGAAAGATTATGGTCATACAAAAGAAAGGTTTTAAATTTTTTTAAACGAACGATTAGAGTACCAATTGGATCTAACAACTGATTTAATAGTCTATAATTCATACTTTGGAGCCCATCAAATGCAAAATCAAAAAACAAAATTAAAATATCGAACTTAGAATTTAAGTTCGAAATGATATCGAACTTCGAGTTTAAGATCTTTACAGTACTTTCAAAAAGGGATAAAAAAACAGACCAACCAATTAAATCTCCATTAGTATTAGTACATAATTCAATTGGATCGAACACTATTTGAAAATAGTTTTTTTTAGAAAAAACCTATTTCAAATATTTCATAAAGTATTCGGTCTGATTGGACCATTTGTACACATTCAAATTCCGATTGATATGTTTATCAATTCGAATAATAGAATGGTTGAACCATTCTCTCTTAATTTTTTTCCAACTTGATGAATGCCGGTCAATTGTATCTTTCGTTACATTATTTAAATTTTCATTTTCTATAAAACTTGTTCTAATTTGATCCTTTAAATTGCGACTGAGCCTATTTATAAAATAGAATCTATTTAATAAATTTTTCGAATACCTGCTGTCAATGTTATACTTAATTGATTCATACCAACCCAAAGCTTCAGTTATATAATTGTTAAAGGGAGTTCCTATCTCCAAGCAATTTTTGGAATCGATTTGGCTCAATTGTTTGTCGATTATTTGATATAAATAATCATCCGCTTTATCAATAATATTGAGTAGGACCCATAAAGATTGATTCTTCCATTTTTCTCTGTGATTGAAGATCCGATCCGATCTCAACGATCCATTCTTGTTGAGTTCATATAATGGATTCATTTTATAATAAATAAAAAATGAAATTTTATCATGAACCTGACTAGGCTTAGTTATTGATAGAGTGAATTGATCTGTCATTTCCAGACAATTTTTGTGCAATATGTATTTTCCTTTGCTTTGATCACAGAATGCAGAAAATAGATTCCAAGGCAGAGTAAAACTCCGCATAGCACAATTCAAGGAAGGATTTTCAATTTCAAAATATGTTTTGATCTTCCATAGATCAACTATCCTATTCATTAATGAATAGGATTTTGAATCCCTTAAATCTTGGGAAAAAACATTTTTTTTTATTTTAAATAACCTTTTGGATAAGTTGAAATCTTCAATGGGCTTTTTAGTAGCACTAGGACCACCCATACATGGTTCATCTATTGGAAATATGTAAAAAAAAGAATAGCGAATTGATTTTGTAAAATTTTCAATGAATCTTTTCCTCTCCAAAGGAAAGGAATTCTCTTCTGTATATCTTTGATCTTCTGTAAATAATTCTTTCGCCCAAGAGATTGGATAATCTTTTGATAAACACTTTGAGGACAAATCCGATTCTATTTTTGTTTGTTCTCTTTCAATAAAAGAAAGATCCCAAAGAATTGATCTTTTTCTTCGTTGCTCAATCTCCGTTTTATTCCTTGTGAATGGATCTTCACAAAGATATTTTTCAGGTTTCCAATACTCATTTTCGGTTGAATTAAGAGTTGAATCGATCTTCAAATTGATATCTTTCTCATCATTTTCCGAATGAGTTTCGCTCGGTCCTTGATTCTTCGAGATAATCTCATCCTTCTTGTTCGTGTTCTTGCCATATCCTGAATTTAAACTAATGGGATCAAAATCCTGATTGTAATTTCTTTTCAATTGGAAAGATAGTAAAAGATGTTGAAATCTCAACCAATTTTGAGTGAAAGGCTTTAAATATTCTTCCGGTGTTTCATTTCCAAGTTCCATAAAGTTATGGATAGGAAAGAGTTTAATCAAATAGAAATTTTTTCTATCAATCATACTACTTTGATGATTGAAGCGATATATGAGGATTGATAATGTAAGTACTACTATACCTTTGACCAAAAAATATGGATTGCTTTTCTGTAGATCACGTAAAAGCAAAGTACTGAGAATTCTAGGATCAAAAAGCTTTATAAGGCGCTCTCGACGTGAAAGGATTTGAATTAACAATCTAATCAAATTGGATTTGGTCCATGGATTGCATAGAAATTGATAACTTTGTATCTCTTCCAATTTGATTATCCAGGGTCTTCTTCTTTTTTTCATTTATTTGAAACCCCCCCCCCCTTACCTCTCCCTTTTGTTTTATCCCAATCAATAGAATATTTATAGCATATATTGATTTCATATAATTGTAAATCTCGTGTCAACCAACCGATACCATTATGTCCCATGGATATAATTTATTTCACTTAAATAGGAAGGAAAATGACAACGAATCGGATCCAGTCCGATTTTTTTTATCTTCTTTTATGGGTGAACGACGGGAATTGAACCCGCGCGTGGTGGATTCACAATCCACTGCCTTGGTCCACTTGGCTACGTCTGCCCCGGAAAAACCAATTTATCTATCTACAGTCATTTCTTCCAAGAATAAAAAATGAGCTAACGTTTGTTCTTATGTGGGTCGTCGGTGACCTCTGATAGGGGATCAAAGCAAGATTGATGACTAACTCTCAACTCTCAAACAAGTTGTATGGCTTATTATCAAATTAATTCAATAAAATGTTATTTGAATGTCTATTGAGAATATTTGACATGAATCAAGTATGAGAGAAAGAATGTAAATGGGTCCCAATCCCAAACTACCCAATTTTAGATCTGAGTCTATACTCATATTATAGAATGAATATGTTGATGATCTTTATCCAGCATCCATGGCTAAATGGTTAAAGCGCCCAGCTCATAATTGGCGAACTCGCGGGTTCAATTCCTGCTAGATGCGAGGGAACTGCACATATCCATTATTGATGGAATGGGAAGAAGTATGAAGAATAACACCAAACAATTGAAGCATACCAAGCCTTTCAATAAAATGAATGAAAGGCTTGGTATGCTTCAATTAAGCAATACACGATAACAATCCATCAGAGTATTATCCACCTATTGAAATAGATTCAACAGCGGCTAGATCCAGAGGAAAGTTGTGAGCATTACGTTCATGCATAACTTCCATACCTAGGTTAGCACGATTAATGATATCAGCCCAAGTGTTAATTACATGGCCTTGAC